>JARHVA010000071.1:8130000-8552500 GCA_037957365.1 Torreya grandis | reverse complement strand
TGGAAAGTACTTCTCATGACTATACCCTTTAACTCCCAGACCTTCCTACTACTGAAAGGATTCCAAATGCTATCTCTAGTGCCTGTTAATTATCTCTTAGTACAACTATATATTATTCTAATAACCATGCCCTATATACCAATCAAAATGATATAAACCTACTTATTATCATCCTCTACAAAATTTGGACTTGTACCTATTTTCTAACTTTCTAAACACTTGTGTCCCAAATAGATGCCTACATGGACACAAGTACATGTGCCAAACTAAGTGTCTTGTGTCTTAAAATCATGAAATTTATAATTTAAACATATCTATATGGTTAGACTAAGTGATTTAATGTGATATAGTTCACATAATGATTGGTATATATGCATGATCAATCCTCATTCATTCTTCACTTAGCAAAGACCTAGAAAATATATAGTAGAGACATGGAAACGTGTAAAGTAACTTACAAAAATCACTCAATAAAGAATTTAAGTGAACAAAGATTCCATATTATTTCCTATTTCAATATCAATCATAGGGATAACCCATATACAAGTCTGAAGTGTAGACACCTAGTTTTGGCCACTTTCATGCATAAACTAGAATTTAGTTTAATTTCTAGTAAATGATATATTTTAAGTTTATAAATTACCTAAATTTCTCAAAATTCATTCATGTAAGTCATTTACTTTTCTATAAATGTGATGAGGCTAGTTTATTGGTGTATTATCATGTATGCATCACTAACCTAGTTTGGTTTTAACCCTAGTCAAATTATGACCTAGTAATTTGACACTTTAAGCACATTAAGCTATTAATTAATGACATTTAAATCAATTTACAAAAGATTAAAAGAATTAAGAAAGATTAATTATATTACAAATCCTAATCAACTTTCCTACACAAAAATTCCAAATCAAATTAGTGAATTTGATTTACTAAAAAAGGAATTTTAACCAAATATGAAGTTAAAGATTCAAATGAGATAATAAAGTGATTTATTATCTCATAAATATTTAAAAATATGAATCATACCTCACAAATATTTAAAGTGAGTTGTTATGCCTCACAAATATCATAAACTAAGGTGTCAATATTTTATGAGTATCTTAACCCCACTCAGAGTTAGATAGACTCAACCTAGGTTTATTTAGACTCAACCCAAGTTAGAATTTAAACTAACCTACCCATGGTGATATTTAGTTCTTTGAGATATAAATATAAGTTCCCACACCATTGATAAACAAGATTTTAAGTGTAAGGTTATTCTATTGGACTACCTTCTTGAAGCCTTTGAGAGTAGTGTTATTATGCCAAAATTATGTTAAACTTCACACCAAGCTATAAATGACTATTGGCCAATTTTGGCCCACATACCAAGATTATTCCTAGATAGACTAGGTTGCTAATGGATGACCATATGAACAAAATTTCTGGATGGAATGAGTGGTCCAAGGATCTTGTTTTGCTCACAAAGCTTTTGAAACACTTTAAGTTCACTTAAAGTGTAATTTGCCAATTTTTAAGGGATAGGTATAAAGTGTTTTAGAGACCCTATGAGATGTCAAGAGTGCTTAGAATATATATGGAGGTGTATGGTATACATTTGGTTCTTCATTGTGTTCATCTAGACATTTTGGGTCTAGTGGTATAAATTCTAAGTAGGTAATTTTTTGACGTTATAATTTCCACATGTGGATGAGTCAGGGAGAATTGGTCATATGGATCTAATCACATTAGTCCCAAGAACATATGTGTTAAATTTTAGGTCATGTGATGAAGCACAAAAGAAGATATGAGGGTGTAAAGTTGACATCCTAGGAAGTTTGAGACTATTTTATGTGATAGATACACATATGTCATGAAAATCACATAGGGTAGTTGACTTGAACATTTTTTAAAAACACTTAGAAATATTATAGGACTAGTGTATCAAGTGGGTTTATCCATTTTAGTATCAAGAACATCTCCTAAAAATTGGTGCCTCCATGACCTCTTTTCTTCTAGATCCAAGCCTTCAAAGTTGGTCAAAAAGTGATTGATGCCCATGCAAATGTCAAAATAAAGATTGATCAAACCCAATAATTTTTATTTTAAATTTTATGATTTCATGAATGTTAATGACAATCATGTGAATGTCATTTTATGGGAATATAGACGTCAATTTTAAGCTTGTGAAATAGCTGTTAGATTTCAAACAGTGGGTCCCAACATATCTAATGGTCCACATTGCATCATAAATCTTGATACAATAGTGTGATATGAGAGAAATAGTCAAGGATATCAAGATATTGACATGTGTCATAAGCATTGAAACTAAAAAATTGGTAGTGGATCTTGAAATCAAATGCAGGGCTTCCAAGTGGCATCAACTTGAAGAGATATTGACAAGTCAAGGATTGGGTCAATGGCTCACACTCAATCATACAGATCAAAATAAGTGGAGAAATATGAGTCAATGATTCAATAATATGAGTTAATTTATTGACAATTAATTAAAACAAAGGTGAGCCCAAGACTTTTGATGAAAGATGAGAAACCATTTTTGACCAAGGCAATAGGGTCTTGCAGAATCATCCTGTCACCATTGAAGCTCAATCCAATGACATTAAAGGGACACACTAATGTATCCAAGTTGATAAATAATATATGGGACTTCCATTAAGGTTAAATATGGACCTTTGGTTTGTAAACTTTGTATCATGCAGATTAATTTTTGCAACTGCGTTCACCCTTCTTAAAAGAGGACCTGTGTATACAATGAACTCTTGGTTCTTGTAGAGATAAAATGGGTCTATTTTGACATATTATAATACATAATAAGGGGATATATAATATATAGGTATGTATTAATATGGTATCTATAAGAAAACCAATAATCTTAGATTGGTTTTCTATCTATAAGATGGACCTATGATCCAAACATGGAGATAAAGTAGATATGTCATTAATATAAAGGGTCCTCATCCTTCAACATGGCCATAATTTTACCAAGAAACCACCTAAAATTCACAAATCCATGAGTTTTTCAAATCCATGAGCATGAAGTTTTATCCTCAATGTAGACACTAAAAAAGTGTCTAACCCTTGGTCCTTTTTCCCCCTAGTCCTTCTTGGTCCCTAACCCACCTAAGTCTTATTAGTTGAAAATAAACATCTATTTTTAATTAAATAAGACCCCTTTTACCCCTCCCTCCTTTGACACCTCACCTAGGACACCTCGCCTGGACACCTCACCTTAGACTAATTCTCCTCCTATGACTCACTCAAGATCTCTCCCTAATTCTTCTAACCACCTAACAAACTCTCGTGCGTATTTAGCACAACCCTCGGCGTTATCCAACGCATAAGAACACTTGGCGGATAAAAAATGGGCTTGGTGGCTTGTTCTGCCTGTTCTAACCCCGCTGATGTCGGCCACCTATCGGCCGATGCCGGCAGAATCGCCGACGTCGGTTATACTTAACTGACTTCTCTTCCTCTTTCCGGGTAATCACAATCAAAATCAAAAGTTTTTGAATCTGGGGTGATCTAACAGGTGAATCTCTCTTCCGACGAAACAAAGCTCTGGTGCTCTTACTTTCTGGTGTTCTGGCATCTTGTTTTCTTCAAGGGATCAGCATACTCGACAACTTCTCTCAGGCACTGAGATCTTGTATCCAACGTTTTGCACCGGGACTGCATCCTATCTTCACCAACTATTCAACACAGCTAAGTATTTGTGCTGTCTTTATTTCTATATCATTTCATTTATATCAAATACTCTGTCTTCTGTCTATTCCAATATCCTTCACCAAAATCTTCTCTGTTCTTCCCGGAGAGGCTGAAAAGCCCTCTCCTGTCCATCCACCTTTCACCTCTGTCACTTATCCAGTCTATTCCCAGACAATATTCTCTGTCCCTTAGACCTCAAATAGTCCCGCATAGACCCCCAGACCCCCAGACAAGAACATAGACTATCCTACAGCGCTGAAACCAATATTGTAACCAGCGCTTGACTATTGCCCCGACCGGCGCCGGTCACTTCCCCAACCGACGTCGGCAACCTTCTGATCGACGACGGCAATACCACCGACGTCGGCGACTGTGTTTACCAGATTGTAGCTTATCAGGTACGCATTTGTTTTTAGTCTTTTCTTTTCACATCTTTCATCATTTCTCTTTTCTGTCTCTGTCATATTCTGTCTTAAATAGTGGATTGTCATCCTTGAAGAAGCCTTAGCGCTTCTAGGACCAAGCTTTTGCTTGGCAATCCACCCTCTTATCAACTAACATTCTTCGTGTTTTTAGTGTTTATCTCTTTCAGGTGTTATTCCTTCACAGCCAAAGAGGAGTATTCACAGCGTCTGGATTTACGGTGCGCAGACTATATCCAGGTACTTCACAAGCCTTGTCCATTATTTCTTTAGTTTCTTCTCTCTCTTAAATATGAAAAAGCAAAATTTGAATAGAAACATTCTGGCACGCCCGGTGGGACCCCTTTAGGGCCTTCCTTGGGTTCCCTTTTTTCTATATTCATTTAGTTGCATTAGGCTTCTTAACCTTCATCCCTTCTTCTTTTCTAAAAAAAATCATAAGCAGGAAATTAAAAAGAACTCTTTCTTAATTTTTCTTGCATTTTCTAGACTATCATTCTCTTCAAACCCTTTCTCCAATTTGTTTTCATTCCAATATCATATTTCGATTTGGGACTTTAAAACTTGTTGCATTTCATTTCTTGCTTTCTTGCATCTTTTTAGTCCACATCTAGTAACTTAAATGCATATTGAATAAACCGTAGATCACATGATGTTACACTTCCAGACCACGTGCACTCAATAAAACATAAAACACACTTGAGACAAGGCCCGTCTAGGATTTCATCACCCAGCGGACAACCTTACCCCTACCCGGCAATCCTACTTGGATTTCACCACCAAGGGGAAAGCCAACTCTGTTCTCTGGTAGAGTATAAACTATAGTGAAAGTATCTATTGGCTAAGCGAAACCAGCTAACCACTGGAATCATGAAGTGAGGGGAGCTTGCTCCTTAGCACCAAGCCTGTACAGAAGCTAATACAGATTTTTGAGCACCTTAACTACCTGAAACCATCTTTAGATTGCCTATTCTAGGACCCTTCTTATCGCCAACTTCCTCAAACATCTTGTTAAGGCATAAGCCATACGATCCTAATAAAATTATTTATAGGGATTTAACGCTAGGCTCTGTCTGTCATCATCACATTTTTTGTTTTTATCTGTCTTTTTTGAGCTGGTAAGGACGTTTTCCTCATTTCCAAAAACTTTTTTTTTGAGTTTTTGGAAAACACAGTAACCGACATCGGTCCTGTAACCGACGTCGGCAAATTCTCTTAACCGACATCGATTATCTGACCGACATCGGCAGTATTCTTCACCGACATCAGTTTTTATACCGACGTCGGTCTCTATCTATTTTCCTTTTCCAAAAAAATAGCAAGCTTAAAATCCAACTTTTTGACTGTCTAATCATCCATTCTGGTTTTCTGAGACTGACAGAACACAGTTTTCTGAAACCTGACCCTTTCTTGCCTTGAATGGTTTTGACATGCAGTCAAACCAAGGCCCTTCTTGACCACGCTAGTCAACAACTGCTTCCACCTTCACCACCTACAACCAGTCCAATAATGGAGTTCAACTCGGAAACTGAAAGAACTCCCATTCGCCCAACCCTGCCTCAAACTCCTATTGTCCCAGAAGGGGACCAAGACTTTGCATGGTTCTTAGACCTTAACGTTAAAGCCTTACAACACTATCTCGCGAATAGCCAAACGCGCGACTCCCTAGGCAATCAAATCTATGGGATGCTGACTTTTTTAGTTGACACAAGAATCACATCGACCGCACCTACAATTCAACCATTAGACAACACCTCTACCAATAACCCAACCGTGTCTTACCTTCAAAACATAACTTCTCCATCTAAACCTACCTCCATGGGAGTTCCGATATTCCCTCAACCTCAAGTCACCCAACCAAACCTCACACCTTTCCAAAACTTACTAGTCTCTATTCCCCCTACTCTTGCCCCCATCAACACAAGGGTAACCATTTATCCATCAACAAGCGTAGCCACTCCTTAACCATCCTTGACTGCCCCTATTCAACCTATGCCTACCAACCCCATAACACAAGTGCCTTTGGCCCCAACTTTCACTCCAATAACCAGTTATCCATATGTTGCGTCTATGCAACCATCCATGTCATACGCCCCTCCCAATATCTTTCAAGCGCCTTATAATCTAGGGGGTGCTCCACTTACCAATCCGTCAGCAGATATCGTCAAGATGCTGATGGATAAAATGTCTAGCTTAGAGACTTCTGTTTCTGGCTCACGCAATGCTCTTTCATACGAGCAAATTTGCAATGAGCCTATTCATCCTTCTGTTCCAATTAGACCATACCCCAACCAGTGGGAGCTTCCCAAATTTTCGCGCTTTCAAAGCAAGGAAGACCCACAGCAACATTTACGGGCATTTAGACATGCCTGCTATCTTATCGCCCATGATGACGCATTACTTTTGCACACATTTCCTATGTCCCTTTCTGGTGCTGCACTCAACTGGTACAGCTCCATTCCCAGCCATTCCCTTTTCACCTTTACACAACTGGCACAGCTCTTTCTTGACCATTTCTCCATTAACATTACCAAAAAGGTTTCAATCACAGACCTTTACACCATCCGTCAATTCGAGGACGAATCAGTAGCTGATTTCATTGCTCGTTGGAGAGGTCTCATTAACCAACTCTCCTTTTCCTTACCTCAAACTGAACTTATCGAACTATTCTCTCGAGCTTGCGCCAAACACATTTCTTCTACTTTGAGGGTTCAGACCTTCCATACTTTTGACGAAGCCTTCACGATGGCCCGTAAACTTGAATTACGTGCCATCGAGGAGAACAAAATCAAATTGCAGAGCAAGAACCCCAACTCCAAGACTAATGACTCTTCTTCATCTAAATCTTCGGGGCAACTAACTCCTATTTTTGTCTTGCAGTTCGTCCAGAACAACCAACAAGACAAAAAGGGGCAAATGTAGACACCGAAAAAGTGTCTAACCCTTGGTCCTTTCTCCCCCTAGTCCTTCTTGGTCCCTAACCCACCTAAGTCTTATTAGTTGAAAATAAACATCTATTTTTAATTAAATAAGACCCCTTTTACCCCTCCCTCCTTTGACACCTCGCCTAGGACACCTCGCCTGGACACCTCACCTTAGACTAATTCTCCTCTTATGACTCACTCAAGATCTCTCCCTAATTCTTCTAACCACCTAACAAACTCTCGTGCGTATTTAGCACAACCCTCGGCGTTCTCCAACGCACAAGAACACTTGGCGGATAAAAAATGGGCTTGGTGGCTTGTTCTGCCCGTTCTAACCCCGCCAATGTCGGCCACCTATCAGCCGATGCCGGCGGAATCGCCGACGTCAGTTATACTTAACTGAGTTCTCTTCCTCTTTTCGAGTAATCACAATCAAAATCAGAAGTTTTCGAATCTGGGGTGATCTAACAGGTGAATCTCTCTTTCGGTGAAACAAAGCTCTGGTGCTCTTACTTTCTGGTGTTATGGCATCTTGTTTTCTTGCAGGGATCAGCATACCTGACAACTTCTCTCAGGCACTGAGATCTTGTATCCAACCTTTTGCACCGGGACTGCATGCTATCTTCACCAACTATTCAACACAGCTAAGTATTTGTGCTGTCTTTATTTCTATATCATTTCATTTATATCAAATACTCTGTCTTCTGTCTATTCCAATATCCTTCACCAAAATCTTCTCTAATCTTCTTGGAGAGGCTGAAAAGCCCTCTCTCCTGTCCATCCGCCTTTCGCCTCTGTCACTTATCCAGTCTATTCCTAGACAATATTCTCTGTCCCTTAGACCTCAAATAGTCCCGCACAGACCCCCAGACCCCCAGACAAGACCATAGACTATCCTACAGTGCTGAAACCAATCTTGTAACCAGCGCTTGACTATTGCCCCGACCGACGCCGGTCACTTCCCCAACCGACGTCGGCAACCTTCTGACCAACGATGGCAATACCACCGACATCAGCGACTGTGTTTACCAGATTGCAGCTTATCAGGTACGCATTTGTTTTTAGTCTTTTCTTTTCACATCTTTCATCATTTCTCTTTTCTATCTCTATCATATTCTGTCTTAAATAGTGGATTGTCATCCTTGAAGAAGCCTTAGCACTTCTAGGACCAAGCTTTTGCTTGGCAATCCACCCTCTTATCAACTAACATTCTTTGTGTTTTTAGTGTTTATCTCTTTCAGGTGTTATTCCTTCACAGCCAAAGAGGAGTATTCATAGCGTCTGGATTTACGGTGCGCAGACTATATCCAGGTACTTCACAAGCCTTGTCCATTATTTCTTTAGTTTCTTCTCTCTCTTAAATCTGAAAAAGCAAAATTTGAATAGAAACATTCTGGCACACCCGGTGGGACCCCTTTAGGGCCTTCCTTGGGTTCCCTTTCTTCTATATTCATTTAGTTGCATTAGCCTTCTTAACCTTCATCCCTTCTTCTTTTCTAAAAAAAATCATAAGCAGGAAATTAAAAAGAACTCTTTCTTACTTTTTCTTGCATTTTCTAGACTATCATTCTCTTCAAACCCTTTCTCCAATTTGTTTTCATTCCAATATCATATTTCGATTTGGGACTTTAAAACTTGTAGCATTTCATTTCTTGCTTTCTTGCATCTTTTTAGTCCACATCTAGTAACTTAAACGCATATTGAATAAACCGTATATCACATGATGTTACACTTCCAGACCACGTGCACTCAATAAAACATAAAACACACTTGAGACAAGGCCCGTCTAGGATTTTATCACCCAGCGGACAACCTTACCCCTACCCAGCAATCCTACTTGGATTTTACCACCAAGGGGAAAGCCAACTCTGTTCTCTGGCAGAGTATAAACTATAGTGAAAGTATCTATTGGCTAAGCGAAACTAGCTAACCACTGGAATCGTGAAGTGAGGGGAGCTTGCTCCTTAGCACCAGGCCTGTACAGAAGCTAATACAGATTTTTGAGCACCTTAACTACCTGAAACCATCTTTAGATTGCCTATTCTAGGACCCTTCTTATCGCCAACTTTCTCAAACATCTTGTTAAGGCATAAGCCATACGATCCTAATAAAATTATTTATAGGGATTTAACGCTAGGCTCTGTCTGTCATCATCACATTTTCTATTTTTATCTGTCTTTTTTGAGCTGGTAAGGACGTTTTCCTCATTTCCAAAACCTTTTTTTTCTGAGTTTCTGGAAAACACAGTAACCGACATCGGTCCTGTAACCGACGTCGGCAACTTCTCTTAACCGACATCGGTTATCTGACCGACATCGGCAGTATTCTTCACCGACATCGGTTTTTATACCGACGTCGGTCTCTGTCTATTTTCCTTTTCCAAAAAAATAGCAAGCTTAAAATCCAACTTTCTGACTGTCTAATCATCCATTCTGGTTTTCTGAGACTAACAGAACACAATTTTCTGAAACTTGACCCTTTCTTGCCTTGAATGGTTTTGACATGCAGTCAAACCAAGGCCCTTCTTGACCACGCTAGTCAACAACCGCTTCCACCTTCACCACCTACAACCAGTCCAATAATGGAGTTCAACTCAGAAACTGAAAGAACTCCCATTCGCCCAACCCCGCCTCAAACTCCTATTGTCCCAGAAGGGGACCAAGACTTTGCACAGTTCTTAGACCTTAACGTTAAAGCCTTACAACACTATCTCGCGAATAGCCAAACGCGTGACTCCCTAGGCAATCCAATCTATGGGATGCCGACTTTTTTAGTTGACACAAGAATCACATCGACCGCACCTACAATTCAACCATTAGACCACCTCCACCAATAACCCAACCGTGTCTTACCTTCAAAACATAACTTCTCCATCTAAACCTACCTCCATGGGAGTTCCGATATTCCCTCAACCTCAAGTCACCCAACCAAACCTCACACCTTTCCAAAACTTACTAGTCTCTATTCCCCCTACTCTTTCCCCCATCAGCACAAGGGTAACCATTTATCTATCAACAAGCGTAGCCATTCCTCAACCATCCTTGATTGCCCCTATTCAACCTATGCCTACCAACCCCATGACACAAGTGCCTTTGGCCCCAACTTTCGCTCCAATAACCAATTATCCATATGTTGCGTCTATGTAACCATCCACGTCATACGCCCCTCCCAATATCTTTCAAGTGCCTTATAATCTAGGGGGTGCTCCACTTACCAATCCGTCAGCAGATATCGTCAAGATGCTGATAGATAAAATGTCTAGCTTAGAGACTTCTATTTCTGGCTCACGTAATGCTCTTTCATACGAGCAAATTTGCAATGAGCCTATTCATCCTTCTATTCCAATTAGACCATACTCCAACCAGTGGGAGCTTCCCAAATTTTCGCGCTTTCAAAGCAAGGAAGACCCACAGCAACATTTACGGGCATTTAGACATGCCTGCTATCTTATCGCCCATGATGACGCATTACTTTTGTGCACATTTCCTATGTCCCTTTCTGGCACTGCACTCGACTGGTACAGCTCCATTCCCAGCCATTCCCTTTTCACCTTTACACAACTGGCGCAGCTCTTTCTTGACCATTTCTCCATTAACATTACCAAAAAGGTTTCAATCACAGACCTTTACACCATCCGTCAATTCGAGGACAAATCAGTAGCTGATTTCATTGCTCGTTGGAGAGGTCTCATCAACCAACTCTCCTTTTCCTTACCTCAAACTGAACTTATCGAACTATTCTCCCGAGCTTGCGCCAAACACATTTCTTCTACTTTGAGGGTTCAGACCTTCCGTACTTTTGACAAAGCCTTCACGATGGCCCATAAACTTGAATTACGTGCCATCGAGGAGAACAAAATCAAATTGCAGAGCAAGAACCCCAACTCCAAGACTAATGACTCTTCTTCATCTAAATCTTTGGGGCAACTAACTCCTGTTTTTGTCTTACAGTTCGTCCAGAACAACCAACAAGACAAAAAGGGGCAAATGTAGACACCGAAAAAGTGTCTAACCCTTGGTCCTTTCTCCCCCCTAGTCCTTCTTGGTCCCTAACCCACCTAAGTCTTATTAGTTGAAAATAAACATCTATTTTTAATTAAATAAGTCCCCTTTTACCCCTCCCTCCTTTGACACCTCGCCTGGACACCTCGCCTTAGACTAATTCTCCTCCTATGACTCACTCAAGATCTCTCCCTAATTCTTCTAACCACCTAACAAACTCTCATGCGTATTTAGCACAACCCTCGGCGTTCTCCAACGCATAAGAACACTTGGCGAATAAAAAATGGGCTTGGTGGCTTGTTCTACCCGTTCTAAGCCCGCCGATGTTGGCCACCTATCGGCCGACGCCGGCGGAATCGCCGACATCGATTATACTTAACTGAATTCTCTTCCTCTTTCCAGGTAATCACAATCAAAATCAAAAGTTTTCAAATCTGGGGTGATCTATTAGGCGAATCTCTCTTCTGGCGAAACAAAGCTCTGGTGCTCTTGCTTTTTGGTGTTCTGGCATCTTGTTTTCTTGCAGGGATCAGCATACTTGACAACTTCTCTCAGGCACTGAGATCTTGTATCCAACCTTTTGCACCGGGACTGCATGCTATCTTCACCAACTATTCAACACAGCTAAGTATTTGTGCTGTCTTTATTTCTATATCATTTCATTTATATCAAATACTCTGTCTTCTGTTTATTCCAATATCCTTCACCAAAATCTTCTCTGTTCTTCTTGGAGAGGCTGAAAAGACCTCTCTCCTGTCCATCTGCCTTTCACCTCTGTCACTTATCCAGTCTATTCCCAGACAATATTCTCTGTCCCTTAGACCTCAAATAGTCTCGCACAGACCCCCAGACCCCCAGACAAGACCATAGACTATCCTACAGCGCTGAAACCAATCTTGTAACCAGCGCTTGACTATTGCCCCGACCGGCGCCGGTCACTTCCCCAACTGACGTCGGCAACCTTCTGACCGACGACGGCAATACCACCGACGTCGGTGACTGTGTTTACCAGATTGCAGCTTATCAGGTACGCATTTGTTTTTAGTCTTTTCTTTTCACATCTTTCATCATTTCTCTTTTCTGCCTCTATCATATTCTGTCTTAAACAGTGGATTGTCATCCTTGAAGAAGCCTTAGCGCTTCTAGGACTAAGCTTTTGCTTGGCACTCCACCCTCTTATCAACTAACATTCTTCATGTTTTTAGTGTTTATCTCTTTCAGGTGTTATTCCTTCATAGCCAAAGAGGAGTATTCACAGCATCTAGATTTACGGTGCGCAGACTATATCCAGGTACTTCACAAGCCTTGTCCATTATTTCTTTAGTTTCTTCTCTCTCTTAAATCTAAAAAAGCAAAATTTGAATAGAAACATTTTGGCACACCCGGTGGGACCCTTTTAGGGCCTTCCTTGGGTTCCCTTTCTTTTGTATTCATTTAGTTGCATTAGGCTTCTTAACCTTCATCCCTTCTTCTTTTCTAAAAAAAATCATAAGCAAGAAATTAAAAAGAACTCTTTCTTACTTTTTCTTGCATTTTCTAGACTATCATTCTCTTCAAACCCTTTCTCCAATTTGTTTTCATTCCAATATCATATTTCGATTTGGGACTTTAAAACTTGTTGCATTTCATTTCTTGCTTTCTTGCATCTTTTTAGTCCACATATAGTAACTTAAACGCATATTGAATAAACCGTAGATCACATGATGTTACACTTCCAGACCACGTGCACTCAATAAAACATAAAACACACTTGAGACAAGGCCCGTCTGGGATTTCATCACCCAGCGAACAACCTTACCCCTACCCGGCAATCCTACTTGGATTTCACCACCAAGGGGAAAGCCAACTCTGTTCTCTGGCAGAGTATAAACTATAGTGAAAGTATCTATTGGCTAAGTGAAACCAGCTAACCACTGGAATCGTGAAGTGAGGGGAGCTTGCTCCTTAGCACCAGGCCTGTACAGAAGCTAATACAGATTTTTGAGCACCTTAACTACCTGAAACCATCTTTAGATTGCCTATTCTAGGACCCTTCTTATCGCCAACTTCCTCAAACATCTTGTTAAGGCATAAGCCATACGATCCTAATAAAATTATTTATAGGGATTTAACGCTAGGCTCTGTCTGTCATCATCACATTTTCTATTTTTATCTATCTTTTTTGAGCTGGTAAGGACGTTTTCCTCATTTCCAAAAACTTTTTTTTCTGAGTTTCTGGAAAACACAGTAACCGACATCGGTCCTGTAACCGACGTCGGCAACTTCTCTTAACCGACATCGGTTATCTGACCGACATCGGCAGTATTCTTCACCGACATCAGTTTTTATACCGACGTCGGTCTCTATCTATTTTCCTTTTCCAAAAAACAGCAAGCTTAAAATCCAACTTTCTGACTGTCTAATCATCCATTCTGGTTTTCTGAGACTAACAGAACACAGTTTTCTGAAACCTGACCCTTTCTTGCCTTGAATGGTTTTGACACGCAGTCAAACCAAGGCCCTTCTTGACCATGCTAGTCAACAACCGCTTCCACCTTCACCACCTACAACTAGTCCAATAATGGAGTTCAACTCAGAAACTGAAAGAACTCCCATTCGCCCAACCCCGCCTCAAACTCCTATTGTCCCAGAAGGGGACCAAGACTTTGCACGGTTCTTAGACCTTAACGTTAAAGCCTTACAACACTATCTCGCGAATAGCCAAATGCATGACTCCCTAGGCAATCCAATCTATGGGATGCCAACTTTTTTAGTTGACACAAGAATCACATCCACCGCACCTACAATTCAACCATTAGACAACACCTCCACCAATAACCCAACCGTGTCTTACCTTCAAAACATAACTTCTCCATCTAAACCTACCTCCATGGGAGTTCCGATATTCCCTCAACCTCAAGTCACCCAACCAAACCTCACACCTTTCCAAAACTTACTAGTCTCTATTCCCCCTACTCTTGCCCCCATCAACACAAGGGTAACCGTTTATCCGTCAACAAGCGTAGCCACTCCTCAACCATCCTTGACTGCCCCTATTCAACCTATGCCTGCCAACCCCATAACACAAGTGCCTTTGGCCCCAACTTTCGCTCCAATAACCAGTTATCCATATGTTGCGTCTATGCAACTATCCACGTCATACGCCCCTCCCAATATCTTTCAAGTGCCTTATAATCTAGGGGGTGCTCCACTTACCAATCTGTCAGCAGATATCATCAAGATGCTGATGGATAAAATGTCTAGCTTAGAGACTTCTATTTTTGGCTCACGCAATGCTCTTTCATACGAGCAAATTTGCAATGAGCCTATTCATCCTTCTGTTCCAATTAGACCATACCCCAACCAGTGGGAGCTTCCCAAATTTTCGCGCTTTCAAAGCAAGGAAGACCCACAGCAACATTTACGGGCATTTAGACATGCCTGCTATCTTATCGCCCATG
Source organism: Torreya grandis (assembly GCA_037957365.1). Taxonomy (NCBI): domain Eukaryota; kingdom Viridiplantae; phylum Streptophyta; class Pinopsida; order Cupressales; family Taxaceae; genus Torreya; species Torreya grandis. Next base: position 8,538,008 of record JARHVA010000071.1, on the reverse strand, counting down.
ATGACGCATTACTTTTGCGCACATTTCCTATGTCCCTTTTTGGCACTGCACTCGACTGGTATAGCTCCATTCCCAGCCATTCCCTTTTCACCTTTACACAACTGGCGCAGCTCTTTCTTGACCATTTCTCCATTAACATTATCAAAAAGGTTTCAATCACAGACCTTTACACCATCCATCAATTCGAGGATGAATCAGTAGCTGATTTCATTGCTCGTTGGAGAGGTCTCATCAACCAACTCTCCTTTTCCTTACCTCAAACTAAACTTATCGAACTATTCTCCCGAGCTTGCGCCAAACACATTTCTTCTACTTTGAGGGTTCAGACCTTTCATACTTTTGACGAAGCCTTCATGATGGCCCGTAAACTTGAATTACGTGCCATCGAGGAGAACAAAATCAAATTGCGGAGCAAGAACCCCAACTCCAAGACTAATGACTCTTCTTCATCTAAACCTTCATCGTCAAATCCTAAGTCTAAAGCTACAGCTAACGTTGTGGCCGTTAGACCCTCATCTTCTTCATCCAATCAAGCCGAACCCTCCACATCTTAGAGCACCACCCGTCAATTCTAGCAGCGGTACGTTCAAAGACAATATACTCCTCTTGGAGAATCTTACGCATTTATACTGGAAAAACTTATCAAACAAGGGATTATCAACCTTCCCCAAATTTGACCACCACCACAATTCGATCCCTCACGCGCCATCCCTGCGTGGTACAGGGAAAATGACTTCTGCAATTTCTACCGTGTCAAGGGTCATGACACAGGAAACTGTAAAACTTTAAAAAACATAGTCCAAGACATGCTTGAAAAGGGAGAGCTTGTTCTAGATAATCCTAATGCACCTCCAAACCAGGGCATCGACATATTCAAATAGCCATTCCCCAATCATCCACCAACCCAAAATAATAATGTCTAAACCTTAATTGACAACATGCATGAACATGATATTCAAACTGTCAATACGGTCTCACCTTTCATCTCCAACCAACCTCAAGAGGTTAACTCATCTACCAGTCCATCACGTGTGGACTAACCTCTTTCCCCGATCAATTCTCCATCAACCTCTCTCATCCTGGAGGATACCTTAACTTTACTGACGCAACCAATCTCACCATCCTCTTTTCTTCTTCTTATGGAGGACCTGACCTTACCTACTCCTTGCCCACAAGTGGAGGGCACCATAATTCCTGCCCTTTACCCACTTGAGGAGTCACACTCTCCAATTCCTTCTCCACCAAGAGAAGAACCTGACTCTCCATCTTCTTCGACCAACAACAATCCAGTGATAACTCCCATACACTTTGGGTCCAACATTATTGCCACACCTAGCACATCTTCTCCAGAATCCCAACCTCATCCAACCTCCTCCCAACCATTTTCCCGACTAGTAGAGAAATTAGAACTTCTCCCTTTAAGGAAAGTGGAACATCGGGGATTGTGGGACCATCTTAAAGTTCTTCAACATTCTCGTACCCTTTCATCTCATGCTGCCAATCCTCCCAAGGCAGAATCGTCCAAGACTCCAAACAAAGACCAAATCCTTACTTTTAAACCCGCATCTACCCAATCCAAACCAATTAAGCCACTTAGCATTCGCCCTCTCTCTGCCCTCACTCACCCGCAAGTGAAGGTGGACTTGAACCAAACCTCGCCCAAAAGTAGTCTTCCAACCAAATCCAAGAAGACTGCCAAACCACAAAGACGAACTCCTCCTCCACCGTCAACTTTGCCCTCCATCTTAGGTCCTCATCCTTCCACCCTACTTGGTGTGCTTCCTACTCCGATCATTAACCAACACAAATTGCCTCCATTACTTCCTTCGCCAATCATAAGTCAACCTCTCAAAAATTTGGCACCTCTCACAAAGAAAGTGCCATCTTCACCTTTCACTGCACCACCAACCCAAAAGGTGGTACGAAAACCTTCTTCAGCATCCCCCAAGCAGAAGTCACCAGCACGTCATGTATTAACAAGCGCAGATCCTTTAGAAGGTTCATACACTTTAATATTACGTCAACTTTTGCAAACCTCTAGCATTACCCTTCCTTCCATCAAGCCATTCCAACCTCTCGAGTCAAAACCGTCTTGGTTCGATGATACAAAGATTTGTTTATATCATCGCACACCAGGGCACGATACCGAGACTTGTTGTGCCCTCAAGGCTGTCGTTCGCCGTTTTATGGAGAAAGACACTCTTCTCCTTGAGGACACTCTTGACCAACCCTCGTCATCTTCCCATCCAGCCTCATCAACCACATCGATGTCTCACCAACAGACCATAACCCCTTCTTCACCTACTATCTTCGAAATCAACGCCATTCATGTAACCACTAGGTCACAGAAGGACAAAGCAAAAGAAAAAGCCGCTATCCCTTGGACCTATCCTTTTGTCCAAGCACCTCAACCACCAAAACCCAAGATTTCCATCTTAGGTGCATCCCAACCCACTTCTTCACAGGCAATCACAGAATCTATGATAAAACAACTTCACCAAATGCCTGTGAAGATGACCCTATATGACCTTATTCAAAGCTCCCCCCAACATTGCCAGGCTTTAATCAAAGCCCTACAAGCAGCTGAGGTCCAACCTAAAGACCCTCAACCACTTGCTGCCTTAGTCCATTCTTTATCCTCGATCGCATCCATCACTTTCAGTAATTTTGAGATTCCTACCTCTACCGAGGAAGATCAGGACGCTGCCCTTTTTATCACAGCTTACGTTGATTGAACTCGTATTAAACGAGTTATGATCGACGGGGGTGCTAGCATTAATATCATTTCCTCCCACGCCTTTGACCAATTAGCCCTTCCCAAAAATTGCATATCAAAAACTGACGCAATCCTTAGATCATTTAATGACACAACTGCTAACACTATTGGCACTGTTGTCCTCCACATCCGTGTCGGTCCACGCACAATCCCGGAGCTCTTCTACATCATCAAAGGAGAGTTCCAATACAACATCCTCTTAGGGCGACCTTGGATTTGTGCCATGGCTTGCATCCCTTCAACACTCCACCATTGTGTTAAATTTGAACATGACAAACAAATCCATGTCATTCCCGCCGACCCATCACCTTTTAAAACCTGTAACATGACCTATACCCCAAACGACTTTCTTATCCCGCTTAAAGCATCAACCCAAGCATCGCCTCCATCCGCAGAAGCGTCAACTAGTGCGCAAACCGTGGTTGCCACCACATCTTCTTCTCAATTACCAACCAAGGACCCCATGGACGACATATTCCAAAGACTTTCATTAGGAGAATATCATCTCCTTACTCTAGACATGTTCCAAACTCCTCAAGAGTATGGATAGCTTCATCAGAACCCAAACTATGACTGTCGGATCGGGATGGTCATTCCTTATGGTCCTCCTAGCCTTCGCACCAATCTCATCTATGGGGGGCTGGATCAAGCCCCTACTGAATCAAATCCTTCTTCCTCGCCTCAAATCTTCACATCTGATTTCTCCTTTCTTAGCAGCCCCACCTTTGCACATACCTATCTTTATAGGTGTGCATGGAAGGGTTTCAGCTTTGGACGTTACGAACAAGGCTCCCATTAGCCTGTCAAAACACCCAATGATGATAATGTGAAGAAACGGTATGGACTGGGTTTCCAAGAACCCACTGAGGCCTCCACAAACCTTTCCCCTGAACTAGCCATCGACCAATTTCTTCTAGACTCACCAATTTTTCCATCCTCACCTACGGAGTCGGTGGTTTCCATCCCTCCTAGTTTTTATTTTCCACAAACACCATCCGCTTAGAACCTCTAACCTATCAGCTCCATGGGGTTCCTAAATCTCTCCCTCTCATTTATCCTAGCATGATAGACGATGAATCATCAACCATCAACACAGTCTACTGCATAGACGACGATGCCATTCTTACCTATATGGGTGCTGATGACTCTTTCATTCAATGCTCCCTCCCTTCTAAAACACAGGCTATGTTAAATGAATCGACCATTAACATTAACCTTTCATCTTTCGATGTTCCTCATGTCTTAAAAATTGGTCAATCTTTAGACACTCAGGAGCAGCTTGACTATACCCAGTTCCTCTCTGACCATAGCAAGGCCTTTACCTGGACCTACGCCGATATGCCTGGCATTGACCCCACCATCGCTACCCATAACATCGTCACAAACCCAGAGGCTAAGCCTGTTAGGCAAAAGCTTCGCAAAATGCATCCTCGTGTTGCACTTCTTGTTAAAGAAGAGCTTCAGCATCTTCTTTCAGTCTCTTTCATCCAACCCATCAATTATCCACAGTGGGTCTCTAACATCGTTCCTCTTACCAAAACGACTGGGGGGATTCGAATCTGTACGGACTATCGTGACCTCAACTTGGCTTGTCCCAAGGACGACTTTCCTCTTCCAAACATTGACCAACTTATTGATCTCACGGCCGGTCATGAGATGTTATCTCTCATGGACGGGTTTTCAGGATATAATCAAATCTTGGTTGCACTGAAAGATCAGCACAAGACCACTTTCATTACCTCATGGGGGACTTTCTGCTATCGGGTCATGCCTTTCAGCTTAAAGAACGTAGGCGCCACTTATCAGCGTGCTATGACCTACATTTTTTACGATCTCCTCCATAAAATCATGGAAGACTATGTGGATGACCTATTAGGCAAGTCCAAACTTCGCTGTGACCATCTGACTATTCTCAAAATCATCTTCTCTCGACTTCTTCAATACAATGTTCGCCTTAACCCCAAGAAATGTGTTTTGGGGTCCTCTCTAGTAAGCCTCTAGGCTTCATTGTTTCCTTCCATGGCATCGAGATAGATCCCACCAAGATCCGCGCTATCCTCGAAATGCCACCCCCATCTAATCTCAAGCAGCTTCGCAGTTTGCAAGGGAAACTCCAGTCCATTCGACGTTTTATCTCACAACTTTCTGATCGCTGCCAACCTTTTCATCATCTTCTTAAAAAGGACATCTCTTTTACATGGGATAAGGATTGTAAAGAGGCTTTTGAAGCCCTTAAACGCTATTTGATCTCCCCACCTGTCCTCATTCCACCTCAAGATGATAAACCCTTTTACCTTTATATCTCCGCAACCAATCATTCGTTAGGTGCCATGATCACGCATCGAGACGAGCAACACCGCGAGCAAGCAGTTTACTACATCAACCAAATATTAGTCGACTATGAAACTCAGTACACCCATACCGAGAAACTTTGTTTGGCATTAGTCTTTGCTACTACTAAGCTCCACCATTATCTTCTTAACCACAAAACCTTCGTCATCACTCACACCGACCCTCTCAAGTATATGCACTCCAAGCCTTATCAGAATCAACGTATGGCTCGGTGGCTCATGTTGCTTGCTGAGCTCGACCTCGAATTTGTCCAACAAAAATCTATAAAGGGGCAAGCAATCGCTGATCAATTAGCCGATGCCCCACTTCCCGACAATCAACCTTCTCACTGTGAGTTTCCTGACGAGTCCATTGCCACTCTTTCCACCGATGATGCCATCTATCAAATGACCATGTTCTTCGATGGCTCTAAATGTCAACTTGGTGGAGGTGCCGGGGTCATTCTCATCCCTCTCGAAGGGGAGCCCATGCCTCTGTCTTTTAAACTCGACTTTGAATGTACCAATAATATGGCCGAATATGAAGCCTTAATTTTGGGACTTCATACCGCCCTTCCCTCAACATCAAGACCATCAACATCTTCGGTGACTCACAGCTCGTCGTCAATCAGGTCAACGGTTCCTACCTCTGCAAAAATGAAATTTTACAAAGGTACAAAAACCGTGTTGACATTCTCCTTGCATCTTTTGACCATCACTTATTGCAGTCTGTTCCTCGATCGACGAATAAGTTTGCTGACACCATGGCTTCCTTGGCCTCTCATATTCCTTCATCATCATCATCCTCATCGAGAATTTTTGTCATGGTACATCGTGTGCCATTACCTTCATACATTTCCACTGATATCAATCTCGTCCACACCATAGACTCTAGTTCACAAGATGTATGGTATAAACAACTTGTGGACTACTTATCCCTTTCTCTCGTTCCTCCCAACCTCTCTAGTAATGTGCGACGAGCTTTCATCAAACGCACCATTCGCTATACCATGCTAGGTGGTCTTCTTTATAAGCGAGGTTTCGACAGCCTCCTTCTTCGCTGTCTCACCTCCACTAAAGCCTCTCATGCCATTAAGCAAGCCCACGATGAGATTTGTGGTGGACATTTCAATGGAAATTTGATTGCGAAGCGCATCCTTCGTTTAGGCTATTATTGGCCTACTCTTCATCAAGACTGTAGCGATTATGTTTGGCGTTGCATCAAGTGTCAACAGCATGCTAACTTGCTTCATCTCCCCAGCCACGCATTACAAGTTGCTCAGGATTTTTGGCCTTTTTCACAGTGGGGTTTAGATCTCATCGGTGAGATTAATCCTCATTCATCTCTTTGTCATCAGTCCATCATCACCGCCACTGAGTATTTCACTAAGTGGGTGGAAGCTATTCCTCTTGTCTCTACAAAAGCCGACAAGATTGTCGACTTCATCAATAACCACATCATCTGTCGCTTCGGTGTCCCTCATAAAATCATCACCGACAATGGCAAGTCCTTCAAAAACAAAACTGTCCAAAAGCTATGTGATTCATTTGGCATCAAGCTCAGTTTCTCTTTGCCTTACTACCCACAAGCAAACGGGCAGGCAGAGGCTTCCAACAAAATTCTGACTAAAATTCTCATGAAGGTGGTTAACGACACTGGAAGGGACTGGCACATTCAAATTCCCTTCGCTTTGTGGTCTTACCGTACTAGCATCCGAACCTCTACGGGCGCTACCCCTTTTTCTCTCGTGTATGGAACAGAGGCTGTCCTACCTCTCGAAGTACAGATCCCGTCTCTTCGCATTTCTCTACGTGACATTCTTTCCAATGATGACTTTCGTCAAGATCGTTTAGCTCAATTAGAGTTACTTGATGAGCATCATCTTGCTGCCCTTAATCATCTCCATGTCTATCAAAGTCGAATTAGACGAGCCTATAACAAAAATCTGAGAGAATGAGATTTTAATATCGGAGACCTCGTCCTCAAAGAGAATCAACATGTGACTAATATGGAGCGAAGTAAGAGAGGCAAATTTGCTCCTAATTGGCTCAGACCTTACATTATCACGCACAAGTACGGATCAGGGACTTATCATCTGTCTTCTCTTGAAGGCTGACCAGAACCTGAACCCCTTAATGTGTTGCATCTACGACCATTTTATTGCTAGTTGAGTACTCGTTTACTTAACATTTAACTTGAGCTCGTCCCTTGAGCAATCCCTCATCCAGTTAATCCCATTCTCTTTTAACCCTATTCCCCATAACAAATCCTCTAAAAACCCTTTTATATAGTATGGATACTTTGTCCTAATAAAAGGGAGCCCTTGAACTTCATAAGCCTTGTCCATTATTTCTCCCAACAAGAGTTAGTTCCCCAAAAAACCCTCTAAAAACAGGAGTTAGTTACCCCAGGTAAGGGATGATGTTGATTGCCCCGAAGTATGGATGAGGTATTTTTGTCTTGCAGTTCATCCAGAACAACCAACAAGACAAAAAGGGGCAAATGTAGACACCGAAAAAGTGTCTAACCCTTGGTCCTTTCTCCCCTTAGTCCTTCTTGGCCCCTAACCCACCTAAGTCTTATTAGTTGAAAATAAACATCTATTTTTAAAAATAGAAACTTTCAAAAACATAGTCCAGGACATGCTTGAAAAGGGAGAGCTTGTTCTAGATAATCTTAATGCACCTCCAAACCAGGGCATCGACATATTCAAACAGCCATTCCCCAATCATCCACCAACCCAAAATAATAATGTCCCAACCTTAATTGACAACACGCATGAACATGATATTCGAACTGTCAATACGGTCTCACCTTTCATCTCCAACCAACCTCAAGAGGTTAACTCATCTACCAGTCCATCACGTGTGGATGAACCTCTTTCCTCGGTCAATTCTCCATCAACCTCTCTCATCCTGGAGGATGCCTTAACTTTACCGGCGCATCCGATCTCACCATCCTCTTTTCTTCTTCCTATGGAGGACCTGACCTTACCTACTCCTCACACACAAGTGGAGGGCACCATAATTCCTTCCCTTTACCCACTTGAGGAGTCACACTCTCCAATTCCTTCTCCACCAAGAGAAGAACCTGACTCTCCATCTTCTTCGACCAACAACAATCTAGTGATAACTCCCATACACTTTGGGTCCAACATTATTGCCACACCTAGCACATCTTCTCCAGAATCCCAACCTCATCCAACCTCCTCCCAACCATTTTCCCGACTAGTAGAGAAATTAGAACTTCTCCCTTTAAGGAAAGTGGAACATCGGGGATTGTGGGACCATCTTAAAGTTCTTCAACATTCTAGTACCCTTTCATCTCATGCTGCCAATCCTCCCAAGGCAGAATCGTCCAAGACTCCAAACAAAGACCAAATCCTTACTTTTAAACCCGCATCTACCCAATCCAAACCAATTAAGCCACTTGGCATTCGCCCTCTCTCTGCCCTCACTCACCCGCAAGTGAAGGTGGACTTGAACCAAACCTCACCCAAAAGTAGTCTTCCAACCAAATCCAAGAAGACTGCCAAACCATAAAGACGAACTCCTCCTCCACCGTCAACTTTGCCCTCCATCTTAGGTCCTCATCCTTCCACCCTACTTGGTGTGCTTCCTACTCCGATCATTAACCAACACAAATTGCCTCCATTACTTCCTTCGCCAATCATAAGTCAACCTCTCAAAAATTTGGCACCTCTCACAAAGAAAGTGCCATCTTCACCTGTCACCGCACCACCAACCCAAAAGGTGGTACGAAAACCTTCTTCAGCATCCCCCAAGCAGAAGTCACCAGCACGTCATGTATTAACAAGCGCAGATCCTTTAGAAGGTTCATAGGCTTTAATATTACGTCAACTTTTGCAAACCTCTAGCATTACCCTTCCTTCCATCAAGCCATTCCAACCTCTTGGGTCAAAACCGTCTTGGTTCGATGATACAAAGATTTGTTCATATCATCACACACCAGGGCACGATACCGAGACTTGTTGTGCCCTCAAGGCCATCATTCACCATTTTATGGAGAAAGACACTCTTCTCCTTGAGGACACTCTTGACCAACCCTCGTCATCTTCCCATCCAGCCTCATCAACCACATCGATGTCTCACCAACAGACCATAACCCCTTCTTCACCTACTATCTTCGAAATCAACGCCATTCATGTAACCACTAGGTCACAGAAGGACAAAGCAAAAGAAAAAGCCGCTATCCCTTGGACCTATCCTTTTGTCCAAGCACCTCAACCACCAAAACCCAAGATTTCCATCTTAGGTGCATCCCAACCCACTTCTTCACAGGCAATCACAGAATCTATGATAAAACAACTTCACCAAACGCCTGTGAAGATGACCCTATATGACCTTATTCAAAGCTCCCCCCAACATTGCCAGGCTTTAATCAAAGCCCTACAAGCAGCTGAGGTCCAACCTAAAGACCCTCAACCACTTGCTGCCTTAGTCCATTCTTTATCCTCGATCGCATCCATCACTTTCAGTAATTTTGAGATTCCTACCTCTACCGAGGAAGATCAGGACGCTGCCCTTTTTATCACAGCTTACGTTGATTGAACTCGTATTAAACGAGTTATGATCGACGGGGGTGCTAGCATTAATATCATTTCCTCCCACGCCTTTGACCAATTAGCCCTTCCCAAAAATTGCATATCAAAAACTGACGCAATCCTTAGATCATTTAATGACACAACTGCTAACACTATCGGCACTGTTGTCCTCCACATCCACGTCGGTCCACGAACAATCCCAGAGCTCTTCTACATCATCGAAGGAGACTTCTAATACAACATCCTCTTAGGGTGACCTTGGATTCGTGCCATGGCTTGTGTCCCTTCAGCACTCCACCGTTGTGTTAAATTTGAACATGACAAACAAATCCATGTCATTCCCGCCGACCCATCACCTTTTAAAACCTGTAACATGACCTATAACCCAAATGACATTCTTATCCCTCTTAAAGCATCAACCCAAGCATCGCCTCCATCTGCAGAAGCATCAACTAGTGCGCAAACCACGGTCACCACCACATCCTCTTCTCAATTACCAACCAAGGACCCCATGGACGACATCTTCCAAAGACTTTCATTAGGATAATATCGTCTCCTTACTCTAGACATGTTCCAAACTCCTCAAGAGTATGGATAGCTTCATCAGAACCCAAATTATGACTGTCAGATCGGGATAGTCATTCCTTATGGTCCTCCTAGCCTTTGCACCAATCTCGTCTATGGGGGGCTGGATCAAGCCCCTACTGAATCAAATCCTTCTTCCTCGCCTCAAATCTTCACATCTGATTTCTCCTTTCTTAACAACTCCACCTTTGCACATACCTATCTTTATAGGTGTGTATGGAAGGGTTTCGGCTTTGGACGTTATGAACAAGGCTCCCATCAGCCTGTTGAAACACCCAATGACGATAATGCAAAGAAACGGTATGGACTAGGTTTCCAAGAACCCACTGAGGCCTCCACAAACCTTTCCCCTAAACTAGCCATCGACCAATTTCTTCTAGACTCACTAATTTTTCCAACCTCACTTACGGAGTCGATGGTTTCCATCCCTCCTAGTTTTTTTTCCATAAACACCATCCGCTTAGAACCCTTAACCTATCAGCTCCACGGGGTTCCCAAATCTCTCCCTCTCATTTATCCTAGCATGATAGACGATGAATCATCAACCATCAACACAGTCCACTACATAGATGATGATGCCATTCTTACCTATATGGGCGCTGATGACTCTTTCATTCAACGCTCCCTCCCTTCTAAAACGCAGGTTATGTTAAATGAATCGACCATTAACATTTACCTTTCATCTTTCGATGTTCCTCATGTCTTAAAAATTGGTCAATCTTTAGACACTCAAGAGCAGCTTGACTATACCCAGTTCCTCTCTGACCATAGCAAGGCCTTTGCCTAGACCTACGCCGATATGCTTGGCATTGACCCCACCATCGCTACCCATAACATCGTCACAAACCCAGAGGCTAAGCCTGTTAGGCAAAAGCTTCGCAAAATGCATCCTCGTGTTACACTTCTTGTTAAAGAAGAGCTTCAGTGTCTTCTTTCAGTCTCTTTCATCCAACCCATCGATTATCCACAGTGGGTCTCTAACATCGTTCCTGTTACCAAAACGACTGGGGGGATCCGAATCTGTACGGACTATCATGACCTCAACTTGGCTTGTCCCAAGGATGACTTTCCTCTTCCAAACATTGACCAACTTGTTGATCTCACGGCCGGTCATGAGATGTTATCTCTCATGGATGGGTTTTCAGGATATAATCAAATCCTGGTTACACCGGAAGATCAGCACAAGACCACTTTCATTACCCCATGGGGGACTTTCTGCTATCGGGTCATGCCTTTCGGCTTAAAGAATGCAGGCGCCACTTATCAATGTGCTATGACCTACATTTTTCACGATCTCCTCCATAAAATCATGGAAGACTATGTGGATGACCTATTAGGCAAGTCCAAACTTCGCCGTGACCATCTGACTATTCTCAAAATCATCTTCTCTCGACTTTTTCAATACAATGTTCACCTTAACCTCAAGAAATGTGTTTTTGGGGTCCTCTCTAGTAAGCTTCTAGGCTTCATTGTTTCCTTCCGTCGCATCGAGATAGATCCCGCCAAGATCTACGCTATCCTCGAAATGCCACCCCCATGTAATCTCAAGCAGCTTCGCAGTTTGCAAGGGAAACTCCAGTCCATTCGACGTTTTATCTCACAACTTTCTGATCACTGCCAACCTTTTCATCATCTTCTTAAAAAGGACATCTCTTTTACATGGGATAAGGATTGTCAAGAGGCTTTTGAAGCCCTTAAATTCTATTTGATCTCCCCACCTGTCCTCATTCCACCTCAAGATGATAAACCCTTTTACCTTTATATCTCCGCAACCAATCATTCGTTAGGTGCCATGATCACGCATCGAGACGAGCAACACCGCGAGCAAGCAGTTTACTACATTAGCCGAATATTAGTCGACTATGAAACTCGGTACACCTATACCGAGAAACTTTGTTTGGCATTAGTCTTTGCTGCTACTAAGCTCCGCCATTATCTTCTTAACCACAAAACCTTCGTCATCACTCACACCGACCCTCTCAAGTATATGCACTCCAAGCCTTATCAAAATCAACATATGGCCCGGTGGCTCATGTTGCTTGCTGAGCTCAACCTCAAATTTGTCCAACAAAAATCTATAGAGGGGCAAGCAATCACTGATCAATTAGCCGATGCCCCACTTCCCAAAAATCAACCTTCTCACTGTGAGTTTCCTGATGAGTCCATCGCCACTCTTTCCACCAATGACGCCATCTATCAAATGACCATGTTCTTCAACGGCTCTAAATGTCAACTTGGTGGAGGTGCCGGGGTCATTCTCATCCTTCTCAAAGGGGAGCCCATGCCTCTGTCTTTTAAACTCAACTTTGAATGTACCAATAATATGGCCGAATACGAAGCCTTAATTTTGGGACTTCAGACCGCCCTTTCCCTCAACATCAAGACCATCAACATCTTCGGTGACTCGCAGCTCATCGTCAATCAGGTCAACGGTTCCTACCTCTGCAAAAATGAAATTTTACAAAGGTATAAAAACTGTGTTGACATTCTCCTTGCATATTTTGACCATCACTTATTACAGACTGTTCCTCGATCGATGAATAAGTTTGCTAACACCATGGCTTCCTTGGCCTCTCATATTCCTTCATCATCATCATCCTCATCAAGAATTTTTGTCATGGTACATCGTGTGCCATTGCCTTCATACATTTCCACTGATATCAATCTCATCCACACCATAGACTCTAGTTCACAAGATGTATGGTATAAACAACTTGTGGACTACTTATCCCTTTCTCTCGTTCCTCCCAACCTCTCTAGCAATGCACGATGAGCTTTCATCAAATGCACCGTTCGCTATACCATGCTAGGTGGTCTTCTTTATAAGTGAGGTTTCGACGGCCTCCTTCTTCGCTGTCTCACCTCCACTAAAGCCTCTCATGCCATTAAGCAAGCCCACGACGGGATTTGTGGTGGACATTTCAATGGAAATTCAGTTGCCAAGCGCATCCTTCGTTTAGGCTATTATTGGCCTACTCTTCATCAAGACTGTAGCGATTATGTTCGGCGTTGCATCAAGTGTCAGCAGCATGCTAACTTGCTTCATCTCCCCAGCCACGCATTACAAGTTGCTCAAGATTTCTGGCCTTTTTCATAATGGGGTTTAGATCTCATCGGTGAGATTAATCCTCATTCGTCTCTTTGTCATCAGTCCATCATCACCGCCACTGAGTATTTCACTAAGTGGGTGGAAGCTATTCCTCTTGTCTTTACAAAAGCCGACAAGATTGTCGACTTCATCAATAACCACATCATCTGTCGCTTCAGTGTCCCTCATAAAATCATCACCGACAACGGCAAGTCCTTCAAAAACAAAACTGTCCAAAAGCTATGCGATTCATTTGGCATCAAGCTCAGTTTCTCTTCACCTTACTACCCACAAGCAAACGAGCAGGCAGAGGCTTCCAACAAAATTCTGACTAAAATTCTCATGAAGGTGGTCAACGACACTGGAAGGGACTGGCACATTCAAATTCCCTTCACTTTGTGGGCTTACTGTACTAGCATCCGAACCTCTACGGGCGCTACCCCTTTTTCTCTCATGTATGGAACAGAGGCTGTCCTACCTCTCAAAGTACAGATCCTATCTCTTCGCATTTCTCTACGTGACATTCTTTCCAATGATGACTTTCATCAAGATCGTTTAGCTCAATTAGAGTTACTTGATGAGCATCGTCTTGATGCCCTTAATCATCTCCATGTCTATCAAAGTCGAATCAGACGAGCCTATAACAAAAATCTGAGAGAATGAGATTTTAATATCGGAGACCTCGTCCTCAAAGAGAATCAACATGTGACTAATATGGAGTGAAGTAAGTGAGGCAAATTCGCTCGTAATTGGCTCAGACCTTACATTATCATGCACAAGTACAGATCAGGGACTTATCGTCTGTCTTCTCTTGAAGGGCGACCAGAACCTGAACCCCTTAATGCGTTGCATCTATGACCATTTTATTGCTAGTTGAGTACTCGTTTACTTAACATTTAACTTGAGCTCGTCCCTTGAGCAATCCCTCATTCAGTTAATCCCATTCTCTTTTAACCCTATTCCCCATAACAAATCCTCTAAAAACCCTTTTATACAGTATGGATACTTTGTCCTAATAAAAGGGAGCCCTTGAACTTTTATAAGTCTTGTCCATGACTCAAATTTCTATCAACAAACAAACAAAGATGTCAAAATATCCAAGGTCACTTAAGTCAAAATCAAATAAAAAAAAAGACAGACTGCTCCCTTGAAGGACAGCTATACTATCATTGCTGTAGCTAATAGACTGCTCCCTCGAAGGATAGTTATTCACATGCCCTCTTATTAAGCAAAAATCTAGACCACTCCCTTGAAGGATGGCTATGACTAAATTTGGCAATAAACAACACTATCTTAGAAGCTTCTCGCATCGATCAGCTTCACAACTGACCATCAAGCACAATGACATCACTATACAGGCTTCTCGTATTGATCAACCTTAAAATAAAAAAAAAAAGTCATGGCCTTGGCTTATGTTGTCTCAGGGTCTCTTATAAAAAGGGGAAAAGTTATCTCTGCTCTTAAAACGGGTTACCCTATCCTCCTTTCCTATCACCTGCTCAAGGGACTTCGAGCTCACTTTAGTGTTAAAGTGATTCGATCACCATTCTAGCACACCTTATGGTCAACGACGCAACGCATGAATGGGGTTCTTGGTTCTAATAACCCCTATCTATACTATCTTTTTGGTCCTTGTCAATGAAAGAGCAAATATGCCTTTCACTTCTCTTTTTACACTTTAGTCACATTCAACCAAACCCTTTTCAACCATAACCATGACTATGACCATAACCTTGACCCTGACTAGACCATCACCCACTTTGACTCTTCCTCCCTTTTGGGAGAACTACATAGGCCTGAGGCCCTAACAACAAGGGCTATGTAGGCAGCACTCAGTTGACATGGGGTCTTCTGGGGTTAGCTCGGCCACTTTCTTCATCACTTTCTTCAATCTCTATCTCTTGTCACCTGTCAATCACATCACAGTCAATAATATATTCACATCATCATTAATATACTCTCATTTTCATTATAACATCATAAGTCATTAGTCATAAATTTCATCCATCATAACTCATTAAACATTCGCATAATCCACAAGTTAAACATTCCATATCACATCTATCATCTAATCATCATATAATCATTAAACATAACATAATCATTTACATCATTCTCATCATAATCATCATACATATCATATCAAAACATGCATCATGAAACACATCAAACACATCCATAACAATTTCTCATAACACATGTCCATAATCCAAAATAATCTCATCATATATATCTCACAGTTTTATACCAATCGCACAATCTGTGCATCTCTCGCTCTCAAAAATCAAATACATCTCTCGTCTTTGGCTCGTAGGCTGGTATATACATCAAAAATAGTACAACTCTAGGGCTGCCCTCAAGGCTATGGCTGTGGTGGTGGTGGCAATGGACGAGAAGAGGCTGTATCCTCTCCTCCCTCTGATCTCTACCATCTGCGTGACCCTGTAGCCATCGCTCATGACATCGATCTCTATCGGCTCTACTCTACCCTCATCTCTGAGTACCGCTGTATCTGAGGGAACCCTCTGATAGCCCTCTCATAATACGCAATCTCATCCAGAGCATCAGTGTATCTAACCATAGATACAGTCTGCGGTGGACCCATCTGCCCTGCTCCTGTAGCCTGTCCAGACCCCTGTGGCTGTGCCTGACCTCGGTGCACTGATACTAACGATCCCGCCCCCTGTCAAAATGATGGCTGCTGAGATGGTTGCTACCATGGGCCCTGCTCTCCAACACTCTGTTCTGCCACTGCCTATGCCTAGGCTGCCACCAGCTGTCCCTGTAACAGAGTGACTTGCGCTGTCAATGCTGCCACCTGACCTGTCATCTCTCCCAGCTGCCCTGTGACTCCTGTTAGCTGTCCCTGCAAAACTGAGACCTGGGCTTGAGCTGTGTCTCTCTCCTGCTGTGTAGTGTCCCTCTCCTCGCAGGCTGTATCCTGCTCCCTAGTGATGGCCTATAGATCTGGCTGCTCCCTGACCTGTATCCCTCTGTACTGACCTGCCCACCATGCTGTGTATGCCTCTGTACACCCTGGGTCGACTATCCCAGGTCCTGCCGACAACTCCTCAAAATCGGGCTCCTCTGTCTCCTCTGGAAGTGGGAGCGGCGCCTCTATGTCATCCCATCTATACTGTGGGAAGGCGGGAGGCACATACTGTAGCATCCCATACTGGCGCTGCACTGTCTGTAGGTATCCTCTCGAGCTCACTGGCTCGTCTACCTCTGATCCATCGCCTGCTCTGCACACTAACCAACTACTCTCCCTGGTCTTTGAATGCTGGATAGACCAAATATGGTCTCAAGATGATGTCTGTCAGGATCAAACCCTCCAGCACTCCCCTGTAGTGGTCGATGTCCCTGACCACTCCATCCATCCGTGTCTACGCCATAACCTCACACCATCACCTGAATCTGACCCTGAAGCCAGCCTGGATCGCCACTGGGAGGCCGAGAGGTCGCGTAACCACTATGTGCTCGTAGGCCCAGTAGTGAAGGAGGTGGCCTACACACAAGCTGTACCACCACCATCTGCTGATGCCCCATAGCTCTCTGTAAACCTGAGCCAAAAAGACTGGTGCCTAGGTGAACACTGTCCTCTGCTCTATCATCTCTAGCAAAACTCCAGTCATAACAATCGAAAACCTGCCACCCTCTGCATCCAGCAACGCATACACTGTGATGCTAATCATCATCAAAATCGCTAGCCGATGGGCCTCCTCATCTATCGCGTACAATGGCTCATAGGCAAAACTCGCTGAGTGGTAGCTCATATTTGTGGCGTGCTCTCCAAATAGCGTCACCATGTGAATGTCATGCGCCTCTCTCGAGCACGCATACAAGTCTGCTCCATGCACCTGTAGTCACAAAATTTGGTAGACGTCCTCAATCGTGACCATCATCTCACCCGTAGGCAAGTGGAAGGTGTTGGTGGCATGGTCCCACCGCTCGATCAAAGCAACCATGAGGCTCACATCCCTCACCACTCTGTAGTAGCATCTCAGCCTACCTAGTCTAACGGCGCTCATCTGCACCCACTCCTCGACGGACACGCCTCCACGCATCCGCGTCAACAAGGTCGGGAGGCGATCCTACAGCATCAGAGTCTACCTTGCCTACATCCATCCATAGACTTTCATGTTAACTTTGTTCTTACTTTTCCTATTTTACCCACTATTTTGACTATCTATGCCTACCCCGACACCCGAGAAGTCCTTGACGTAACTTCAACCCCTTGACTTAAACTTTTTTCATTCCTCTTTTGACCAGGCAGCCATTGACATCAGTTAACGTGCTGGTGACGGCACTCTACTAACCGATGCCAGTCACTTAGTGACTGACGTCGGTAGGTTAGTGACTAACGCCGGTTGGCCGATGCTGGCAGTGTTGCCGACGTCGGTGACTGGTTCTTCCCTAGGGCCGAACGGGGCGAGCCCTAATTTTTAGGGCTTCCCCATTTTGTCTCCTAAACTACCCAAAAAACCCTTTAAATTACTCCTAAACTCTCCTAGACAACCTACCCACCTTCCTAGCTACCCTCCCCCCCTCAATTTCTGCCTAAAATAACAAAAATTTCAAAAATGAATTCAAAAGCAAAATCAATCAAATAAGGTTCAAAGACCCTCCTACCTCATCCCATCGACGCCGGCATGGTGGCACGATAGGTACCGCTGGTGGTGGACCTCCTGCGGGTCCTCTACTCCCCTCTACCATCACTTTTGTCCTAATGGCTTTGCACGCTCTTGCTGACTCAAACGCATCCCTACACTATCCAATCAGCTCCTTCTTTCCACCAATGTTCTTCTTCCACCTCGCATCACTCCTTGGTCAGCGCTAGGTCACTTTCACTCAACAAATTCCAGAGCTCTTTTTTTCTCTTTCAATCAAATAGTAAATGACTTTTGGTGGGCCGCCAGTCTGGTTTTGTCGAATTTGGCAGGCAGCCGACGTCGGCATTTACGTGCCCTAGATTGCCGACGTCAGCCAATTTTTGCCGACATCGATCTCTTTTAGACACTGATGTCGATTATTTAACCGACGTCGGTGGCCTTTAAACCTTTTATCTCTTCAAAATGACTACAATCATGTCTCTAATCAAGTCAAGTCCTTCAAACCATGTCATTTTGGCCCCTTGGGCCACTTTTAGATTACTTTTTGCATCTATCCATCGACCACCAGACATTAGAGATCATGCCCATCTCCTAAACCGCGACCACTTCCAAAGTGTTTGCCTTGGTTGTTTTTGCATGTATGCTATTCCACGACTGGTTAGCAAATTTGTCCGCAGACTATATTTTTGGACCCTCACAAGTATAGGATCACACGCCAGTTGATCCGCACTACTTGTGACTTTTTCGTGTTTTCAGGAGCACTTCCTAAGCCCGAGATACCTGGAACACGATGACCATTTGGAGCTACAACTACGATTGAATAACCCAATCAACAGACGACTACATGCTGGGGCCCGATTATTTCAATTTTGGTACTCCTCGACCCTTGACCTGTGACAATTGACCCGACCATCTCATGCAGTGGCATGCGTGCAATAATGACTTTTGCAGCATTTTCACTCACTCTTCATCCTTCTCATCCACCTTTTGTCAAATCAGCACCCGATTCCAGGTTCCCTTCCCTCGACTCCTGCTTTGAGGGGGAATACCTCGTCCATACTTCGGGGCAATCGACATCATCCCTTACCTGGGGCAACTAACTCCTATTTTTGTCTTGCAGTTCATCCAGAACAACCAACAAGACAAAAAGGGGCAAATGTAGACACCGAAAAAGTGTCTAACCCTTGGTCCTTTCTCCCCCCTAGTCCTTCTTGGTCCCTAACCCACCTAAGTCTTATTAGTTGAAAATAAACATCTATTTTTAATTAAATAAGACCCCTTTTACCCCTCCCTCCTTTGACACCTCGCCTAGGACACCTCGCCTGGACACCTCGCCTTAGACTAATTCTCCTCCTATGACTCACTCAAGATCTCTCCCTAATTCTTCTAACCACCTAACAAACTCTCATGCGTATTTAGCATAACCCTCAGCGTTCTCCAACGCATAAGAACACTTGGCGGATAAAAAATGGGCTTGGTGGCTTGTTCTGCCCATTCTAACCCCGCCGACATTGGCCACCTATCGGCCAACGCCGACGAAATCGCTGACATCGGTTATACTTAACTGACTTCTCTTCCTCTTTCCGGGTAATCACAATCAAAATTAGAAGTTTTCGAATTTGGGGTGATCTAACAGGCGAATCTCTCTTCCAGTGAAACAAAGCTCTGGTGCTCTTGCTTTTTGGTGTTCTGGCATCTTGTTTTCTTGCAGGGATCAGCATACCTGACAACTTCTCTCAGGCACTGAGATCTTGTATGCAACATTTTGCACCGAGACCGCATGCTATCTTCACCAACTATTTAACACAGCTAAGTATTTGTGCTGTCTTTATTTCTATATCATTTCATTTATATCAAATACTCTGTCTTCTGTCTATTCCAATATCCTTCACCAAAATCTTCTCTGTTCTTCCCAAAGAGGCTAAAAAGCCCTCTCTCCTATCCATCCACCTTTCACCTTTGTCACTTATCCAGTCTATTCCCAGACAATATTCTCTGTCCCTTAGACCTCAAATAGTCCCGCACAGACCCCCAGACCCCCAGACAAGACCATAGACTATCCTACAGCGCTGAAACCAATCTTGTAACCAGTGCTTGACTATTGCCCCGACCGGCACCGATCACTTCCCCAACCGACGTCGGCAACCTTCTGATTGACGATGGCAATACCACCGACATTGGTGACTGTGTTTACTAGATTGTAGCTTATCAGGTACGCATTTGTTTTTAGTCTTTTTTTTCACATCTTTCATCATTTCTCTTTTCTGTCTCTGTCATATTCTGTCTTAAATAGTGGATTGTCATCCTTGAAGAAGCCTTAGCGCTTCTAGGACCAAGCTTTTGCTTGGCAATCCACCCTCTTATCAACTAACATTCTTCGTGTTTTTAGTGTTTATCTCTTTCAGGTGTTATTCCTTCACAGCCAAAGAGGAGTATTCACAGCGTCTGGATTTACGGTGCGCAGACTATATCCAGGTACTTCACAAGCCTTGTCCATTATTTCTTTAGTTTCTTCTCTCTCTTAAATCTGAAAAAGCAAAATTTGAATAGAAACACTCAACTGAGAGATGGCATGAAAGATCAAAGAAAAGGTCTAGTGTTGGGAAATGTAGTTAGGGGCATTCAATGCATCCTCAAAAACTTTAGGGACTTTCTCACTCAATAAGCCACAAGTAGTGCCCTAATTGATCAAAGAGGTGGAAATTATTTCATTTTCTAAGGAGCAAAAATTCATAGCTTAGGTTTAATTAATGACTTGGGATAGTGTGTTCCCTCTTTGATGGAATGCTCTGACATTCTTTCTCTCTCTTTCTTCTCCTATATATCTTGGTCTCATTCTCCTTGAAGGGTTTCTCAGCTCTTATAACTTATCATTTTTTCTAGTATAAGGATACTCATTGAGACTCTTGAAATTTTTTGCTCATTTGATATGATTAAACCCTATCAAAATATTATAAGAACTACCTTTTGAAATAATAGAATGAACTCTTTATACATCTCTTATCTTTAATCAGTTCTTACTATGCTTGTGTATGGTGAATTTATGAAGGAGATTATTCCTAGTTTAATGTCCTTCTACTTACCTCTTTAAAGGTGTTTTCAAGCTAAATTTTAGGTCTATATTATTTTTCTACTTGGAACCTCTTCTATGAAATATTTATGCAACTAGTGAGATTGTGAGATTAAATAAGCCATAGTTATCTTTTGTTGATCCAATATGTGTTCAATATTATATGAGTGTCCATTTAACTTTGGTGCATCACCATTTTAGCCTTATTATGAGTCCTTATCCTATTTCTAACCCTTTTCCCTATGAAGTATTAGTTTAACATTAGTCTAGGTGAGTATCAAGAGGAAGTCATCCTTCTTCAAAGTTCCAACCCCATCATAGGTGACCCACATCTTGGGGTTATTCCCATTGTGTAGCTCAATTAGAGGAATCTTTAATAACTCTCTCCAAGGGTGAAAATTAAGCCTAAAATATTTTTTTGGCATGCCTGATGGGACCATAGTCCAAAAGGAAGATTGTTCAAAGTTGATGCTAGTTTGATCAAATTTGTAGCAATTAAGCTCCCAAGCAACAACATCTGGCGACTCCAAAAGGAAAAATCAACACTCTAGTGCATAATAGTAGCTTAATATCATGCCAAAGTGATAAAAATGTTAGATTCAAGAGGTATTCCCTTTGAATTTTTGAACTACCTTTAAATTCAACAAAAATATTAAAGTTTTCCAATACACATCCATATCAGGGAACCTTTGCTCCTAGGTCATTTTCAAGGCCTACCCCTATAAGAAGAACTTTATTAAACCCTTGCATATCCATGGTAGGCCCTAGATATTTTGTGTATTTTAATGGTCAAATTCCTTTGGACCTTGCCCAATATGATCCTATCCTAGTTGTAGCCCTTAAAAGTGTTCCTTATTATACTGGTGACCAAGCTACAACACCTTCTGAGTACCTCATATACATAGCCAATTTTTGCAATATCCATAATGTCATTGAGGAAAATATATCTATTAGGTTATTAGCTACTTATTTTAAAGGAAAGGCCCTATATTGGTATAGAGATCTTGTTAATTCCATCCAAACATGGGACAATTAAGAGAAGCCTTGTGTAAAATATTTGAGGACAAATGTTAGAGACCTCTTACTCACATAGACTAAATAACAAAATATGACTAATATATTGACCAAAATTCATATTACAAACACATTTTGAATCATGGGCCACTTCGAGGGGGCTACCTCCTTTAGAGCAAGGCTCTATTAAAATTCTTCTTTGATACTCTATAACACCATATACCCCTATAATTATACTATTTCTTACCTATCTCTCTCTATATGTTAAAGCATGTGGGGTTATTTACTATCCTACTATACCTATCTAGGTACATTACATTACATCCCCCTTAAATATGTTTCACCCTCAAAACATGATAAGAAATAGGAGAAGGACCAAATGAAAGCCAGACCAAAAATAAGTTAAAGACCAGATGGAAGTTATGCCATACATGCATTTATAATTACACTTATTATGTCTATGTTATGATAGGATCATGTACAATAATAATGATAACATAAGCACTAAAATAAGAGGTGGATGTGCATAAAGATGAATAAGTGGACTAACTACAACTAGAATCTAGTAGTGAGACTCAAGCGATGAAAGTTGAATCTTGATGATGATCACCTAAAATCTAGAATATGGGTGCAAAAAATAGTTATCCTTGTGAACCAAATGATGGTACATGCCATACCCCTTAACATTATTTCTCGAAGGAGGTAGAGCCTTGATTCCCTACTTAATATCTATGATTATCAGCTTGGGCTCATATGGGATCTGTGTGAGCATGGTGATTGCCTAAATGGATTCATTGGAGGAGTGTTTGGGCACGTATGGTGCTTATTCTAGGGTTTTTTTAGTCTAAAGGAGTTTTGTTTGGAGACATTACCATTTAAGGTGGTCTTCTATGAGCTTGGCTAAGCCCATCACTTCCATCATTATTTGAGGGTGCCACATGTGAACCTCTATTTGAATTGCATCTTGAATTTTATTGATGAAGCAATGAATGAAGAATGTAGTAGAGGTGTCATTGGTTAATATCTCAAAATCAGTTTGATATTCCCTTTTTGTGTTGGTTTATTGAAGCTAAGTCAATGCACTAGTGAGATAATTTCCTAAGAGAATGGGAAACCCAATGAGAACCAAAATATTGGACATTAGTTTCAACCAAAAATGCATCCCTATAATATGATAAAAATTTTTGACACATAACTAGATAAAAAATATCTTACTCACATGATAATATAACCAACATTGACATTCAATTGAAACTAACATAAGACAAGACAACAAAATATGGTTTGTTTTGAACATGAGTAAACCAACACATGACAAAATAATTTAAATGAAAAATTTTGTGACCATAAGCAACATGTCAATACACTAAATAACATTAATCTCCAATATAATGGAAATAAATAACTATGCTAACTTTAGTCTTGGGTATAATAATTGTTTGATTTTGATGATACACCTAATATCAAAACTTAGCATTAAACAAACTAATACAAAAAACTATACACTAAATAAATAATAAGTGAAAATATAAATTGAAACTATTAAACTAAGTATAAAAGCCTAAAAATATTATATATATAAAGACATAATAAGTGGACAATATCATAAACATGACTACTTTCACCATTAAAAAAATAAAACCAATTACCTAAATTGGAACCCTCAACACTAATGACTCGAAACCTAAAACCTAATTAACAAAATACCCTAAACCACATACCACAAATGGTATGGAGAAACCCATGGATGGAAAGCAATGGTATAGTGGAGATAGATCCATCGAGGTTGAGTAGATCAAAATGCTCAGTGAACCTGAGCTAAGTTCAAGCCAAGTGAATTGATGTGATAAGTCTGCATTGAGGTGAGCTAGCATCATGGGAAAGTATAGATCAAAATGCTCGAGTGGAGATGGTGGATCTAGTGACACATTGGTTATAGTATAAGATATCAATGATGGTGAAGAAGACATGGAGACTGAGTAAGTAGCTAAGGTAGTTGATGGAGTAGAATTCAAATAGATTAGTGATTATAAGTTGCAATTATTGCCAATAGAGATCACTAATGTGGATAGAGAAAGGGAGCTGGGAAAATCCATAGAGAGGTAGGAGTATTTTGAATAGGGTGTTGATGTCAATGTGGATGGGTGGAGCCAGAGCTTTTACGGTGAGGATGGAGAAGAGTGAAGACCATTGGAAATCAGAGCCCAAAGATGGATTGAGAAAGGAAGATCTAAGGCCAAGAATAAATTGAGGTCTATTGGTGCTGAGGAAGATGTGGAGAATGGTTCCTTGGACGTGGATAGCAATCAGGCTTCGAAACTTAAAGCTATTAAGTTGAGGCCAAAGCTATGGAGAAATAGATATGGTCATTGACTGTAAGATCAAATTGGAATAGTAGGAGAGTAGATCAACACAGTAGGATAATTGTAACTAAAACTACATAGAAAACTAGAGCTTATTAAAAAACTTGATAAAACCTTCTATCATATATGATGGTGCTTCTACGTAGATGATGTGTGAATTACACAAGAAATGTAAACTGCCTGTAATTAAAATAAATGATTATTGTAGATCCTCATAAGTCATGAAAATAATGAGAGCTCAAAAATAACAGCTTTGACTATAATATTGATATCAATATTAATGATCTTCTCAACTAATGATACTAAAAACTAAAATACTTAATGGCTACAAATGATGAAAAATTGTCTCTTTAATCTCACAGTAATGGAAAAAAAATTTGCCCAAAAAAGTGATCTGATACCAGTGTTAGAGACCTCTTACTTGCATAGACTAAATAATAGGAAATGACTAATACATTGACCAAAATTCAGATTAAAAACACATTATGAATCATAGGCCACTTCAAGGGGGCTACCTCTTTTAGAGCAAGGCTATATTACAATTCTTCTTCGATACTTTATAACACCATATACCCCTATACTTATACTATTTCTTACCTATCTCTCTCCATATGCTAAAGCATGTGGGATTATTCCATATCCTACTATACCCCTCTAGGTACATTATAATAAAATTGACCATTTGTCACTTATAGAGCAACTAACTGCCATTAAGAGATCTCCTCACGAAGTCATGCAAGAATTTAACACAAGGTTCCAAAAAACCTAGGATAAAATCCTAGTCTCAATTAGACCAACCCCTAACTTTACCTTCCTATACTATTTGAAGAATTTAAATAGTGATATATCTGTGATGATCCAATATATGGAAGGAAATATACTTTTAGATGCTTATGAGGTAGCCATCAAAGTATAAAATTGTTTGGTTCAAGCTAGAAAGCTTATGCCTAGACCACCAATGCCCTTATTTACTAAAATTAGACCACCTCCTATTGTTATCCCTCTGTTATATGTCATTCACCTACACCAAAAATAACTAAAATACCTTCACCAAAATAAAATAAAGCTTCCACTAGTGGATCTAGTAACTCCCAAGACAAAAAAACTTCCAAGAACTCAAGAACATGCTTCAATCCTTGGGAAATGAGCTAGTAAACGTTAAGAGGTATTAGGATTTCAATAAGCCTTATCAAGGTTCATAACAACCTCAATAGCAATTCTTTCAATCAAATAGGCCACCGTATAAAGGGAACTACCAAGGTCAAAACCAAGGACAAGGGTAGCATGGTTACAATAGGTAGAATAAATAAAATTCTAATGTTGCTAGCACTTACAACACCTTGATACTAGTTCAAAATAATGTGGTTCAAGAAACAGAGGGTACCATACCTTTGAATCAATCTTTTGGTCAATATATTGTCCCAAATATTGACCTTAACCAAGCCTTCAATGATCAATGGTATCAAACTACTAATTTTGGGTACAACTAAGCTCTCATGGCCCAAAATGCAAAGGTACTTATCATGATCAAGCCATAAGATCCTCCATAAGGTCAAGGGTCTAATCAGGGACCAAACTAACTAGATGCCACTATGGTCAATTATGAGTAGGAAGAGTGTTATATATCTAACTAGTACGCTAGTTATAGCCAAGCCTACATACAAGTGGAAACAAATACAAGATTTAAAATAAGGAACATGGATGGTAGTCGAGAAGTAGTCAAAGAGCTTCCTACCATTAATCCTTCACTAACAAATCCAAATGAACTTATTATCACTCTAAAGGTTCTAGTACCTCCAAAGAATCAGAATTAAGGGAATATTTTTGTGCCCTAGGGCTCACAATTTTAAAAAATAATAGTGGTGGCTCCCAAAGCACAAGTAAAGGTTGGTGGTTCACTCATTAACATTGTTGAATAGATGAATAAATCTAATGTGAGTGTGTTAATGTGGGATATTCTCTCCATGCCTAGTCAAGTGGACATTTTTTTAGGAAGGTTTATCCAAGATTAATGTTACAACATTTGTAGACAAGCCACCAAGCAAGGTGAATGGAATTCTCACCAATACAACCAAAGGACCAAATGAAGGACAATCAGGAAAAGTATTCAAGCCTTCTCCCTTCCATATTTTAGTGATCATTAGCAACTGTAGTGCATAATTGCTTAGTGGATAGTGGGGCTAGTACCTTGATAATGCCAAAGTCCATAGTTGATCAGCTTGGTTTGAAATATGAATCATAGTCCAAAGGAGTGTTGAAACTTGATAGTTCTTCTACCAAGCCATTTGGCATAATTAGACACCTCAATATGACCCTGCACACTTGTCGTAGTATCTCAATGACTCAAGATGTATTGATCTTGGATGTGCCTCCTCACTTTACACTATGCCTATTTAGGGAGTTCACTATAAAAATTAGAGGCTATCTTTTAGTAGATTGGTCATATATGGAATCCAAAACAAGGTATGGGGCCAAAGTGTCAATCAAAGCTAAGCCCATTGCACAATTCCACAAGAGACCTATGGACTAGATAATGTCAACATCAATTGCACTATCATTGATGAGGATGAATTTATAATGGTGCAAGAGCTAAATAAATAGGTACTAAACATGTTCGTAGATGAACTATGGAATGATAGCCAATTGGTAGACCCTTATAAGGTGTTGAATAAAGGGACCTGGGTATCTACTATTTGTACAAAGAAATCCAACCCATACCATCCCTCATGAAGCCTTAAGAAGATCCTAGTGCTCTATGGAAGTTGTTCTTTGATGGTTCAAGGAGAAAGTATGGAGTGGGTGTAGGTCTTATGCTTATATCACCTTCAAATGATAATTATTTTTCTTCATATAGGTTCTAATTCAGTTGTTCTTCTAATACAGTAGAATATGAGGGTCTCATCTATGGCCTTCAATGTGATAATAAGAGAAGGATAAAGAAATTACAAGTTTATGGGGATAGTGAAATGTTTGTGCACCAAGTCATAAGTCAAAATACCACTAATAACCCCTATCTAATGATGTCTTAAAAACATAGAGTGTGGGACCTAATTGAGGACTTTGAAGCTTTCAACATCCAATCAGTGCCAAGAGGCCAAAATCAACATGTTGACAGATTAGTAGTTTTGGGGGCTTATTTTCACATCCCCAATGAATTTAAAAGGACCAAAGTATAACCACATTTCAAAGTGGTAATAAGACCATCAGTGATAGATAATGAAGCTCATTGGTAGGTCTTTAAAAATGACAAATAGATTACATGTTTCTTGGAACAAGAAGAAAAGTTCTCCATCAACCAAGGAAAATTGAAGCATCAGTATGAGGAGTAGATTGCTCAATTAAGGTTCAATAAGCTTCCTAAAGGGATAGTCACCCTAGAAGGCCTCTTTCATGAAGGGGACCATATGAGGAATGATAAAGAAGTGATGTCAACTAATGAAGAGAACTATGAGAGAGTTCTTATCTTTGAAGACAAGATCCTAAAGCTTGGGAAGGTAAGCACTAAAGATGAAAGGCATGCTTTCATAGAGATTTTTAAGGCATATGCAAACATATTTTATTATAAATATAGTAACCTAAGGGGATTTGATACTAAATTAGCACAATACACTATAGAGATAGAGGTTAGTGCCAATCTTGTTAGGTAGAAGTAGAGGCCCATAAACCCCAAGATTGAAGAGCTCATAAGAAAAGAATTGACCAAGCTTATTGAATCTAGGATCATCTTCCCAATTAAGCACTCTTCATGAGTAGCTAATCTAGTATTTGTTAGAAAGAGGAATGGGGAGATTTGACTATCTATGAACTTCAAAGATCTTAATAGGGTCTATTTTAAGGATCATTACCCTATACCATCCATGGAAAAACTCCTAAAAGTAGTTATTGGTTTAGAACACTTCTCTCTCTTAGATGGATATTTAGTTTATAACCAAGTGCTAGTGAGAGAGTAAGACCAGTACAAGACTACCTTCACCACCAAGTGGGGAACATTTTCTTATCATAAAATGACTTTTGGATTGTCCAATGATGGGGAAATATTTCAAAGAGCAATGGACATGGCCTTCTAAGGAATACTAAATCAAATGGTACTAGTCTACTTAGATGACATCACAGTTTCTCCAAGAAAGCCAATGAGCACATGCACCATCTGAGGTTGATATTCTAGAGATGTAAAGAGTATGAGATCTCTTTAAATCCCAAGAAATGTGTGTTCTTTGTAAATGAAGGTAAGTTGTTCGATCACATTCTATCAAAATAAGGATTATCCATTGACCTTGATAGAGTAATTGTTATCTTAGCCTTATCCTTGCCAAAGCACAAGAAGGAGATCTAGAGATTTTTTTAGAAGATAAACTTTTTGAGAAGGTTCGTACCTAGTTTTTCAAACTTAGTCAAACCTATCACCACCATCCTAAATAAAATCCAAGTGTTTGCTTGGTCTAATGAAGGTAAGGTATATTTTGAGGCCATCAAGTAGGACATTACCCAGGCCCCCTCACTCATAAATCCTAATTTCTCCAAGGATTTCATCTTGTACACATTTTCCAATGTTGACAACATATCAACTATGTTGATGTAGAAGAATGGCAAAGGAGCAGAGCAACCAATTTCCTTTTTTAGTCAAGGGCTAGAATGATATGAGGTGAGGTACACTTTCATTGAAAAGAAAGTTCTTGAAACCTTAATAAGACTCAATAAGTTTAGGCCCATACTCTCCAAAAATAAGATCGATCTTATGGTGTCTCATCCTAGAGTTAGGGACTTCCTCCTTAATAAGGATTTGAATGAGAAGAGATCAGATTGGATCACAAAGGTCATGGAATATGACATAGATATCAAAGTCACCAAGCTAGTCAAGGGCAAGGGCTTGTGTGAGCACATGGTAAATGACCTCTAAGAAGATAAGGAATCTATTTTGGTGACCCAAGATAGCTCACAAGTAGGTGCACCTCTACTTCAAAAGAGATGGCTTCAAGATATGGCTCACTTATTGACAACAAGAGAATGCCTGTAAGGTTTTCACATAGTCAAAAGAAGGTATTTTAGGCTTTAATCTATACCTTATGCATTAGTTGATGGTTTTATTTTTATAAATAACCTCAATGGGGTACTCCTTAGGTCTAAAGATGATGACCAAGTGACCAAACTCTTGGAACAGTTCCATGATGGACCTAGAGGAGGTCACTTTGCACATAGACCCATTGTAGAAAAGGTAATAAGGGATAGTTATTATTGGCCTAATATTTTCAAAGATGCTCATGCATGGGTTAAAAAATTTCAAAAGTGTGCCCTCTTTAATATTTTAAAGGATGCTCATGCATGGGTTAGAAAATGTCAAAAGTGTGACCTCTTTACTCCACTCAATCCTATTTAGGTGGAGTAACCCTTTATGCAATGGGGGTTAGAATTCATAGGGATGATCAATTTACCATCAAGTGCAAGTCATAAATGGGTGCTCACTACAATTGACTACTTCACCTAGTGGGTGGAAGTCATTGATTTGAAGGAGGCTAGTGAAGGTGTAGTTTTGGACTTATATGATAGCCTTGTGATTAGGTTTGGTGTCATAGTGACCATAATTTTAGATAATACATTGGCATTCCTTGGTATGAATACATGTGAGTGGGCTCTCAAATTAGGCATCTACCTCAACACCTCTTTAAAATAATATCCTCAAGGAAAGGAACTAGTAGAGTCTAAAAACAATAATTTATTAAGGATCATCAAGAGGACCATGGAAGAGAATCAAAGAACATGGCACACCAAGCTAAGGATAGCCTTATGGGTTGATAGGGTGACTCCTAAAATTACCATTAGAAATTCTCTATATGTTCTTATGTATATAAGGGAATCCAAATTTCCTATCTCTCTCAAGCTGCCTACATTGGAATTAGCCCATCAACTTGAGTTGATGGAGGATGAACCCATGAATATGAGGATGATAGAGCTCATGGAGCTAGAATAAACCAATGACTTTGTTATGAAAATACTAGAGTCACATTAATATCTGGTCAAAAAAACCATTGACAAGAGGTATAAAGCAAGGAGCTTTAAGTAAGGGGACCTAGTCCTCAAATGGAACTCAAATAAGGCCAAACTAGGCAACCATACCAAGTTTGATAGCTTGTGGAGTGGTCCTTATTTAATCCATGGATGTAAGGAACACAATGATTTTCAACTTTCCCAACTAGATGGAAAGGTATTACCCATCCTAGTTAATGAAATTCATTTAAATCCCTATTATTAAATGGATTTACATCCTTTGTAACATATTATACATGTTATAATAGCTTTTATGATTTCCTCTAAATTCCTCATGCACATGTCTTTTCTACTATGTGTTTCCTTTTCAAAAAGTGCCTTGGGAACTTTTTAATTCTATTTATTTTGATCTTGTTGCTTTAAGAAAGGTTTTAGATAGGGATAGCCTTGTGTTATCTTCATGATTAAGTGAAGGAAGACTTGGGGCTCCATATGCCCAATGAACTAGTCAAAACAAATGGTCTAGGTTCTCAAAGCATAGCAGGCATGCTTCCCTACAATTCACCAAAAATGTTGGCCAATTTTGGCCCACATACCTATATTATGCCCAGATAGATCAGGTTGCTAATGGATGAGAAGATGAACAAATTTTCTAGATGGAATGAGTGGTACAAGTATCTCATTTTTCTCACAAAGATTTTGAAACACTTTAAGTTCACTTAAAGTATAATTTGAAAATTTCTAAGGGATAGGTATAAAGTGTTGTAGAGACCCTATGGGATGTCAAGAGTGCTTGGAATGACTATGGAGGTACATGGTATTCATCTAGTTCTTCATTGTGTTCATCTAGACATTTTGTGTCTAGTGGCAAAAATTTTGAGTAGGCAGTTTATTGATATTATCATTTCCATATATGTATGAGTCACGTTGAATTAGTCACATGGGTCTAATCACATTAGTCCCAAGAACATATGTGTTAATTTTTAGGTCATGTGATGAAGTGCAAAAGAATATATGAGGGTGTAAAGTTGTCTTCCTAGGCAGTTTGAGACTATATTCTATGATAAGTACATAGACGTTATGCAAATAACATAAGGTAGCTCAGTTGAACATTTTTTAAAAACACTTAGAAATATCTTGGTACTAGTGGATCAAGTGGGTTCATCCCTTTTAGTATCAATAACATCTCCTAAAAATTTGGTGCCTCCATGACCTCTTCACTTCTAGGTCCAAGCCTTCAAAGTTGGTCTAAAGGTGATTGATGCCCACATGAATGTCAAAATAAAGCTTGAGCAAACCCAATCATTTTGAGATTAAATTTGATGATTTTGATAGTATCAATGATGATCACATGAACATCATTTGATGAGAACATGGATGTCAATTTTAAGCTTGTGAAATAGTTGTTGGTTTTCAAATAGTGGGTCCTAGTAGGTCTAATGGTCCATATTACATTGTATATCTTGATCCAACAGTGTGATATGAGTCAAAAAATCAAGGAAATAAAGAGATATACATGATGTAAGAGCTAAAATTGACAAATTGATAGTAGATCTTGAAATCAAATGCAAGACTACCAAGTGACACCAACTTGAAGAGAGATTGACAAGTCAAGGGTAGGATCTGTTGTTCCCAAAATCTGTCACTCATTTTTGGGACAACACATGAACTATTTTTGGTCCTACAAGCCAAAACTATCTCTTCCCTTCTCAAAAATTATTCTAGGTATTCAAATTCTCCATTTTTCAAACTTTATCAGCTAACAGACTTCACAAGAAGGAATCTACGGACTCATTTCTACAGACTCTACAGGTAGGAATCTACGGACTCTATAGGTTCATTTCTATAGACTCTGTAGGAAAGAAACAAGCTCTCAACACTTAGGAAATTTCAAGGTTAGTTCAATACTAAGGTTTAACCAAAAGGTTCCTCAACAAGTTTCAAAGAAGGATTGAACCATTGAACCATTGAACCCCACTTTCAAAAAGGTTCAAGGTTCAACAGGTTTAAAAGTTCAATGATGTCAGATAGCTTAAAGAGTTAAGTGCTTCAGCAAAAGTTCAAAGTTCAACCACTTCAACAGGTTCAACGGCTTCAAAAGACTTAGCTTCAAAGGAAGGAATGAACCGATTGAACCGTTGAACCTTGAACCAAATTGGTTCAAAGGTTCAATGCGGTTAGTTCAAAGTAGAAGGTTCGACGCGGTTAGTTCAAAATAGTTGGTTCAACGTGGTTAGTTCAAAGAGCCTATTTCAAGTGCTCAATTGAATAAGCTAAACAAAAGATTGAACCATTGAACCGTTGAACCAAAGTTGGTTCAATCGGTTGATTCAAGCGATAGGTTCAAAGAAAGCTTGAGACAAAGAGCAACAGAAGCAATTGAACTATTGAACTATTGAACTATTGAACCATTGAACCATTGAACCGTTGAACCTTGAACCAAAATGGTTCAAAGGTTCAACGTGGATGGTTCAAAGGAGTGCCCCAAAGCTGAAAGAACAAGTGCCCTTATGGAGGGCAGTGAACTAAGGGAAGGTGCCCTCATGGAGGGTAGAGAACATTAGTCTAAAGGGATGGTTCAATCAAAGACAAAGAAGTGATTGAACCAAGAAAGCGATTGAACCAATGAAGTGATTAAACCAGAGAGCCGATAAAGACCACCTAAACAATTGAACTATTGAACCGATGAACTTTCAAAGGTTCAAAGGTTCATGGTTCAATATAGTTCAAACAATCAGCAACCATTGACGTCCCCATGGACATCAAATTTAAGATAATAAAATAGCTATTGATCTTTAAAGGTTTAAGCGGAAGCTGCCAAGTGTCATCTACCGAGCCCCATTATAATTTGTTTCTAAAATTTGTGGAAGTCACCACGTGTCCCTTGTAAAGCTCAGCAGAAACTGACAAGTGTCAATAAATGAAGTTTCTTCCTTCTGCTTCTTATTTTTGAGTGAGAACTATGGTGAGCCCCAGGTAAATTACTAAAGTAAGCAGAGTGCAACATGTGTCTGCATCCGTAGTTTTATCCTAAGCTTCTCTCAGGTCGCATAGAAGGTGCCAAGTGGCAATGGCAGAAGGTTTCAATATGTTTCTCCAAAGCTCAGTGGAAGCTGCCATGTGTCATCTTTTGTAGGACTTTCAAAAGGCAGCTAGAGCACAATGGAGACCACCACATGTCATCATCCGTGTGAATCTAAAATAAGTCCTGAGTGTTTCCAAAGGCAGCCAAAGCATGGTGGAAGCTGCCAAGTGTCAGCATCTGATGAACCTAAAATGAGTTCCCAATGTTTATATAGTATAGCCAAAGCTCAGCAGAGACTACCACATGTCATCTTTTGCTAGACTCATAAAAAATGTTTCTAAAGCCTCTAATAGCAGTGGAAGCTACCACGTGTCCTCACCTATTTCAAATCAGATGCTACCATGTGTCAATTTTTTCATCAGAAAGAGACCAAAGAATAGAGAAGCGATTGAACTAAGGACCTGATTCATCAGTCAAGAAAGGAGGAATGATGAAGAGAAGGATTAGAAATATCCACGCATGGGATATGTTTCTAGGAGGTGAAGTAGTCCACCAGGTGGACATTGGAGCACACAAATATTCAATGGCATGACCCATTTCTCTACATTTAGAAAATCATATGGGCAACTACACCCGATTCTAGCATATCTTCTTGATAGAATTTAAAATGCATTGAATGCATCATGATGCGTTACTGCTCCCAAGTCTTTCTTGCAGAGCTATATATTGGACTCTCTCTTATTATTTTAGGGAGATCTTTTTGTTATTAGAAACTATACTCTACCCAAATTGAAAGGCATTACTGAGACTTTGAGCTCAAATTGTTGATCATATTTAGTTATTGGAATAAGGAAGCAAGTGATTTTTTAGACTTTGTGCTATAATAAATTGGTTTTAGGGGAAATTATTCTTATGTCTATTTCCTTGATACATTTTCTGTCCCTTTAATTAAACAAGCAAAATTAGTGAAAGTAGCTAGGAAAGTGGCCTGAGGTCAATTATGGAGAGACTTTGTGCCCCCATAATTGCCTTTAGTATGTTTGTCTTTTCTATTTCTGTGTAAAGGATCTTTGGATGACTTTGTGCCCTCATTATCCTTCATATCTCACTCTTGGGCAGTCAAGGTGGAGACTTTGTGCTACATCTCAGTCTACTAGTTATTATGCCTTTGGTTACCTGTTACATTACTACTAGGAAGATTCTTGTTGTTTGCTAAATAGTACTTCTAAAAGAAGAGGATTGTTTTTTCTCATTACTAATAAGGTTTCTCCCTTGATCCTTGAATATCATCTCTAAAAAAAGAGAGATGGATGGTTTATCCTACCCCTGTGTCTTACTTTTTGCTTATATTTATAGTATATAGCTCCTTTACATTTAATAGGGAACCTTTCCTTGATGAGAGGAGAGATTAGTCTCTTTTTGATGCGGTAAACCTGCACATCTGGCTAACTAATCTCCCTATGCTGTGGTGAATAGAAATATTTTGCCTATCAGTTAGCTGAGTGACAAAATATTCACCCAACAGTTTTTGGTGACTCTGCTAGGGAAGAACGTGTAGTCTAAAGCCTCAAGTTTTAGATTGAATCAGTCTCTACCCTTATCCATTATATAGTCTGGTGACTCCCATTTGGGTCTTACCCATATCATTATAGCCTTACCATCTTCCTCTATCTCCATTATATTATCTAGTCTACAAAACCAGAGCTGTTGGGAAAGAATGCATAGTTTGAAACCTCAAGCTCCAAGCTAAAGTAGGG
Organism: Torreya grandis; assembly: GCA_037957365.1. Classification (NCBI taxonomy): domain Eukaryota; kingdom Viridiplantae; phylum Streptophyta; class Pinopsida; order Cupressales; family Taxaceae; genus Torreya; species Torreya grandis. The sequence goes on along the minus strand of JARHVA010000071.1, from coordinate 8,502,840 downwards.
CTAGTCCTTTTCCATTTTTTTGTTCTATAATCTGGCAACTCCATGCTATATAAGAAGCTAGAGAGCCCAAGGCATTGTTGACCCTATTTTTGAGTTGGTGCAGTAGGGAAATTTCAACTTGTTCCCTCCCCAACTTTGAGTTCAACAATCCAGGAGTGTTCCTCCTACCCATACTAGGTCACCAACACAAGGCAGAGCCTCTTTTCCTACTGTTAACAAAGCTTTGCCTATACATACACCACCCAAATTTTTTATCCCCCTTTTTCATAACCCAATCATGGCTCAAGGCCCATAAGGTAACTCTTTTGGCCCACTTAATCTAACTCCACCCTTACATGAACTTCCACGTAGCTAAAGGAAGAATTTCCCCAAATTATTTGGTGATGGGAGAGTTCATCCTAATTAACACATCGTAGCTTTTAGTATAGGCTATGGTGTGATAGGTGTGGAATTTGAAGACATAGCAGTCAGGCTATTTGTGGAGACACTACAAGGTGTTGCTGCAGACTGGTTCTACTATCTGCAGGCTGGGTCAGTGACTAATTGGAACACATTCAAAGCTAAATTTGAAGCTAGGTTCAAACCTATAGAAGATGCACATGCCTTATTATCCCAACTCACCTAGACAAAGAAATAACCTTAGGAGCCTATGAGGGATTTCATTGCCAAGTTTGACAAGTTGAGGAATAGGATTCCTACAATTGCTCAGTCGACACCTAAAAACCTCAAATGCTTCTTCATCAACTCACAACTATCTGAAGTGAGTTTTCTACTGAGACGTGCTGGCCAAATAGACCTTGTTGAAGCTTAGGACTTGGCTACTAAAGTAGAAGATGACCTTGTCTTGGCTGGAAAGATAAGGAGAGATCTAAATAGAGGTAAATCTTCTTCATCTTTTAAGTATCCATCTACGAGCACCATTGATCCAATGGTGAAAAATCTAGAAAATAAACTACTAGCCTTGAAAAGACAAGTGGCCCAAGGTATGTCTAATCCTTCATACAGAGCTACTTCAAGGAGGACATTCCCTAATCAGTCTTACCAAGGCAATGTTACCCAGAGTCAAGGACAACCCAATCATCTTCCTCCCCCACAAAAGAACCTTGCCCTTGAAGCACCTCCAACCAACTCAATAGTTGGATATCTAGAAATAGAACATGATTTCTCTTTCCAACCTAAATTTGGGCAAGAAAGTGACGCTGATCTCTTTGCAGCAAATTAAGAAGAATCAGCTAGTGACTCCATCATTGGTTTCCTGAATTACCAGGATGAACCCAAAAGTGAAGGGAAAATAGATGAGGGATCATATGCTATGTTTACCTAGTCCAAGAATCAATCAGCTTAGCAAGCTAATAAAGAGAAGATAGAGGAGTGACCTCAACTAGCAATATCAATTGCCAAGTGGGGAACCACTCTGCCCTTCCAGCCAAAGGACTCGGTGATTGCAAAGAAGGTAAATTCATCAAACATCCCTACCCCTTCTATTTCAAATTTGTAGGCCAGTCCTCCCCCTCTTAAAGATCAAAAGGATGAACTCCCATCCTCTGTTCCTAGCCCCATTCAGTCATTTGACATAATTGATCATGTCAAGAAGACCAAAATTCAAATGACTGAATTTGAATTCCTACAGTCCAACCCTGAGCAGTTGGACAAGTTGGTTCAATGTGTCAAGAACCAAACCATCCCTGCAAGTCAAGAAATTATGAAAGTAACTCTTGTTCCCCCCAAGAGCACATCCACCTAGAATAACCTTGTCATTACTCCTCTTGCTACTCCTAGAAGGACAGAACCTTTCTATGTCTCCCTGCTGATAAATGGACATAAGCTGAATAATTGCATCATTGATTTTGGGGCTTCAAATAATGTCATGCCTACCAAAGTGGTAGAATCTCTTGGTATCACATTAACCAAGACATTCAGGAGATGCTTCTCCATGGAGAACAAACAAGTGCCACTATTGTGGCAAATTAAGGACGCCCAATTTGTATTTGCTGCATTCCCAAAAAAGAGAATTAAGATGACTGTCCTAGTGGCTGACGTCCCAGCCTCCTATGGCATTCTGCTTGGATGAAATTTTTGCAAGGACATTGGTGGATATTTGAGCATGGACTTATCTGAGGCAAGGATCCCCATCAAAGGTGTAATGCAAAAGTTGCTTCCTGAAAAGGAGGCAAAATACGTGGTCACCCAAACATCGACCCCTATAGCTCAAATTCTATTTGAGTCTTCAGGCAAGGGTAATTACTTCTTGACCATAGAAGAGGTTCATGAAGCACCTATTGAAGCCCTTAAAGATGTCAACCTAAAAATTGGTTTAGATGAAACAACAGCAAGTAGGCCTAATAGCACCAATCATTAGCAGGATTTGAATGGGAACCATCAAATTATGAACTTAACTGGACTAGAAGAGCAACCAATTATGGTAATAAACCATACTATTGCACACCAAATTTAGGGAAAGGGACTCTACAAGAGAACCAAGATTCATGGTTTTCAGATTAAAAAGCAAGTCTTGATGTGGGGCAAGAGGAGGAAACCAAAGAGAAGGCATAGAAAATTGGAATCCTGGAGGAGTCCACCTGTCAATCACTGATTCTAGGGACAAAATGGTTTCTTGTTCATCTATCAGGACAGAAGGCCATTTTCACTACCTCACAAGGGGTGGCATCTGAGGTACTTCAATTCTTAAAGTACCAAATAAGAGAAACTTGTACATATGTATATTTGTATAGTCTTTAGTTCTATTTTATGCTTTTTGTTTTGTTTATTTTTGGCACCTTTCTTTTTAGGTAGCATGACTCCGTAGCCCAATGGCACACTTCAAGGCACTAGAGATTCTGGATTATACTCCCTTTATTTGTTTTTACAATTTATGGAAGTTCCCCAATTGGAGCCACTGTTATTCCTAAAATTTGTCACTAATTTTTGGGACAACACATGAACTATTTTTGGTCCTACAGGCCAAAAACTATCTCTTCCCTTCTCAAAAATTGTTCTAGGTATTCAAATTCTCCATTTTTCAAGCTTTTTCAGCTAACGAACTTCACAAGAAGGAATCTATAGACTCTGCAAGAAGGAATATACAAACTCATTTCTATAGACTCTGTAGGCAAGAATCTATGGACTCTGCAGGAAAGAAACAAGCTCTCAACACGTAGGCAATTTCAAGATTATTTCAATGCCAAGGTTCAGCCAAAAGGTTCATCAGCAAGTTTCAAAGAAGGATTGAACCATTGAACCCTACTTCCAAAAAGGTTCAAGGTTCAATGGGTTCAAAAGTTCAATGATGTTAGCTAGCTTAAAGAGTTAAGTGCTTCAGCAAAAGTTCAAAGTTTAACCGCTTTAGTAAGTTCAACGACTTCAAAAGACTTAGCTTCAAAGGAAGGAATGAACTGATTGAACTATTGAACCTTGAACCAAAGTGGTTCAAAGGTTCAAAGGTTCAACGTGGTTAGTTCAAAGCAAAATGTTTAATGCGATTAGTTCAAAGTAGTTGGTTCAACGCGGTTAGTTCAAAGAGCCTGTTTCAAGCGGTCAATTGAATAAGCCAAACAAAAGATTGAACCATTGAACCTTTAAACCAAAGTTGGTTCAATTAGTCGGTTGAAGTGATAGGTTCAAAGGAAGCTCAAGACAAAGAGCAAGATAAGTGATTGAACTATTGAACTGTTGAACCATTGAACCATTGAACCGTTGAACCATTAAACCTTGAACCAAAATGGTTCAAAGGTTCAAAGGTTCAATGTGAATTGTTCAAAGGAGTGCCCCAAAGATGAAAGAATAAGTGACCTTATGGAGGGTAGTGAACCAAAGGAAGGTGCCCTTGTGGAGGGTAGAGAACATTAGTCTAAAGGAATGGTTCAATCAAAGACAAAGAGCAATTGAACCAAGGAAGTAATTGAACCAAGGAAGCGATTGAACCAGAGTACCAATAAAGACCACTTGAACCATTGAACTATTGAAATGATTAACTTTCAAAGGTTCAAAAGTTCATGGTTCAATATAGTTCAAACAATCAGCAACCATTGACATCCCCGCAGATATCAAATTGAAGATAATGAAATAGCTATTGATCTTTAAAGGTTTAAGCGAAAGCTACCAAGTGTCATCTATTGAGCCCCATTATAATTTGTTTTTGAAATATATATAACTTTCCATGTGTCCCTTGAAAAGCTCGATGGAAACTGACAAGTGTCAATATTTGAAGTTTCTTCCTTCTGCTTCTTGTTTTTTAGTGAGAACTGTGGTGGGCCCTGGGTAAATTTCTAAAGTAAGTGGAGTGTGACACATGTATGCATCCACAATTTTCTCCTAAGCTTCTCTTAGGTTATGTGGAAGGTGCCAAGTGGCAATGGCAGAATATTTCAATATGTTTCTCTAAAGCTCAACGGAAGCCGCCACATGTCATCTTCCATAGGACTTTCGAAAGGTAGATAGAACACAGTGAAGACTGCCACATGTCATCATCTACATGAATCTAAAATAAGTCCCAAGTGTTTTTGAAGGCAGCCAAAGTGCGGTAGAAGCCACCAAGTGTCAACATCTGGTGAACCTAAAATGAGTCCCCAATGTTTATATAGTATAGCCAAAGCTCAGTGGAGACTGCCACGTGTCATCTTTTGTTAAACTCATAAAAAATGTTTCTAAAGCCTATAATAGTAGTGGAAGCTACCACATGTCCTCACCTATTTCAAAGTGGATGCTACCATGTGTAAAGTTTTTCAGCAGAAAGTGACCAAAGAATAGAGAAGTGATTGAACTAAGGACCTGATTCATCAGCCAGGAAAGGAGGAATGATGAAGAGAAGGACTAAAAATATCCATGCATGGGATATGTTTCTAGAAGGTGAAGTATTCCACCAGGTGGACATTGGAACACATAAATATTCAATGGCATGACCCATTTCTCTGCATTGAGAAAAGCATATGGGAAACTATGCCCGATTCCAGCATATCTTCTTGATAGAATTTAAAATGCATTGAATGCATCATGATGTGTTACTACTCCCAAGTCTTTCTTGGAGAGCTATATATTGGACTCTCTCTTATTGTTTTAGAGAGATCTTTTTGTTATCAGAAACTATACTCTACCCAAATTGAAAGGCATTACTGAGACTTTGAGCTCAGATTGTTGATCATATTTTGTTATTGGAATAAGGAAGTAAGTGATTTTTTAGACTTTGTGCTGTAATAACTTGGTTTTTGGGGAAATTGTTCTTATGTCTATTTCCTTGATAGATTTTTTGTCCCTTTAATTAAACAAGCAAAATTAGTGAAAGTAGCCAGGAAGGTGTCCTGAGGTCAATTATGGAGAGACTTTGTGCCCCCACAATTGCCTTTAGTGTGTTTGTATTTTCTATTTCTGTTGAAAGGATCTTGGGATGACTTTGTGCCCTCATTATCCTTCGTATCTCACTCTTGGGCAGTCAAGGTGGAGACTTTGTGCTACATCTCAGTCTGTTGGTTACTATGCCTTTGGTTACCTGTTACATTACTACCAGGAAGATTCTTGTTGTTTGTTGAATAGTACTTCTAAAATAAGAGGAGTGCTTTTTGTCATTACTAATAAGGTTTCTCCCTTGGTCCTTAAACATCATCTCTAAAAAAAGAGAGATGGATGGTTTATCCTACCCCTATGTTTTACTTTTTGCTTATAATTATAGTATATAGCTCCTTTACATTTAATAGGGAACCTCCCCTTGATGAGAGGAGAAATTAGTCTCTTTTTGATGTGGTAAACCTGCACATCTGGCTAACCAATCTCCCTATGTTGTGGTGAATAGAACTATTTTTCCTATCAGTTAGCTGAGTGATAAAATATTCACCCAACAGGATCAATGGATTTCGCTCAATCATACAAATCAAAATCAATAGAGTGAGATGAGTCAATAAGCTGAGTCAATTTATTAGCATTCAATTAAAATAAATGTGAGTTCAAGACTTTTTATGAAAGATGAGAAACCATTTTTACCAAGGAAAAAGGGTCTTGTAGGATAGTCCTATCACCATTAAAGCTCAATCCAACACCATTAAAGGGAAACACTGATGTAGCTAAGGTGATAAAGAATATATGGGACCACCATTAAGGTTAAATATGAACCTCTATTTTGTAAACTTTGTATCATGTTGTTTAAATTCTACAACTATGTTTTCCATTCTTAAAGGAGGACCTATGTACACAATGAACTCTTGGTTCTTGTAAAGATAGATTGGGTCTATTTAGACCTATTATAATGGTGGTCCCATATATTCATTTATATATGGTATCTATAGGAAAACTAATAATCTAGGCTATGTAGGATCTGCATTAATATGGTAGCTATAGGAAAACCAATAATCTTATATTGGTTTTCCATCTATAGGATGGTCTTATGATCCAAACATGGAGATAGAATAGATATGTGATTAATGTAAAGGGTTCTCATCATTTATCATGGACATATTTTTGACAATAAACTATCTAAAATTCATAAAGCCATGATTTTGTCAGACCCATGAGCATGAATTTTTGTCCTCAAGTGAGAGATGGCATGAAGGATCAAAGAAAAGGTCTATTGTTGGGAAATATAGCTAGGGGCATTAAATGTGTCCTCAGAACCTTTGGGGACATTATCACTTAATAATCCATGGGAAGTGTCCTAATTGATCAAAAATTTGGCAAGGCTTTCATTGGATAAGGAACAAAAAGTGGAATCTCACATTCAATTAATGACCTGGGATGATGTGTTCCCTCTTTGATGTCAGCTCCCACATTCTTTCTCTCTCTTTCTTCTCTTATATATCTTGGTCTCATTCTCATTGAATGGGTTCTCATCTCTTAGAATTTATCATTATTTTCTAGGTCAAGGATACTCATTGAGACTCTTGAAAAAGTGTACTCATTTGATATGGTTAAACCCTGTCAAAATATTGTAAGAACTCCCTTTTGAAGTAATAAGATGAAATATTTGCCTATATCATATCTTTAATCAGTGCTTAGTATGTTTGTGCATGGTGAATTTGTGAAGGAGATTCTTCTTAGTTTACTATCCTTCTGCATTCTTCTTTGAAGTTATTTTCAAGCTAACTTGCAAGTCTAGATTAGTACTCTACATGGAACATCTTCTATGAAATATTTATGTAACTAGTGAGATAGTGAGATTGAGTAAGCCATAGTTGTCTTTTTATGATACAGTGTGTGTTCAAGCTTATGTGAGTGTCCATTTAACTTTGGTGCATCACCCTTTTATCCTTCTTATGACCCCTTATCCTCTTTTTAACCTTTTCCTTGTGAAGTATTAGTTTAGCATTGTCTAGGTGAGTATCAAGAGGAATCTAGCCTTTTTCAGAGGTCCAACCCTATCATAGGTAACACATAGCCTAGGTTTGTTCCCATTGTGTAGCTCAATTGGAGGGAGCCTAAATAAATCTCTCTAAGAGTGAAAATTGAGCCTAAAATAGTGACTCTTTGAGAAATGCTACTATTATTAGTCAATTTTCACCATTTGGAAGGTAGTTCAAGCTTTCCAAATGTGATCTAACATGGAAAAACCTCAATGTTGTGGGCACCCTAATGGAGAGGTGAATCTCTAGGTTAAGGGTTAGCTCCCCTCAATGAATCACTTAGGCTTAAACACTAATCCACCACTTGAAAGGGAAAGGGAGAGAAACCTATTTTAATGGAGGTGATACACCAAATATGATCTAACCACTACCAACTAGCTATAAATAATGTTCAAACAAGAGACTAACCTACACATCACACTACTCCAAATCTACCTCTCTACATCAATGTTTCTCATGAAGGTTGTGAAGAGTGTTTGAGATAGGAGGACTAGTCAAGAGGTCATGACATGACACTATTGAAGATACTACTCACAAAACACTTACACCTTGATTTGGATCTTTAGTAGACCTTGTTTTAGTATTTTTTTTTTTCACTTTTTCAATGTGGACTAATTAGCTACTAAACACAAAGTAAATATAGGGTTTTTAAGATTACCTGGAGATGATGATTGGTTTCACACTGTTGATAAAGATTATGGAAACTCCTCTTTGGTTGGGGAGGAATGACTTGAAAATCATAAGTAAACACTTGGACAAAAATGGATCAGTAGGAAAATGAGTGGGCTACCTAATTACAAACTAATCCTGAGAAGTGCAATGCTTGTTCGAATGGATGTCAGCCCACTATTTTCAATTAAGAAGATTAATAAATATTACAACATATAAATGATGTAAAAGATAATTTTATAAAGATTAGATAAATTCAAATCATTTATTGCATTTAAGATAAATAGAAAAGATAAACAGATGTAATAGATAATTTGATAATGGATAAAATGGATAAGCATTTTGCTAATTTATGCTAGTTTATTACTATAATGTGTATTAATAAAATATAATGTTAAATTGGATGGGGTTTTAAGATAGAAGTCTGCATTTAGAAGGATTCAGGTTTGTGATAGAAAATAAGCTACAGGGATTGATGTTGATTAGAATAAATCGATGTCAATTATGTAACATCTATGTAGAGTTATAAATAAGGAAATAAATGATGAAAATAAAGATTTCAAGGTGTGTAATAGATTCCAAAGGGAAACTATGAACATTTGAATGCTAAAATTGAAATAAAAGGATGAGAATAGCTAAATAATAAGATGAATTAAATGTAATACTTACCTTGAAAATAATCTTGGCATGAGGTTGTTATTGTGCATTATTTTGTCTATATTTGGGCATCAATTCACTATGAAGGGGTCTTAAAATCACCTGAGTCTCCTGGAGGAATTATATCATCATTTTAGGGTCTAAAATTGTAGTCATGAGCCATGGAGGCTCACTGTGTATATATGGATCAACATCGATCTAGGAGAATTAGTGTCAATCATGGAGGATAAACATCAATTAGCCTAATTTGGTCAAAAGTTGTCTTGGGTTATTTTGAACCAGGTGCCAAAGTGAATGTAACACTAATTTTTTTACATGGGTTTTTGACGAGGGTAAGTTGTTGGAAGGGTTGTTGGGAGGTTGGATGGCTTTTGTTTTTATTTGATTTTTATGGATTTTGGTTGTTTAATAGATTTTGGGTGGTTAGGGATGGTAAATAGTAATTAATATGATTAATTACCATGGTTAAATAGGGGGTATATACATAAAATAAAAATTTAATTATGGACATTTAGTTTCTTATACTTTAAGTTATATTTTATGTATATACTTTCAGGTTGTTTACAAGTCGTTTCAGACCTCTAGGAGTTAAGATGCAAAATATAGATTTTTGGAGGTTTCCACCACATTTCAAACTTAGCCTATTTTAGGACTTTAGGATTTCAAACTTTTGTAGAGACTAGCCATGAGATAAAAACCAAGATGGGTCTAATGCCCCAGGTGTATATGAGAGGTATTTCCCCCCAAACTGGGAGGTAGCATTGGATGATGAGATGGTGATAGGTTTGAAAAATTTAGTAGATGAATGAATAGGATAGGGATCCAAAGGATAAAAGCAAAGGTAAATGATGTGGATATTTGAGTGAGCAACTTACTTGCACTTATAAGGAGAGGGTAATTACACATAGTAATGCCCCAATGCTAAAATAGATTACCACCAATATGAACAAGTGGGTTTAAACAAAGGCTACCAAGGATACAAATGATTGGAAGGTCTAACTAAATCATCCACTGTGATAAGAGTTAGGGAACCACCTATAGACATATTATCTCAAGGTGAAATATGCTCTTTGGGATCTGTAAAGATGAGATGTGCCCAATAGAGGGTGAGCCAAGATAGGTTGAGGGACCAACAAGGGTCATCTTACACTAACCTAGGATGTTGGGTGTAAATTATCATAATTGTAATGGGTGTAATTATTTTGGCTTTAGGAATAAGGCTATATGCACGTGATATATTGTAAGTAAATTCAAGATAAGGGATCAAGGTTGATCAAAGAGGATCAATGTAAATTGTTGTTATGGATATAGATAGCACGGTCCAAAAATCATTTGTTTATTGGCTAAATGTCAATCATAACCTCCAAATGTGAATTTGGATGGTTGGTGTTGGATGGATGGATGGGGATGCAATTGATAAAAAAAGAGTGCCAATGTTGTAGGCTTAGCGATGAAGTACAATATTACACTAACAAGGGTTTGGGATATTACAAGAAAAAATGCCCCAAGATAAACATGTAATAAATTACCACAACTATGAGTAGGTGGGATTAAATAAAGGTAATCAAGAGAATAAATGATAGGTTTGGCTAACTGAATCATCTATTATGCTTGTGGTGTGTGTGTTACCTATAGATGAATGCTCTCAAGCTAAGGTAAACTCTCAAGATCTACAAAGGCAAGATGCCAAAAAAAAGTTCATGCCTTATGAAGGTTGTGGGACCACTAAGGGTCAATTTTCACTAGCCTAAAATGTAATAGGAAAGATAATGGGATAAATTAGCAAGGTAACAATATTGAGCTGAGGGTTAGGATTGGATGCATGAAAAATTACTAGTGTAAAAAAGGCTAATCGGTGTTGATTAACAAGGATGGTCATCAACTTAAAGGATCAACATGTAGTATAATGGCCTACCATAAATAGTATGGCCTACATGTCATTGGCATATGTGCATGTGACTGATAAAATATTTTTGAGAGAAAATGGGACACTTGTTTGAATACTTATAGTGGGGGATTCGATGGAATCATATGTAGATTCTTGGTTTTGATAGTGATGCAACTATGGGCCATAACCTTTTATGTATTTTAATAGGCTTTGGGATTATTGATGGAAAATTGAATTAGGTTAGATGATGGTATGGATTTTTATTTTTATGTCAATTTAATACATTAGAAAAGAGTGATCGAGGTTAACGCAACTCCTTAGTTACTTGGATCATGGTGAGGCATGAGATCCTTTGTGATCTATGTATTTTACAAACCTTGTCTAATGCTAATAAACACCTTGGTGATCATTAATCAACCAATATTAGGATTTATTCAGATAGGAAATGATATGGGATGATGCTAATATGAGTAGATATGGATATGAAATTAGGACCATGATATCTTCCTAGGTTAGAGGCTAAGTCTTTGTGTACTAGTGACTATAGGACCAACTTGGATCAACCCATGTTTGATTTTATATAGACTAATCAATGTAGTAAGTCTGCTAGATTTTGGAAAGCTGATCTATGTGGGAATATTTCTTGGGATATTATTTGAAATTTTATTTTGGAGTTTGTATGGGCATGCTTGATAAATTTTAGCTGAGATGGAAAAGTTGATCAATGCAAGAAGCTTTTTTTATTTACAACTTTGAATAGCCATCCTTCAAGGGAGTGGTCTATGCTTTTAAGATATATTTTTGAGTTTTATGAATAGCTATCCTTCAAGGGAGTAGTATATGTTTTTTAATTTTGGATATCCATCCTTCAAGGGAGTGGTCTATGCTTTGTGCCCTTTTGATTTAATTTTATCCTAGATTAAATTTTTAGTCATGGGTTGACTTGAATTGGCCTAGGTCAAATTCTTAAAGACAAAGCTTTGACACAAGTTAATAATGTGATGCTAAATGATGTGATTATATGGATACTAATGATTTAGGACTCCTTCCTATATATAAGTAGATCATTTCTAGTAGAAAAATGCTATGAGCAAAGATGAGGTGCCCATATTTAAGATCATGAAGATAGTGTTATCAGATGACCACATGATTCTATATCATTATAGGTTATATGTGGGGATTATGATAGATATAAGAAATGGGAAATGCTATGTTGATTTATGGATCACCAAAGATATTAAAAATGACAAGGTTATAGATGCAAAGTGCTAGGAAACTCATGCTTTTGACTTGCCTTCCAAGGAAGTTAAGTAATATGCCCCATATCCATGATATATGGGCTATGTATATATGGATCAACATCGATCTAGGATAATTGATGTCGATCATAGAGGATTGATATAAATTATCCCAATTTGGTCAAAAGTTATCTTGGGTTGTTTCAAACCATGTGCCAAAGTAAGTGAATGTAACACCAAGTTGTTTACACAGGGTTTTGATGAGGGTAAGTTGTTGGAAGGGTTGTTGGTAGGATGGATGGGTTTTGTTTTTATTCAATTTTTATGGATTTTTGTTGTCTAAAATATTTTTTGTGGTTAGGTATTTTAAATAGTAATTAATAGGATTAATTACCATGAGTAAATAGGGGGTACATACATAAAATAAATATTATGGACATTAAGTATAAGTTGACATTTAATTATGGAAATTTAGTTTTTTATAATTTAAGTTATATTTTATGTATATAATTTAAATTTGTTTGAGATTGGTTTTGGACCTCTAGGAGTTGAGATACAAAATATATTTTTTTGGAGGTTTCCACCACATATCAGACTTAGCCTATTTCAGGACTTTAGGATTTTAAACTCAACATATTTTAGGGTTTCAGGCTACAATGTAGATTTCTAGCATCTACAGACCTAAAAAAAGGATTCCAAATTGAACATGAATGCTAAATAAATACAATCATGCCAAGGAAGCAAGACTATCACTTAGCAAGATCAAATAGTCAATCATGTATATTGAAACCAATCCATGTAAAATGTAAAACTAGACTATTCTCATTTATCAAAGGCTACAAATGGGTAAGGATTCACCATACCTAGGTGGATGATACAAACTTAGAAAATCAAGGGTCAATATATAGATAAATATGAGAGAAGAAGGAGAAGGGCAGAGGAGAGAGAGAGAGAGAGAGAGAGAGAGAGAGAGAGAGAGAGAGAGAGAGAGAGAGAGAGAGAGAGAGAGAGAGAGAGAGAGAGAGAGAGAGAGAGAGATAATAAGAAAGGAATTTGAAAATACCTCATTAGGTGTTCAAGGACAATTTTTAGTCTTGTGAAGATGTTATTCTAATCCAAGTGGCTTGGAAGTTTCAAACTTTGCTTGACACCTTTCCTTGCTCTTTAAAATTACCCCATTCTCTCATCTTGTGAGAGGATAAATGAAAATCTTGACCATCAGGTCATTTTGATTTACATCTTTGATTTTCTCTTGATACCTTTAAATTAATCTTTGTATATTCCCTTTGACACATCACTTCATTCTCTTGTTAGGTGTCTAGAAATCTCTTTCTCTCACTAGGCTAATTTTGCTTACAAGTGTCAAAACTTGAATTCATCTTCTCTAATTCACTATATCTCCATGGATATCCTATTAAAATCATATTATACCTAAAAAAACTCATTAAGAGGTCTCAAACTATCCTCAAGAATTTGTTTTACACTAAAAGCTCTAATTTGGCCTCATTCTTTGTAGCCATGAAATCATGAAAACATCCTTGTGTAGGATAGTTTAAAAATTACTACTAGAACCTGAAGGCATATTCAAGGAATTTATATACCTTTATATCTCCATGTTATATTTTAGGTTCTAAGAATGAGTGGAAGTGTCTTGTTCATTCATTTCACTCTAACTTCGTCTCAATAAGGCCTTCCTACCTAGAGATTAAATTTTGGATTCATAGGTTTCCCATAGGTTTTAAACCTTAAAAAAAAGTGTGATTTAGTTTTATTACCTCTTGAGGATCCTCCATGTCAATTTTTAGCTCATAACACCTTGTACAAACCTCTAAAGTAGCTTTAAACAACCTTCTTTGGTCTGTTTATATAAACTTATACCTTGAAATTACCAAAAAATGGCATGGGGAGGTTCTAAATGGAATTTTTGACATCATAAATTTTGTTTCAAGGCTTTTTAAATTCATATATATGCATAAAAATCATCTTCTCTCTCATTAGGTAAAAACTAGTCTGTCTGGGTAGCCTATGAGTGCCTTGCACTCTTAAGGACGATTCATAAATCATGGGGCATAAATTAACTAACAAATTATAAAAATTTCAATTACACAAGGTTATTTAAATATCCTTAGGATCCTAATGTCTCATGCACTCTCTTTTTACTATACTAAGCAAGATAAGGTAACCTCTCAGGTTGGTAGACTACATTTTGTGAGGTCAAGAGAGAGCAAGGTTTGCAGGAGTAAAAATGATTGGTTTGGGTTATAGGAACCTAAATTAGGTATGAAAAATATATTTTAACTTATTCAAATTTTTCTCTCACCATCCTTCTTCATCAAACTTGTTGTATCTTCCATTGACTCATGTTAGGGTTAAAGAACAAGTCAATGCTAGTGACCCTAGCTAACTGTGTTTGAGACTTTGATCCATGTTGAAAGGTTTAAAATATCATGAAATTTTCACCAAATATATCAATACTAACTCAAGTTACATATATCTTCATTCCACCCTTTGTCAATCCAACCTATTTTCTCATATTTTCACCTATGGTTGGTTTGTCTATGAGTCAAATTATACATTGCCTAGACAGGGTTTCCATTGTTTATTTCAATTTAGGTGATTCTAAGGGATAATTAGTTTTATTTAATTATTTTAAAACCATTATAAAATTATTTATCCTCCTCTTAGACCCATTCTCTTCATACTAAAAAAACAATCTTCATTTGCCAAGGTAGTTAGGCATGTGTGTGAGTTAGGTTGTACAGACATAGACACAGTTTTTGTTATTTGGATATTGGGTATAAGGATCCAAATGAGATACTATTATCTCTATGAAACCATATTAAAATGGTTTTAATTTATTCAACTTTTCATAGGCCTTAAACTCTTTCAAAATAATCAAAATCTTTCATGAGGTAAGTATGCATGTAGGTTCATGACTGTGTATGCAAGGTTTTGGTGAACTTGTTTTTGATTCTCTTTTTTGAAATTTAATTAGGTAAATTGGGCCCTCAATGAACTATTTAAATTATTTTATAATAAAATTTAGACTCTAATTCTCCTTTTATATGTGCTTTTCCTTCTCTTTAGGCTTGAAACTAGCCTAGTACTTCTAGCAGACCTATAGGTATCTATTGAGGTAGTCTGACTACTTTTAGAGTTTTAGAGATTTAATTTCTAATCCTTGAGACTCTGGATGAATTTTTTATATTATTTATATTTTATAATCCTTCTTTTTCACTCTCAATACCTTTCATACAACAAGCATATGCCCTCCTTCTCTTATCTACACATATACAATTGTAAGTGGCCATTTTGGTGATTAGAGTGTTAAGTCCATGAAATGTGACCTTTAACTAGGTCATTGACAACATGAAGATGAATAATATTCATTTGAGGTTTCCTCTCATTTCACTACAAGCTCCATTTGCTTTTTTTATCATTTTATAAACCTTTGCCTTTTGTATTCAAACTCATACCTGTGTGTGAGTGCCTAGGCCTATATATTCATTCTCAACTCTTTTGATGCATTGATCACCATATGAGAACATTATTAGATTTAAATCAAACTGATTAGGTCACCTTCATTTATTTAATTTCAAATGTATACTTTAAATTGTCTTCATACCAATTCAAGGTTTCAAACTATATAAAGGTTCATTGTCTACCTATAGCTAGTTATTGTTTCTCTTGACTTGGGTCTTAAGACCACATATTCTTGATTTAACAGTTTTGATAATATTGGAGTATTATTCCTAATTTATTTAAAGGTTTGGAATAGGAAAATTAGTAAATAATATTTCAACAATTTAACTACTGATTTGTATAATTTATTTTTAATTTTAACCTTTCTACATATAGCAATAAATATGGAGAAAATAAGACTTAGCTAAAAGTAAGTTGAAACGGCTGAGACAGGGTTTGGAATTTATTATGTAGGAGTGGGACACTATTGTAAATTAGGATCTGGCCTTCATTTTGTTAATGGATATGAGCATCAAAATAGGACACCCTAGGGTCTTGTGTTATAGTCCTTTTTTGTTGCTATTATCAAAACTACTCATAGAGACCTGAGTTTTATGGGTTTTATTCATCATCCCTATGTGAGCCTGCCTATGAAATCTTGACTAATGAAGATTTACAAAAATCCTTGTAAATATTATTTATTGTTCAAACCCTAGACATCATTTTGCTTCGATATAACTTAAGAAATAAGTGGGGGTTAGCATGTGTAAGATGTACTAAATGTGGATCCACACCCCTTGTGTGGGCACACTTCCTATAGGTTAGTGTGTGTAAGATGCATTAAATGTGGATTCACACCCCTTATGTGGGCACACTACCTACATACCAATACTCTGAAAATGGATTAAGCCATATGTAGTTCTCCCATTATATGTGCTTTGTGCAATAGTGTAATGCTGATGTAAAAATGCTAAATTAGGTGTGCTTAAGGTGGCTAGGGACTGGTGTGAGGATTTGGATATACTTGTAGTTATATTGGACTATTGTATACATAGAATAGGTAAATTTACCTCAGTGGTCTTGATTTTATTCTTACTTACTTTTGTAATATTTTACCTCTTCTAAATGAACTTTGAATAAGCTTTTATAGAGACCTATTGTTCATGGGTCAAATGTATTCACATTACGCTAATAAGATGAAAGATAAGAACCAAAAGGAAATGAGTGCTAGAGGTAAAAATATAATTAGATAGGATCACTAAAATTGGACACCCTAAGGTTCAGTGCTATAGTCCAAATTGGGTACTATTATCCTATAGGTGTGGGACATGAGGGATGGAATTAGCATGGGAAATACAACCTGTCTTAGTTGGAATCAAGTTTTAGAAGTCCATGGGTGATTGGGAATAAGGAAAAATGTGTCTAGAAGGGTCATGAGACCATGCAAGAGGGACCTATGGGTTGGGTGTCACCAGCCACACTCAAGCTACCAGTTTTTTGACATTTTATATGGCTAAATTTGTCCCCTCTTTATTCTAGTGATGCAATAAAGCAAAATACTTAGATAAAGGAAAAATAGAAAGTGGGCATGAAATTAACTATAAGGGTAAAGCTCATGAAGCTATGTGATGTTGGGTGTGTATAGAGAAATCATATTGTAAAGTGTAAAGTTGTAAGAGAAAATAAAGACTAGATCAATTCTTACTAGATATGTTATATCTAAAATAAGAATGTACAAAAAATAGGTAAGAGAGAGAGGGATAGAAAGGAACAAATACACATCATCGAGTATGTGAAATAATACAAAACCTATTGTGATATTTAGTGATGTTGGATGATGTTGAGTGATACTAGACATGTGTTTTACCAAAATTAATATCATGAATAGATCTAATTGCTAAATTACTCAAGAGTGGCTCAAAAATGCAAAGGTTGGCCCCTTGGTTCCATCACCACCCTCTAAGTGAAGCTA
This sequence comes from Torreya grandis, assembly GCA_037957365.1. Taxonomy (NCBI): domain Eukaryota; kingdom Viridiplantae; phylum Streptophyta; class Pinopsida; order Cupressales; family Taxaceae; genus Torreya; species Torreya grandis. The sequence continues at coordinate 8,485,632 of JARHVA010000071.1, read as the reverse complement.
TGTGATCATGCATGTGTTAATTGATGTTTGGACTATGTGTCCAATCACTCTGAGTAGGTGGCTCAAGAATACAAAGGCTAGCTAGACCTTTGGCTCCATCATTTCCCTATAAAGTGAAGCTATGAACTGATACTAGCTTGAATGTATGTCATATGAGAGGGTTCCTGAAGGCCATGAATGTTTTGTAATCTAAAAATGTGTTGTGGATAGTTTAATGTGTGCTAGAAACTAGACCACTCTTGGCTACTCAAAAAAGGTGGATATTAGGCTTGTATGAAATCCACTCTAAAACTGGGCAATAGGCTTATGTAGAAGCCACTCGAGAATGATGCCAACCACCTATAGATGGAATAAGGCATGAAACTACTAAGAATACTTGGGTAATGTATTGAACTCAAAAAGAAAATAATTCAAATGTGTCATGTACATTACCCCCAATCACTAGTGTTTGTAACATGGATTATGATCTGGAAGTTAAACCAACTATCATATCTAAAATTGGAAGCAAGATCCATCATCCCATGTATGATGCCCCATATATCTAATTTTTATTGTACTAAAACTATTGATTCTAAATTCAACAATTGCTGATAAAACTGTAACTAGTCTTACCTTTTTGTCTATTTCTAGAAAATCTAGTTTTTTTGTTGTTTAGATAGGAGCACTGAAATAGGACACCATACTATCTAACATTGTAGTCTAATCTTAGCACTCTTCTCTTATGCTGATTCTAATGATTGTTCTATAATTATCACTATTTTTTGGTCTGTTCTCCCTATTTTAGAGTCTGAATACTATTTTAGGTGTTTTGAAAACTAATTTTTTGACTAGTAAGATCTCTGATCTCTATGACAAAACCCCTATTTATTACCCCCTCTTCTGAGGGTAGGAATGAAGACCCTACAATGACTATCCTCAAAAGAAATATCCCTACAAGTGTGTTATGTTGTGATAATACATGATATATCAATGATAATCGATCAAATATCTCAATATATAACATGGTTTATATGAGAGATTGTTAGATCAATAGGGGTATGCCTAGATAGATATAAATATGTAATAACATGTGCAATATAATGAACTAGAATTGGAAATTTGGTTAGTTTTAGTTGTTAAAGATGGATGGATCATGATGTCCATCATGTCATCCAAGAAAGCAAGATAATGCATGATGTGGATCATGACATTGCAAACAATTTAAAAGCAATCAAGCAAAAAGCACACAAGGCAAGAAACAAGAAACATACAAGATTGGCCAAGGGGCCAAACAAACAAGGGACATGGGCACATGTCACTCAAAATAGAAATCAAGCATATAAGGCATGTTCAAATTCCACATACACATAAATAAAAAAATTAAGGTTGGCAAAAGAGCCACATGCACATAGAAGAGTATAAGCAAAGGACATTTGAAAATTTCCTAAGGCCACACAAGACATAGGATAGGAAATGAGAAATAAAATCATATCTATCTATGAAAATCAAGAAAGGAAGGCATGTAAAAGTTGAATATATAATCACATCTAAATAATCAAATCAACAAGTGAGAGTATGCAAGACTTGGAGTACAAGACTAGTTAGATGCTAAGAAATACATAAGTGTTATATACTATTGAATGTCGATAGAGTAATCTATGTAACCTAGTAAGTAATGTACATCATCATGATAACTAGAGTGTGTGGTGTAGGAATGGCATAACATAGATGGTGTAGTCATGTAGAAGATACCCCTGATGGGTAAATATGTCAATGCATGTCTTGAATGTAGAAGTAGGATGCCCCCTTAATAGGTAGAGTGAAGAAATCAAGGATCTGGATGGCACTGCATACACTCAAAGAAGATCAAGTGAAGCATGGTAATGTAGATAAATTGATAAAAAATAAGCATAGAACAACACATGTAATTCTAGCATGGTAGTAGAAATGTAAAGCATAGATGATGCATACAATTGACATGGTTTTGTGTTTTTAAATTATTTGAATGATTTTATATTTTGATATGATCTATGTACAATTCATCATAAGGATACTATGTACAAGAAAGTATGATAAGAAATGATACTAATTGATGAGTCTCATGAGAGATTCCCTATCATGGTGTCTTATATCAAGGAGAGGGATCATGCATGATCATGAAGCATGATGGAATGGTTAAGACTATGGATCTGAAATCTATGTATGTTATAAATGCTCTAAAATATTTTTAGTGGAAAGTGACTGTGGGGTCCCCTTGTAAATCTAAGAAGTGGATGTAAATGTGGGGTTCTTAAGGACCCATCTGGTTGTATGAGAAGTTATATGAACATGTGCTCTGTGTGTAGAGTCATGGACCTTAATGATACTACCCTAGGTGTAAACACTATAGTTGGAAACTATCTAGAGTCCTAAAATTGTGGCTGCTCTAAAAGAGGCCTCCATGGAAGTGTATAAATTCTCTGTATTGGTGAGGAAGGCCTTGATTCTGTTTGAATATGAACTTAAGGAATAAATTTAACTAGTGGAGGAGATAAAATTGGTGGATAATCTAAAACTAGTGACTAAAAATATAATATGGCTCTAAGGTAGGGAGTGGTAACTCATATGAAACTCCACCAACTATAACAACCTGATTAGCATGAATGAATTTCATGCATCTATGAATTACAGAAGATACTGCACAAAGTTTTTGAATCTATGGTTGACTAAGTAACATATCAAAAACTCCTACATTAATAAATATAGTAAGTTGACTAAGTAACATATCAAAAACTCCTACATTAAGAAATATAGTAAATGGTGTGGCCATGTGTATTGGACCAACCTATAGAGGAAGTACAATTTCACCAAATGAATTTTTTATGTGGCCACTGAATCCACTGATAACTATGTTTATTAGGGTAATATCCTGCTCTGAATATCCCAAATGATACAATAATGTCATAATGCACATGTTCACATTAGATCCATTATCTATGAGAACATTATGAATGGTATGATTATGAATGTAAGCTTTGATAAAGAGTGCATGATGATCTAAGTCATCCTCAACTATCTCCTACTTTGAAAAGGAGATCAAAGGTCTAGCTAGAACTTTAGAATTATACAAACCAATCATGTTACTCAAAATATATGACTCAATTGAAGGTGACCTGTATGTAATTGGTGGAAGATGTGCCTGATATGCATGGTGAACACTTGATGTGTCCCTTGTCTCTTATTTAGAATTTTGTGGGAAAGGATTTGAGGAGATTTTCAAAGCTTTATCCTATGTTTTCTTTGCCTATAGAGGCTTAACTAGAGTGCCAAGATCAATAATATTTCCATCTAACAAGTCATGTATCTTGCATTTTAAACTAATGCATATATTTGTTGTGTGGCTTGGTGCCTTGTGAAAGTCACAAAATACATTCTGATCATATCCCCATGGAAGAGGCTTTGTTGGATCAACTTCCCAAATAGGAGGGAGAGATATAATATTACATTCCAAAATCTACTATAAAACTCTAGCTAGAGAAACTGGTAGATTGGTAAAGGTTCACTGAGGAGGTACTGATAAAACCACTCACTAAGAGGGATTTGAAGCCACATTGATTTTAGATTGATTATAAATTTTGTTATCATTGACCTTGACTTTGTATGGGACTTTGTTGTTACTCTTGTTTGTTGTTTTTACTATACTTGTGTACTTGAGTTTTCCCATTGAAATTAATTTGACTTCCCTTTTCTTTAGTGTATGACATAACTCAGTGAAGGAAGAGAACCTTATAAACATTATTGATTCATGAAAATATGGTAGAAGAATTTTCTTGAAGAGATCTTGTAACTCTTGATCAACCATGGGGCTAGTCATCTTAGCCAGGATAGTCTTATATCAAAGAACATAATCTATGAGATGCTCATTTGACCTTTGTTTCTATTATGAAACTTGGGTAGAGGAAACATCATTACCAATATTAATGATTAAATGAGCAAGGAAAATGTTGGCTAAAGGATTGAATGTGTTGACTGAATAATTTGGTAGACTATAGAAGCATTTTAAAGCATAATCCCTTAGATTTTATGGAAATAACTTGGTTAGTAGCCAGTCATTTGGCACATAGTCCAAGCATGCTACATTAAAATATCTCAAGTGTGTCTTTGGATCACCCTTACCATCATATAGAGTGAGCTTGGGTTGAACAAAACCTTATGGAAAAGGTATAAAATTAATATGATGTGCTAATGGTGTATGTAGTAGAGTAAAAATATCTAAGGCTTGTGTTGGTCTAGAAGCACCTTACTCAAGATGTAGTTCTTCAGATTGAATATATTTTATCTCTTGCACAAGGGTAGACACATTAGGAGACAAAAATGTACTATTTTTAGCTGGTGGTTGAAAGAGGAAGGTTGGGATGCTATAGTGGGGTTTTGAGACATAATTTCCCCCATAGTGTCATTTGCAACTAGTTACTTTGAAAGAATGGAAGACTCAACCTGCTTAGCCTTTTTAATTTCCATGATAGATAGTAAGATAAGAGTATGGCCTTGAATTTTTTCCCAAACTCTTTCTCTAAAAATTTTTAGAATCAAGTCTTTGTTTAGGACAACATCATTATAAATAGTAGGTATAAGTGGATCAAGAACCCAATGTGATGGATCATGAACATCGGTGTTTATATTATCATTATTATTCTCATATTGTTCATTGTCAAAATTATCCTCATTGAAATTGGTATAATTCGATGTGTAGGATCTATAACAAGAAGCTAAGTTGGTTTTTTATCCATGGTATATGATCAGGTTGAAGGAATCTGGGTGAATTCAAGAGGGTTACCACTAAGTCTTTCACTTCATTTCAAAGGAAGAGATGCAAGGAGCTTAGATGGCATAAAGAAAACAACTTGAAAAATGAAATAATAGATTAAATAAATATAATCTAAACAATGAATTGGAATATACATAAAAAAGGATATGAAGCTCACAAACATGTAAGGTGATACCTCAAAAGCAATGAGACCTAGTATATGCAACTAGGGTTTAGAAGAAAATGATTTTTTCTTAAAATTACGATGGAATTTTAAAAATTAATTTGAATTTTTTAGTTAAATATGTAAGTGAAAAATCATAAAAATATTAGAAAACTCTTGATTTAGAGGGACCTAGTATATGTAACTAGGGTTTGGAAGAAAATGATTTTTTAAAATTACTATGGAATTTTAAAAATTAATTTGGATTTTTTAATTTAAATATGCAAGTAAAAAACCAAAAAAAATTTGGAAAAACTCTTGATTTAGAGGGACCTAGTATATGTAATTAGGGTTTGGAAGAAAATAATTTTATAAAATTACTATGGAATATTAAAAATTAATTTGAATTTTTTGTTTAAATATGCAAGTAAATATAAGAAAAATATTTCTAAAATTAGCAAGAAATTTTCCCTAGGGTCTCTAGGGTTTTTGTGGACAAAAGGACCTAGTAAATTCAACTAGGATTTGAAATAAATGATTTTTAAAATTATTAAGGTAAATATAAAGATTAAATGCAAATTTATAATTTAAAATATACATGAAAAATTAGAAAATTATTGGAAAAATCAGAAAGGAATTTACCCTAGGGTTTATAAGGTTTTTATATGCAAATGAAGTAAGTTGGGTTCATAAATGATTTAATAATTTTGGGAATATTGAAGTATTATTGCTAATCTAGTTAAGGGTCTAGAATAGAAAAATTAGTAAATAATATTTCAATAATTTTACTATTTATTTGTATAATTTATTTGTAATTTTAACCTTAGTATAAATAGCAATAAATATGGATAAAATAAGACTTAGCTGAAAGTAAGATGAAACAACTGAGATAGAGTCTGGAATTTGTTGTGCAAGACTAGGAAATTATCACAAATCAAGATCTAGAATTCATTTTAGGAAAGGATAGGAGCACCAAAATAGGACACCTTGGGGTCTAATGCTATATTCTTTTTTTTTGCTATTGTCCAAACTGCTCGCAAAGACCTGGGTTTTTTGGGTTTTGTTCATTGTCCCTGTGTGAGCTTGGCTATGAAATCTTGACTACTAAAGGTCTACATAACTCCTTATAGAGCTAATTTATTTTTCAAACCCTATACTTCATTGTGCTTTGATAAAACATAAGAAATAATGGGGGGTTAGTGTGTTTAAGATGCACTGAACATGGATCCATACCCTTTATGTGGGAATGTTGCCTACATACCAATACTCTGAAGAGGGATCAAGCCATATGTAGTTCTTCCATTGAATGTGCTTTGTGTAATAGTGTAATGTCAATGCAAAAAATTTAAACTAGGTGTGCTTGAGGTGGTTAGGGATTGGTGTGAGGATTTGGATATGCTTGTAGATATATTGGATGGCTATATGTAGAGAATAGGGAAATTTTTCGTAGTGGTCTTGCTTGTATTCTTAGTTGATTTTATAATATTTGCCAACCTCTTCTAAATGAAATTTGAATGAGATTTTATAGAGATCTATTTGGTCATGGGTTGAATGTATTCATGCTAGGCTAACAAGATGAAAGATAGGAATTGGAAGGAAATGATTTTTGGACGTAAAAATGCAATTAGATAAGAGCATTGAAATTGGACACCCTATGGTCTGGTGCTATAGTCTAAGCTGGGTGCTATTGTCCTACAGGTGTGGGACCTAAGGGGATGAAATTAACATGGGAAATTCAACTTGGTTGAGCTAGAGTTAGGTTTCAAAAGTCCATGGATGATTGGGAATAAGGAAAAAGGTGTCTATAAGGGTCATGAGAGCATGCAAGAGGGACCTATGGGTTGGGTGTCACCAGGCACACTCAAGTTACCATTGTTTTAAAATTTTATATGACTAGAATTATCCATTAGTGTAGAACTTATAAAAGGTGCTTACATAGTTTACATTCCTTATTCACCCCTTTAAACACCATTTCAAATAATAACTATTTCATATTGTATGCAAAAGAGACCTATAGGCCTATCTTGTAGGTATGCATTTTGATATAAGAAACCATTATAAGGTCTATCTTGACCTTTCTAGACTCTGAGATCAATATTAATTATTTTTTTATGAATTCTATAGGAGTTCATAGCCTCAATATAATATTGAGCATTCAAACACCCAATGCAAAACAATATCTTTCAGACCATTTCCATGCAAACAACCCTCTCACAGTCTTAAAGTGAGAAACACTAGATGTTGCTTGGAAGAATGGTAAAGATTAAAGCACTTTGAGAATATTTAATTGATATTTTGGGCATTGGAAATAAGTGAAATATTATGGATACCCTTTATCAACATTCTTTTTTTATTGAAGACCCTAAAACATTCATGAGACCAAAACAATCACCCTGTAGACTTAGAACAATCGAGTCTTCTTATCAAATTGAGGCCACACGTGATAATAAAGCATTGTATAATGTTATGAGAGTGAATTTTAATCTTTTATATATCATTAAAAATTGTTCCCATGCTTTAATGAGTTCATTCCTTTACCTAAAAGGCCCAAAATTGACCCTGTCATGGTTTTGCTCCTCAAAAAATCACCTTAACTTCTTATTAGTTTTTCATAAATATAAATATCTCAATAAAAAAACCAATTCCACCAATTGAGATCCTATAGGGGTCCTCAAATCTATTCAACATCTTAGCCTCCAACTCTACCTGTATGAATTATACCATGCATTTGAAGTTGACCTTCATGAACTTGTGAAGAGAATGATGGGAGAGAGACTTTTATAAAATTTTGAGACCTAAAAATTCCTTCCATTCTTGATAATAACATTTATAAAATGAAAAGACACTGATAAACTATTTTCACTTGAAAGTGAGTTTAAGAAGTCCATAAAAGTGCTAAAACTCCCTTCTTCAGCATTGAAACTCAAGATTCTAACTTTTATCTAAAATCCTGACATGTAGGGAAGTTGTATAAATATTCCAAGGACCTTTTAAAGAGTTGTGTACCAATTTTTGTCATTTGAAACCTTGGGAATACATGAAAGTTATCAAAAATCATCTTTTTCTTCATAAAATACTACATTAAAGTCCACAAAAGAACCTTAACTTCTGTAAAAAATCATGAAATGTTATTAGAAAGTGATTAAGGCATGAAATGACTTTTAAGAATACCTAGGGACCTATGATACCACTTGAACAAGTTTCATCACTTCATGACATGACTAGGCTAGTATAAAGCAAACAAAGACCATTACCTTAATTTCTTCAAATAAACCTTAAATAATGAAAATTAAGTTTTATGAAGACTTTTTCAAGGCTATTAAGGCATGATAAAGATATGAACAAGGTTATCAAAACATGACACTCAATTTTTTGCCTTAGGGGTTGAAATTTTGACATTGGGGGTCAAAATTAATCAACAACTACCACCATGGAAGTGCATTGCCAAAAGATTACAATCATTATAGGCCAAGCATGAACATTATTATGCCAAAAATTAAGCATCATATGAAACAAGGGAGGTAATAAAATTTTATTAGCTTCATCTCTCCTTTTTTCTCTTGCTTATTATGTTAAGCTCCCCCTAGTTCTTAGGCAAGAGCGTTTAGTCTTAGTGCATTGTTATTCTTGATGTTTTTTCATTTGGACTAACAAGAGACTAATCTATTTATTGTTTCCTCTTCAAACTCCTAAGGTACATAATGTCACACTCAGTGGGACCAAACATTACCTATGGCCAATGATATTAATATGATAGTCTCAGTTTTTCTCATGGATGTATTAAAATCTTCAAGTTGTAATTTTTAGCTTAGAATTTTACATATTTTTTAACAAACTTGCATGGATCAACATTGATTTTCTAGATCTATGTCAATTACATAAATCAATCACAATCTCTATGTAAAAAATATATTAAGGTAGGAACATGTCTAACAATGGTGTTTCTTGATTTTCCTTGCCTTACTTTTGTGTTTGATAACATGTCTATTGTCTGTGTAACATTTTTCTTATAGAATCCATGAGAAGTTTAAGCCCAAAAACTTGTTTATTAATATTTTTTCCTTAGGAAAAAAGTTAATTTCATTCATTTGTAGGAACATCAATGATCTGACTAATTTGACATTGATTTTAGGAATCAACATCTATCTCTATGTGATTGTTGTTGATTTTCTCTAAGATAAAAAATAAAAACCCAAGAGCTCAAATTAAATTATTATTTGCTCACTTGATTTTGGGCTTCTAAGAAGGCAAATCCTCTAACAATTTTTAGGCCCTAAGGTGGAGAGAATAAATTTTAAGCATTATTTAAATATCATATACATTTTGTTTGGTGCTTAAAATCCACTTAGTTGTTTTTGCTTTGTTATTTACTTTTGAATTTTTTACAAGTGTGAACAAGGCCAAGGGGACAAAATTCCAATCATACTTTTATTTGGAGCTATTAAAAATAACACACATCTTAGTTATAGATCTTAAAAGATTTTCACTTTATGTTTATTTTTATTATTAGCTAAATTTCAAAGTTTTTAGCCTAGCTTCTTTGTTTGTGGTAGACTAAAAACTATTACATGTATGCTCTCCCTTCATCCCCTTTAGGGAACTCAAGTGACCAAAAGTGCTTAGTTTGTTACCTTTGTTTGAAATTCATGTCAAAAATAATGTTGTGTAGACTCTCCCCAAGCTCCAATTGAATTGGGTGACCCAGAAACAACCTCTAATGTCTTTCTTTTTTCATTTATATATTTTTATGCATTTGCCTTGTGGGTGGGAGTTCATCACCTCCCCACAAGTTCTTTAGGGGTGAATTTACTTGGGACCATCTAGTATGCATGAAACTTAAATATTCTAGACAAAGCCCCACTTATCATCAAATTTCATGCCAAATTCTGAGTGCTCCTCACTTTAAGTTTGTGCCACATATCAATACTTGAGAGATAGAGGGGCATAAAAAATTCTACCTACACCTATACTTTATTTTTTAGATTTACACTTAATTCCTCACAAACATTGGTATATCAATGGAAATTTTGGCTGAATCTATACACACCCGTATTAGTTATAGGTAATAGGATTATCCATGAGTGATACTTCTATTTTTATTTGATTTACATGTGTGTTTTTAGACTAAAACTATTTGTGTTTGTTTCATAAAAAACAAGTCCAAAACATTCATGTTGCTCTTACACCCCTTTAGCCTAAGAGTTGTTACTCTATCCATTTGTGTCATACTTTATTACATTGAGATTTTATTCCAAAACCACTTATGTATACACATACTATTTTCAAACTTTTATTCATTACTGACACTTTGTATCTTGTAGGAACCCATCGAGTCTCAATATATTTAAATGCATGCTTTAAGGGGTGGATAGACCATTGTTGATTCACAGGATTGTTATCCCTTTTTCCACTTGTTATCTACACACTTGTGTCTTGAAAACTTTATCCGTAAGTTTGTTTTTCTCTATTGCACACTCTCTAGCCATTTTCTATCTTTTATCCCCCTTTTCCTAGCCTTAACCACTTTTAGACCATTTAATGTACTAGGTTGACTAGGTCGACCCTGTATAATTTTGGGTAAAATTCACTTAGGGTCTAGGTCAGCTCTTGGTTGACCTAGCCTGTGACCTAGTGAATTCTTGTCCAAAATTGTGCTAAGTCGACTAGGTCGACCCTGTCGGCCAAATTTTTTGGAATGGTTTATGGTTAAATATGCCTATATATACAAGTTCATTTCACCATTATTTAGATAAGAAGAAGAATAAGTAAGAGATATTACGTATTTTCTTATCTACCATTCTACTTGAGAAGCAAGCTTAGGGTTTCATACCTTTTTTAGAGATACAGATCTTGTCTTATGGATAAGTCTTTTGGATGCATTGGTAGGTTGTGTAGCCTAGAGCTGATTTGTCTTTATCATCCTTACATATCACAACAATCTCCTGCAAAGCCTCTTGGCCAAGGGAGATATTGAGGCTCGGTGGGTTCATCTTCAAAGGTATGTATTCCTAATTTTTTTCCTCCTTTGTATGAGTAAATAGATATGCATTTTTACTTCTCTTTTATACATTAGGATTATGTATACATTGACATGAGTATATGTATTCTATGCATGTTTAATTTTATTGTTTCTAACCCCCACTTTGTGTCACAAGATTTGGTGAGCACTATATTAGACTTTACTTTACTTGCAGGATTTATCTCACATTTTTCATTATTTTATCATTTTATATCTCTATATTTATGATACTAGGTTGATAGTGTTGATATATATGTAACTTATATGCATAGTTTTAACACATAGTCACATCAATATGGCTTTGTTCTATTTGTGTAGGTTCTCATTGTTTACAGGATACTAGGTTGACTTTATTGACATAGTACACTTTCAAACTTCTAGATCAGGCTACTAGGTCGACCCTATCAACTCTGTACATTTATAGACTTCCTAAAAACATACTAGGTTGACCCTATCAAAATAATACATTTTACAAGTTTTTAGTAAATAGGGAACTATAAAATTAGGTCAACCTAGGCACCATAATTAGTAAAATTCACAAGTATAAATTAGGGTACTTCAATAGCAATCTCATTTTCCGCTGCATCCTCCAACCCACCAAGTTTCCTTTTTATCCTTATTTTTCATCTCTATAATTCATTATAGTTCTATTTTTCATAGTTTTTAGTCTTTAAAAATTCCCTTGTATAGTCAACTAAGTCAACCCTATCGATGTAGTTCTATTTTTCTATTTTATCTAGAAAACTAGCACTATCGACATAGTTATTTTTTAGACCCTTGCTTTCATAGTATAGTAGTGACACTATTGACTCTATAATATAATATTTTCATACACTGTCATATAAAATGACACTTTACTATGTTTTAAATTTGGAATTAACACTTATATGCTAGTAATTAGCTTAGACTTTCATTTCTTGTTTCTTACATGCTTAGAATAAATCACATAGTCTAACTATGTGGTTTTTAAACATACTATTTAGTTACACTACTTTCTCTTTTATGCACACACTACCAAATCACAAAATCCTAAAATGCATTTTAAAAAAATTCTACCCAAGGCATACCTACTTTGATTTCATCACCAAGGGGGAATCTGACTTGGTTTGTTGGCCAAGTATAAACATGTGGTTAATGGTATATATTGGATAAGCCCCTGACACCCTTATCACTGTATTGTGTGAAGTGAGAGGGTAGGCCCCAATTTGAAGCTAGTACCATTACCAATATAGATCCCTTTTAGCTTAAATGTCTTGAAACCATCCTTAGATTGCTTTCTATTTCCTTGCTTACAACCAACTTCTTATCACATTTAAAATTGTATTCTAATAATCTAACAACATTCAGGATGACCAATTAGCTTTTATTTTCTAAGTTGATTTCTTGATCTTTGATCAATTATATGTTTTATTTTAAAAACTTGCATTAGCTAGTGTTGGTACAAGGTTTTGTGTTGTGTGCCTCAATTGGATCAACTTGATTGATCCAATTGATTATGTGTTTCCTTTCATTTATTTCTTTCAAAAGTACATGTAAATGTTTTCCTTTTTCAATAAATAGTCATTCTTCTCAACATAGTCTCTTATAGATTGTCTATTTTCCCCTTCCTATAGTACTAAGTTGACCATGTTAACTTTGTACATTTTTTTAGCTCCTGTTTGTAGTACTAGGTTGACTCTGTACACTTTTTCAACTCATGTTTCTAGTACTAGGTTGACTCTGTACTCTTTTTCAACTCATGTTTCTAGTACTAGGTTAACTCTGTTGACTCTATATATTTTTTAGACCCTAATTTTTATACTAAGTCAACCTAGTAGACTCTAAAGTTTTTTTTCACTTCTTATTTCCTTGATTTTGCATCACTTTTACCTTATTTAGGGGAAATGTCCTTGTATCCATGCACCCTAAATTTGCGCAAAGAATTAAGGTGCCATAACATCATATTATATTTCAAAAAAATTACCCATTTTAATATGTCATCTGAACTACTTATAAGTAAGGTTTCAAGGTCTAACACATAATATATTTTATGATATAACCAATTTTAACATGAGAGGTCATAAAATGCATTTTAAACATATGACCAAAACTTAACCTTTGGAGTACCAATAGTTGTGCATTAGAGTATCAATAATTGAGTCTTACTTGTCAAGGTGTGATTGGTTAATATTAATTTTATAGAGTAAATGTCGAACAAGTATTAGATACTACATGTTCAACTTCTGGTGTATTTTGATGTTTCTACACACCAATATGTTTCATCAATGGAGCACATGTTAATAAAATCCATGTTCAACAATTGGAACCTTTCCCCTAGTCCTTCTCCTTCATCATGAACTTCCTATTTAAATACAACATTGAGTTGAATTTAACATATATGATGAGTCTTGCTAACCCTCATAGGGTCTCCCATAGGCAACTTAGGGCTCCTCTCTTAGATGAGAATAATGTTCATATATCCACTCACACAATGAACTATGGGACCCCTCCTCATTCTTATTCCCTTCATAATCCTCTCTTCTCACTTGAAGATCAAACCAAATTAGAGTATACCCCTAAAATTCTCTTCTTTATCTATAAATTTCCTTAACATCAAGGAAAGGATCCTTCTACCATGTACCATTTCATGATTAGTGGTCAAGCTGAAGAGTCTCATTCACCTTCTCCCACATTATCACATGGGTTTGGGGATACTATTTTCTTTGATTCTCTACCTCTTCCCTCTATTTTGACCCCTTCTCATACCATGACTTCTTCTACCTTCATGCCTAGTATCTCCACTAACATGGTATGTTCTACATCTAGTGGGCCTCTCTCAAGACCCATTCTCCTCAACTCTTCCACCAGTGCATTATTTTACACACATGGTAATCATGATTCTAGTGTTTTCTCTTCTCATTCCTTCAATATTCTATATTTTATACACTAGAAAATTTTTCCACTAGTGCCTCACATTCTAACATTTCCTATCAATCTCCTACCAATACCAATAGTGGTACCCAAGCCACTACTTCCAATTCTAATGCTTCAAATAAATACAATAATTCAACTCAAACACACCAAATTTTATGACAAATTCTTAATAAAATGAATACTTTTCAATCTCATATTACAAATCAAATGTTGAGAATGCAAAACCACCTTCTCAATATTCAAACCCACCCTTAATAGATTTCATGGGGCATGCATAATCAAAATGTTCCCCACCTCCAAGTTTTTTTCCCATAGTAATCTCATCCCTCAACCTCCTCTTTTTAAAAATATAATTAAGCACCTTCAAAATTCACCTCTTACATCTCAAATTGCTAATATTAATATAGGAGGTATCACCCATACCATTTCTTATAATGGGTCAACTAACCCTACTTTTCCTATAAAAACATTTGGAAATCTATATAAAGACTAGGTCAAATTGAATACCTTTTACACTACCAAGATACTAGCCAAAAATCTCACAGGGGATGCTTTAAATTGGTATTAAAAAACTTAAAAATCATTATATTACTAGTTCGGAAGATTTAGTAAATGCTCTAGTCCAATAGTTTCAAACTAGTGATCTTCTTAAGAAACCTTGGCCCATTTTATCAATTATAAGCATCTTGAAAACAAAACTGCTCAAGCTTGTTTTAAAAGGTGGAAAACATTGTCCAAAAAATGTGAACATAACATAACCAATGATAACCTTTTCCATCTCTTTACCAAAACTCTTTTTTTCTAAGTTACAATATCGGGTCCACACTCTCTCTCCACATACCTTGGAAGAGGTCATTGACCAAGCAAAATATCAATATTTCATTATGCATCAATTCAATCTAACCCAACCTTATATGGGTCCTCATGTATTATTCAAGAAAAATAATCATAATGCTACTAATGATGGTGTCATAGACTCTTATGATACCATTCACACTATTCAAGTTGTTGTTCTTAACCAATATTTAGAACCAGTTCCACCTCCTCAACAATTCACTAATCCTCATTTATCTTCACCTAATAATATCAATGTTTAAAAAACCTTATCCTTGGATGAATTACTAAAACTTCTATCTAGGCCTCTACCATGATAACTTGATCCCACCCATCTTATGAAATCTTGGTATGATCCCAATAAGTTTTGTTGGTTTCACTCTAGTTTGGGTCATTCTCATGAGACATGTAGGTAGCTTCATAATTTATCTATGGATTTTCTTCTTGGTCCTAATTTCAACCATGATTCTATCATTTTTAAATGCCAACAAACCTATGACATTACTATAAAATCCCATGAAACTAATACTAAATCTCAAGCTTTGAATCAAGCTAATGCTCATTTGGCCATCGATAGAGACCCTCTTCTAAATCACCAAGATAACCAAGATAAGCCCACCCCTTACACCAATAATTTTGATAGTCTTATTGACCCAACTCCATAATATAATGTGGTTAATATGAATAATATGTGAAGGGTGGTTGATTTTATTGATCCTCAACCCATCTACACCCTTCCATTATCTCACACATTTCATGTTATCCAAGATTCTTCTCCAAATAACTTAAATGAGTTGGGACAAGATGACCTTATAGCTTTTGATGAACCAATTCCAACTCCTCATATGAATAACACTTCCCATTCTATTTCTTCCATCCCTCCATCTTCTTTACCTAACACCATTGATACTCAAGATTTTATCAATACTTCTTCTAATGATTCTCCAAACCAACCTGCACCAACTGCTTCAACTTCTCAACATAATTTACAACCTTGTTTTAAACCTTCTTCCTCTTATTAGCATAAATTCAAATGTACTTTGGATCCTCCTCCTGAGGACCTCCTTCAACACTATGCACCTATTTCTAACAACCTTCTTATGGGTTATGATGAGTGGGATCCTATCATGGAAATCACTAATCTCCCATCCCAAATCCCATTTCTTGAGCTTATGAGGACCTTTCCATGTCATCAAAACCATCTTATGTATCTTTTGTTTGAAATTAACATATTTTATCCTCCCCTAGTAGGACATGAAGTAACCTTATTTGAATCTAGAGATAACATATTTCAACAATGCGAAGAGATGTCCATCCATTTTGATGAAATAATGGACACTTCTCTTTCCCTCAAGTTACCCATCGCTTCTATGATTTTGGGTGAGATTAAACTTCATGAGGATGATCCTCTTCTATTCATTAGTGTTTAATTTGGTGATATCTAATTCAAGCATGCCTTGATTGATGAGGTTTATGGAACTTATGTTGCCTCTCTTGATTTTATCAAAACCCTTAGATATTCTGAATGCAATCTCAAGTCCACACATAACACATGTCAAGGCTATGATCTAAGGAAAATTCCTCCTTTAAGTTGTGTGTGGTTTCCCATTACCATCCCACCTATCACTATTTGTGTGAAGGTGATGATATTTAATTTTCCTCTATATTATAACATTCTTCACCATATGAGAGTAGTTACTTCTTCCACCTACCAATGCATTAAATTCCCTCATAATGTATCCATCTGTAGGATTTAGGGTGACACTAACCCGAGTAATTTCAAATAATTCCAAGACCATTGTGTCTTCAAGATTCTTACTCTTGAATATTTACCTAGTGTTCTATTTCATGAGTCTCAACAATTCAACTTTCCCATCAATTCCACTCAAGGTTACAATGGTCATCCCAAACTCATTGGGAACATTCCTCATAACCTCTTAGATTATGATGATGATGAGCTTGATGAGATCAATCTCAACATTAAAACTTCCAATCTCTCACCTCATCTCATCTCTCAACTGCTTTCTTATTTGCAACCTCATTCTCATAAACCACCTTGTGATGACATCTCCATTATCTTGAATAAGACTTAGTATTAATTTCATCACACCTCATAGAATGAAAATGTCATCCTTACCTTCATCATTGATATTCATATGCCTAATTATAATGATGGCTATAACTTAGATGATCCATTCTTAGGTGGTCTTGTTTAGGCCTATGATGTTGATATTATCTATTATCATTCCTCTTTGCTTTGATATTTTAATGATTCTTCCTATATTCCATCATATATAGTTCCTAATTTTATCATTTTTCCTCTTTATCTCAAGGTAGAGATGGTGTGGACACCTTTAGTTTCTAAATAACTACATAGGATTATGATTATATATCATGTTATGACTAGGCCCTATCCCTTTGCTTAGTACTAGGACCCCTATAGTTGCTTATCCCTAAAATACATGCAACTCTCTTTTGGCCTTATGTATACCCTGACCCTCCCTCAGTAGAGCCCACTTTGGAGTCCATTCCTATACCAATTTAGCTAAGTATATTCCTAAATATAATCCTATTACTCCTTCCATCGATCCTAGTCCAATTCCTTCACCACCACCACCTTCTCTTAGTGGTGGTTTACTTCATTTACCATAGATGGTTCCATTGCCCATAAAATGGGATAACGAGCCTTCTTAAGCTCTTTTCACTTCTGTTACACCTCCTCCTATGAGTACCTCTACTAAGCCTAATCATAGGCATATCTATTACTTCCATGGCATAGATAATCATTCATACATGTATTGTCACAAGCTGTGATACTATATTGAAACTTTGCATCCTTATACCCCTTAGTCTTTAAAGAAGGATATATCTCTCCTAAAGGTACTTCTTGGTTATATTCCTCCTATAACCACCTTTCATATATCTAAAATTTGAGAGGTATAAATTTCAAATAAGCTAACTCTCAATCTAGGATATATCCTCTCTGAGCCTGACACCCATATGGCTAAGGCTCTCCTCCCTCCTATCCATCTATTACTATTGTGACCATAGGTGTACCTCTTATAAAAATTCCAAGGATCACATGGATGTCCTCTAGGGTGATACCTACCTTAATGGTATCCCCATCCACCTCCCACCTAAATGTATTAGTTAATCATTCTTAGGTTCCCAAGAACATGACTATCAAATTTGATCTCAATGGGATCCTACACATATCCACAATCCATCCTAGACCTAATACAATCAATCTCACTCAATACTTAATCGATAATCACTCTAAGAGGTTTGGGAACCATGATGTGTCCACCAACCTCCAAAACCTCGAACATGCTTGCAACCATAAAACAACAAAAGATGTATTAGATCTTCCATGTCATTTATAATCAAAACAAACTAAGTTGGCACATACCTACTAAGTTGGAAATGTGGATTTAACAAAATTTCAACCTACTAGGTCAACTGGGTCAACCTAGTTATTTTTGCCTTGCAAACCCCTTTCATTTCTAGTAATAAATGCCTTCTAATAGTTATTACTCTGATCCCTTCAAACCTATTTACCTACATGGTTTTTCCTACCCTTAGCAACTTTTTTGGGTTCATTTTAGTTTTTAGAATTTCTCTAAATCACAAATTTATAAAAAAAAACTTAAATTTAATTAAAAAAATTAAAAATTAGTTTGAGATTCTTAGTTACCTACCTATGTTGCACCATTGCCACTGTTGGGGATCCCTCTCATCTCAGTTGTCATCTCCTTACCATCCTAGCTCGTTTGGTCTCTCAGAGATCATTTTCTCTCACCCACAAGTCAAAAATAACAAACAACTTCATTTTCACTCTATTTAAAGTTACTTTTCACAATTCATTACCTCTCAAATATTTTCCATTAGATTCTTGTTTTGCTCATATCTTTGTTTTTACTCATCCATTTTTTAAACCATAAAATATTCTAGAATCATGTCGATGTAGAGAATATGTTCCACTACTATATGCCTATATTCTAAAAAAAATGATTATTTTCTATTTTTTGCACTAATCTCTACATCTTTGCCTAATGTTCTTCAAATTAGATGCCTTCACTTCTCTTGTAGTCTACTTCTTTGTCTGCATCATTAAGGTAAGTAAAGGTATGTATTTTTCAATTATGTCCTTTCATTTATCTTATTTACTCCTTACTATATTTTACTTAGCATCAACATTATGTGTTATCATGTTTTATTTCCATAGCACCATCCCATGTTTCACTCACATGACATGTGATGAGCTTCAAATGGAGCATATGTATACACATAATACTTTCAAACTTTGATCTATTACTAGCACTTTATATCTTATAGGAACCCATTGAGTCTCAATGCCTTTGAGTGCACACCTTAAGGGATGCACCAAGAAAGAATTGGGTAGATAATTGGTGTTTCATAAGATTATTGTCCCTTTTTCCACTTGTTATCTACACACTTATTTACTAAAAACCTTATCCCTAAGCTTGTTATTCTCTATTACACACTCTCCAACCATTTTATACCTTTTGTCACCATTTTATTGGCCTTACACCCTTTTGTAATATTTACTATACTAGGTTGACTAGGTTAACCTTGTACAATTTTGGGTGAAATTCGCTTAGGGTCTAGGTCAGCTCTTGGCCAACCTAGCCTGTGACCTAGTGAATTCTTGTCCAAAATTATGCTAGGTTTATTGGGTCAAACCTGTCATCCAAAACTTTCATAAGGACATAGGGTTAAATATACCTATATATACAAGTTTATTTCACCATTATTTGGAGAAGAGAAGAAGTAAGAGTTATTGCCCATTTTCTTATCCACCATTATACTTGAGGAGTAAGCTTAGGGTTTCATACTTTCTTTGAAGATATATATATATTATCTTAAGGAGAATTCTTTTGGATGCATTGATAGGTCATGTGGCCTACAACTGATTTGTCTTTGTCATCCTTACATACCACAACAACCTCTTATGGATCACCTTAGCCAAGGGAGATATTGAGGCTTGGTAGGTTCATATTCAAAGGTAAGTATTCCTAAATTTGTTCCTCATTTATAAGAATATATATATATATATATATATATATATATATATATATATATGTGTGTGTGTGTGTGTGTGTGTGTGTGTGTGTGTGTGTGTGTGTGTGCATTTTTACTTATCTTCCATGAATTAGGATTATATATACATTGACATGAGTATATGTCTTCTATGCATGTTTACTTTTATTTTTTCTAACCCCCACTGTGTGCCATTACCTTTGGTGAGCACTAGATTAGATTTTACTTTAATTTTTATTAGTTTAGTAAGATATATGAAAACATAGGACTCCCTTCGGCTTATTTCATTATTTTTCTTGATTGGAGGCTTTGAAACCCTCCCTAACATTGTTTATTATGATAAAAGATCCCCTAATTGGGTCTAGTAGATCCCCATATTGGTCATGTTCCCAATTAGATAATGTATCCCCAATCAGAAGTGTATGGTATGATCTATCTTATTCAAGTTAGGATTGATTTATAGACATGATTAATTTCTAATTGCATACAACTTGTGTGTCTCTTGTTTAAATAGGGCATCATTATGTTGCCTATTTTATCTCAAACTTTTGCCTTCGATATTCTAATCTAAACAATTTGTCATGATATTTGTTGGAGGGAGGGTTTTTACACTATCAAATTTGTTCCAATCTCTTGTTGATTTTGAAACCAAATTCCAAGCTATTATTGTACCTCTATTGTTTCAAATGCACAATTATGTTGCCCATTTTGTTTCAGCCTCTTTGCATTAGAATGTTCAAATTTTTTTGCATTAAATCTAGCATTCAACCTTTTTAAGTACAAATCCTAAACTAATTAGGTTCACATCGAAGCTTTGACTAATTTAGGCTTATGTTTTTTGCCTTTATGTGTTTGGATTGTGTTACTTGGGTTGATTTCATATTTGATCTAAAAATACCTCTTGCTTGGACCTAACACTTTTTGTTTGTTTTGTGCCTTGTTTAGAGTGTCCTTTTAAACCAAGTGGTTGCCATATAGTTTTTTTGAAGTTTGTTGTGCAAAAATTTTGAGTGTCCTAGTTTCATTTTTCTAATAGTTTTTTTGAGTCAAATTTTGAGTCTTAAGTAAGCCAATTACCAAGTGTCATTTGATCCAATTACCTTAGTTTAGTTTGCTTTCAAATTTTTTGTTTGCATTTTGTGTTTCTAAGTCTAGCCTTGTTTTAGTATGATTATAACCACCTTTGGGAAAATTATTGCTATATTTTGATCCTAGTTCACAATTGTTCCACTTTGTTTAGACTCTCTTGTGATTGATTATAATTTCTTGTGGGTAAAATAGTGCTTTAACCATAAACGAATCTAAGATTTTGTGTTACTTTTACTGTTAATTAAAATTGCCTTTGGAAAAATCAATATCATTTTGTTAGAATGGTCTCACTTTTTTTTGTTTTTCCTACCCTCACATAGTTTAATTGTTTATCCCTTTATGTCTCTTTTATAGAGCTAAAGGCCTTTTTTATATCTCAGTTGTTCATTACCTTTAGACCCTTTGTTTGTCACGTGACCTATCCATGGATCTAAACTTGCCTCATTACACACATAGCAGGACCATGTATAATTTTGGCTATGGGAACTTTGTAACTTATGACCCTTTTTTTAAGGGTCGTATAATGACATCGCTTATGAGATGGATCCATATCCATCTTATAAAATCTCATATTTTGAACAAAGGAATGACCCTTTAGTGTAATATTTGGTAATTGCGCCTCCTTATCTGGGCCAAAAATTAGATTAAACACAACAATACCTTACTCAAATGACACCTAACATGGAACAAAACTAATAAAAAGAACCCTATTATGTTATGATTCCCACACAAACTAGATATGATTTGTACATATTTGAACATCATTTATTAGAAAATAAATATGATGTGCTAGTTATAGTTGTCAAAGTAGGAGCCAAGTTTCTTCTAGACTTCCCATAATAAAGTCTAATTAGTTTTATTATAACACCTAGTAAGGCACCACAAATTCAACCATTCAAATAGGCATCTACTAGTTATAGCTAAGATTTGGTCCAAATGCCACAATAAGACCATAATATGATTACAAAAGGAAAAGGTATTATGGATGAAAAAATGGAACATGTATGATAGGTGTACCAAAACTATCTCAACCTAGCTTGTAACCTCAATACAAGGTCTATTTATAACACGTTGCTTATTTAGATAGATCTATCAATAAGATAGTGAATATATGCCTTCTGCTATGTAAATGTAGACCCCTTTAGCCAAAGCACATTGGTTGGTGATATGTATAATGTCCATATTTCAATGGAAGATAATGTTACTCAAATAGAAGATACCACTTAAAATGTTATGGATAGCATGCAAGTGTAATCCAATTTAAACCAAAGTGGGTCTAACTTACCACCAAAAAATACACAATAGGTTCCTCTAAACAATGATATGAGTAAAATTACAAGGAATAGGTGCACCTATTTCCCAAACTCAAGAAATAACTTCCACTTTGGAACCTACTACTTCCTTAAATGTGTAATAGGGGGTAATAAGTCAACAACATACCAACTTAACACCATAAAAAGTTTAGAGCAATACGTCACCTCAATAGGTGATAATGAATGTTTCACCATAGCAAGCACAAACCAATCTACCTTCCCAATTGCAAGCATTACCTAATCAACAACTTATTCTTATTGGTCAAAATGTGTTAGTTGGTCAAAAAAAAAAATTAAAATCAATAAATGTAGAACTCCCAATAGTTACCAAAGAAACAACAAGTGTCACTTCAAGTGCCAAATCTCCAACAAGTATCATTTCAACAAGTACTAATCCAAAAATAGGTGTTTAGATAATAACAAGGTTCTTATGCATAGCCGGTACTAAGTTCTCAACAATAATTTACTTTCACCCAATGGGTATCACATGTGTAATAAAGATCCAAATAATAACACCTTCAATATCAAGGATCTAATCAATAATGTGTTCCCTATATCTAACAGGGTTCAATAAGTAGACAACAAGTTCCCTCCCTAGCCCAATAATACTAACAAATTCTATATATCCAAATGCCATTACCATAGTCATAATTCACTAACTAGGGTTATGTATCCAACCTAAACCAAAATTAATTAAACAAAAATGTATTTCATACCCATACTATAACCCAAATACATGGATATGCATACTTGGTCATCCAACCAATTCAGTCAACATCCCACATTATACCTACCCCAATCAAAGTAATCCACCTTTGACCATGCAACAACAATAATAGGCCACTCCTTATGATTTACTAGCCTACGAGTTATAACATATGAAGGATGTAATTCAAGTGATATAGGTCAAAAAACAAATGAAGAAATTAAAACTGGAGGAGATATGCTCTTACCTGTTCAACATGGAGTATCAATAAATACTATTTACACTAAGTTGTAAGTCACCTAAATTATAAAAATATAAAGGCAAAGGTGATCCTATAGATTATTTAAATAAATTCTTTGTTGCCTACCATCTAGTTGCCTACAGTGATATATATTTGCTTCTACCCTTCCCAAGGAGTCTAGCTAGACAAGCTTTGGAATGGATATTGAAATTATTGAAGAAATCTATACCTGACTTCAATGATCTCATAGAGAATTTTTTATAGCACTTCTCAAATAATATTGAACATGAAATTAATATTGTGGATCTAGGCCAATCTAAATATAAGCTTGGTTAAATCTATGTTGCATACTTGTAATGTTGGAGAGCCCTAGTAATCTAGTTTACACATAATCTTCCAAACAAATAGTTAGCGACCATATTTACATGGAGATTACATATAGATATATCATATCATCTCAATTTTTAATGTGTTCATGCATTTGACGAGGTCATATCAAAATAAAAATAGATTGATAAAGCCCTTGCCAACAAAGGCATAATCAAGTTATTCTCTTCCAATTAAAACCAAAAATAGAATCAATCCCAACACTATAATCATAACCAAACTCAAATATTAGCTTAAACACCACCTCAATCCAACAACAATGAAAGACCTAAACCCTAAAACCATATTAATGTTCTTAGTAATGGGGTTACTAAATCATGCCATGTTTAGATGGTGAAACACTGGCTAGTCATATACCTCCACCCACTCAATAACCACTTCCTCCATACATTTAACTAGGACCTCCCCAAAACCAACTACAACAAAATCAAAACCAATCAAAAGCCCCTTCTCCAAGGAGAAGACCACCCATTACCTGATAATTTAGTGACCTTGGTGATCCTATCAAGTTTGTGTTTTAAAGATTGGTTCAAGAAAATATGATCAGTTGGCCTATACTAAAGTTGTTTCCTAATGATACTCCTTTTCCTGATTGGTACAAGGAAAATGAATTTTGTAAGTACCTTTGTGTTAGAGGACATTCCATAAGATGATGTATCCAACTTAGACATATGATTGAGAACATGATGGATAATGGAGAGATAGAAAGAGACACTCATACTCATATAAATAATCATAACTTGGGTATATACCAAAATCCATTTCCAAAAATAATAATAATAATAATCATCAATAGTACCAATAACAACAACAACAACGATAAAGAACTCCACCACAAAATTGATAAAAATAATGCTTACCACAACAATAAAAAAATGGTTGAAACCAAGGTTAAAATGATCAAACCAATCAATAATTTCATCATGACATTGTGTATACATATAAAAATGTTGCAGGACACATTTCAAGTGATCATGTTGCCACCATCACTATCAAACATAGAAACAAACCTGGGCTTTCACATAATAATGCTTATTTTCTAAATAATACCTACCAACCTCCTTATGTTAGTGACTCTTCTATAGGATGTATTGATAATAAATTACCATACTGACCAAGAATCATCATTTTGAGCCTCCCTACTTGCCTAGCCAACTACCAAAGCCAAGTTCTAGGTTGAGGTTGCACAATTGCAACTTGATGAGACAAAGTCACTATCAAAGGATAACAACCAAATACTATAAATGAGACTAATCATCCTTCCATGCCCATCATAAATAAACCAACTAACAAAATTAAGGGGAAGACCTATGATATTGTGAAATAATATAAGAAGACACCTACACACATATCCATCATGGATTTTTTGCACATGTTTACCATCCATAAATACATCCTAAATGAGTATTTGAACTAATCCCTTGTGGCAGATGATATCACATTAGACAAAGTCCAAGCCATGGTAGGACACTTGGCCCTTGACCAATGTCTCACCTTTAACCAAAGTGATATGTCTTTGTTGGGCCCCTTGCATAATAACCCATTGTATATTAAAATTGTGTATAACGAACCATAAAGTTAAGCATGCCCTTGTATAAAATGGTTTAGGTCTCAACAATGTGTCTTTGAAGTTGGTCAAACATATTAGATATATAGTATCCAGCTTACAGCTAGATACTATTATTATCAAGGCATGTGATAATGATGAATGGAAGTCTCAGTGTACTATTAGCCTACCAGTAGTCATCGGGCCATTAAATCATGATACTTTATACCATGTTTTAGACTTAAAGTTGCCTTACAATCTAATATTGGGCTGATCTTAGATCCAATAAATTAGGGCCATACCTTCTACATTGCATCAGTGTATAAAATTTCCACACCTAGGAATAGAAGTGACTATACCTACTGATCTTCAACCATTGAGGTTAAGTATAAAAGCTACAACTACCAATTTGGCATGAATCTTATGCCCAAATTAGATGTATAAAAGGTTGATAAAGGAAAATCCATTTAATTAGGACCAAAATCCAATTATATTGACCCATATAGTTTAGTTTATACCTTGGACATGCCTCCACCATAAATTTCCAACCATTTCCATGTCATTGACAAAGGTATTAAATAATATCACCCATAATGCATTTCATATTGTCGAATTACCTAAAAATCCTAAAGATTATGGGAGAACTACAACCAAGAATACTTGTACGACATGGGACATCAAAGGAAAAATCTCAGCTAAACAAGCCCATTGTCTTCAAACCCACATCTAGCTTAGAACAAGACCCCTTAATGGAATATGATTCATGTATCTATACCGATGAGTTGGTTAATTATTACCAAAGTGTGAAGTATCCTATTCTAAATTGGATTATGGATCACCTATATTATGAAATTTGAGGGCTTGGTTTACATCAATAAAAAACTATTGAACTAGTCTCAATAACTAAGTACAAGAGAACTCACGGTATTGAATTTAAAATATGCAGGGTGACACCACATACCTAATTGGTATTCCAACACCAATGGCAATGACAATAGGGATGTAACATATAATTATATCATATATGAAGACCTTGTCACTACAAACTTATTTGACATCCATTCCTTTTACATAGTTATCCTTATATATCAACCTTCAAATTTAACCCTTTACCATCCACAATTGATAGACTAGGACCAACAAGAGTTAGCAATGCCATTACACAAGCTCAAAAATGAAGAGGACATTTATGAATTTTTGGGATTAAGGAGTCGCATACCCTTTAGAGACCATAATTAGGGATTTACTATTAGATTGGACCTTATTTCTTGCTTCAGAGAGTGGGTGAACTTCCCTAGCCAAAAACAAAAAAAAAAATTAAACATTGAGGTCTGAAAGTGAAAATCTCTTTGGGGCACTTTTTGAACAAGGAAAAAGTAAAGAGAATGGCAAGTCTCGTAGTGAAAACTAGATTCCAGTACCATTATATGGGGATGTTCACCTCTCTTCCTATGAATAATAGGATACCTCTAGCCCACAATCCATTTATGGATCATATATCAACAACGAGGAATAACAAGCTTATGCACATTTTGTTCTAGAGTGCCTTGAGGTATTTGTATCATGATTGATTTTAACAGTAGGATATTATGATTCAACATGCTTAGGAGAATTATATGAACAAGTCCATCTAGAGGAATTTTATATTTCCAATCAATTCAATTCCTTGCTAACTATTATAGATGATGGTTCTACACTTCTAGTGGAAGATATTTTAGAGGTAAATATTTGGACTCTAGAAGACCCAAAGTGGATTAAACTAGGCATGTCCCTCACTGAGGAGGAACGTGAAGATTTTACAACCCTTTTAAGGGAATTTTTTGACATATTTGCATGGGCCTATTTAGACATTCTAGGTTTATATCCCACCTTAGTTTTAAACCATCTCATTGTATATCTTGATGCCAAGCTTGTTAAACAAAAGTTGTGTAAGATGAATCCTTACATCACTATATTGGTAAACAAAGAGTTGGAAAAAATATTAGATGTAAAATTCATTAGGTTGATCGACTATTCAAAGTGGATTTTAAACATTATGCCAATAAGTAAGAATCTAAAAGGTATCTAAATTTGTACTAATTTTAGAGACATCAACAAAGCCTACCTGAAAGACAACTTTTCTCTACCTAATATTGGCATGATATTTGATTCAATGAATGGTTATGAAATGCTTTATTTTATGGATGGATTTTTAGGTTATAATAAGATTAGGATAACACTAGAAGACTAGCACAAGATAACATTCACCACTCTATGGGGACATGTTTTTATCAGGTGATGCTATTTTGATTTAAGAATGTCAAATCCACTTACCAAAGATCTATGACAGTGATTTTTCATGACATGATGCATGACATTATTGAGGACTATGTCGATGATATTTTAGGTAAATAAAAGACTCATGATGATCACTCATCTATGAAATGAATAATCTTTAAGAGACCTCATGAGTATAATTTCAAGCTTAATCTAAAGAAAGGATTATCTAGCATCACTTCTGGAAAATTGTTAGTTTTCATTATCTCTCATAGGGGCATTAAAGTGGACCTAGCCAATGTTTGCACAATTATAGAAATGCCACCACCATCTACCTTGAAGCAGCTCCATAGCTTGTAGGGTAAGATTCAATCTATCAAATGCTTCATCTCACAATTATATAATAAATACCATCCATTTATGTATTTTCTAAAGAAAGGTTTTTTTGGAATAAATAATGTCAAAAAGCATTTGATTAGCTTAATTAATATCTTGTCAACCCACCTATTTTGTTACCACCAATGCCAAACAAGCCATTGATTCTTTACGTACCAACAATTGAGAATTCCCTGGGGTGATTTTAACATAACATGATGAATAGGGAAAGGATCATGCCATGTATTATCTAAGACAAACATTGGTCATATCTAAACATAACTATACACTAATTGGAAAAGCATGTTTAACAATGGTGTTTTCAACCTAAAAACTATGACTTCATATGCTAAACAACAAGAACATTATTATTTCCAAAGTAGATCCACTCAAATATATACTTTCCAAATCAGCTCTATAGGTCCATATGGAAAAATGGATTATTCTATTGAGTGAGTTTGAAATTGAATATGCCAACAAAAAATCCATTAAGGGGTAAGTACTCATAGATCATCTTACTTAAGCTCATCTTCTAGATGCTTAACCTCTTACATTTGGATTTATAGATGAGGCCATCATGACCATTGAATAATCAAATATGCCTCTTGAGGTTGAATAATGGAAGATGTAATTTTATGGATCATTAACAACTCATGGATCATGGCCCAAAGCATTGCTTATTATGCCACAAGGGGATATCATTCCCAAGTCCTTTACTATTAGATTTACCTATACCAATAACATGGCTAAGTATGAATCACTCATTTCAAAGCTTCATCAAATAGTGTAGTGGAACATTCAACATTCAACATTTATTGGTGTATGGTGATTCTCAATTAATCATCAATTAGGCCATAGATCAATATCAGACAAAGGAAGAGAAGTTGGTACCCTATAAAACAATGGTCGATACTCTCAAGTAGCAAATTACCAACATCTAATTTGAAATAATACTTTGGGCCAATAACAAAATAGTAGATTTTATGGCCACTATTAGTTTCATAATTAAATCACTGATAGAGCTAGGGATTATCAATTTCTTGTTAAACATCTCTTAGCACTGGCACATGAATAATCAATCATCAAGATGGTTTGTGACATTGTTGGTCCTATGTCTCTCTAGTACTCATATATATATGACTATCTTCAAAACCAAATCATGCCTCTAGATTTATCATATAAAAAATAAAAATACTTTTCCCACAAAACCTCTCACTATACCCTAATTGGACCAACCTTGTATCATAGAAGCTATGATGAAAATCTACTTCATTATTTACCTTTTATATAATTTGGACTAGCGTTGAGGGAAGTCCATGGATGAGTGTGTAGATACCACACTAATGGGATGGTCTTATCCAAAATGTTATCGAGTACTAGTTATTACCAGCCAATGATGGAAGTAGAAGCATACCAATATATTTCATGCTCTCTATAAGAAACTCAAACCATGGACAACACCATGGCCATTATCAATGTGGGGAATCAACCTTTTCATGAATATCAACCCAATGCATTCAATTGGTTGTAAACATGTCCTGACTACTTATGAATACTTCACTAAGTGGGTGGAATCCATTCCCCCCAATTACATCACTGGTAAGCATATCTCCAAGTTTATATTCAACCATCTCATATACCATTATGGAATCCCATTGAACATTATATTTGATAATGGCAGATCATTTAAGAATAAATATGTGAAATCACTTTGTTCTCAATACCATATTAAATAACATTTCTATATCTCTTACTATTTGCAAGGCAACAACCAAGATTAGGCTTATAATAAAACCATTTTAATATTTTGAATAATATCATCAATGATGTTGGTCTTAATTGACACTTACAACTATTTAACACCCTCTAGGCATACCATACCACATTTGGTACTCCAATAGGAGTTATACCCTATTCACTTATTTATGGAACTGAATCCATTCTTCCCATTGAGTTCAAGTTTCCTTCTCTCTATATTTCATTGTAGTAGATCATAGATTACAAAGACTACTGAGTGTCTCACTTGCAGGAGCTATATCTCCTTAATGGTAAATGCCTAGCTACATTAAATAATCTACAAGATTATCAGAACCAACTTAAAGGCCACTATAATAGGCACATTAAGCATTATGAATTTGGTTTTAGAAACCTAGTAATAAAAGAAAATAAAAATAATGTCAATGTTGAAACCAAAAAAAGGGAAATTTCTAACCAAACTAGTTAGGGCCATATGTAGTTATTTCCCACTACAGTTCTACAACATACAAGCTCGCTATGCTAGAAGGAGATGAACTTGATGAACCTATAAACATAAATCACCTCAAAAATTTATATCCTCAAGGGATTTAGATTATTGTATACCAATATTGTCTAAGTTATGCCACATTATACCTATTCTTTGTATAATATCCTTTTCTGTTCTACCATACCCTTAAAGCTTCACCATCTAGTTCTTTTTAGCTAACTATGTGATGCATGAGCATAAAGAAAGTCACTATAATTAAGTGTTTTTTAATCATTTTGGTTTGATTTGAGTTTTATAAGTATAATAGGGACCTTAGGAGGGTGTTATAATCATCATATGTCCTTGTGTTGGATGTTATTTGGCTTGGGAGAGTTTCCAGCCAAAATTCTAATTTGAAAATTTAAATCATGCTCTTGGCTTTAGAAGGTGTTTGGTGTTGTAGTAGGAAATCCAATGTTTATATACGGTCATGAATGGGTCTAGGTGGGTGAATAAAGGTGTTCCACATAAATTTAATAAATAAGGTGGCATAAACCAATAAGTGTGAATGTATCTACTATATTCACGTAGTTGACACAAAAATTAGTTATTCAAGAATGTAGTTCCTTTATGGGTAGAATATGCATACAACAAGTTTTGGTAAGTAGAATAAGTGATAAAATCAAGGAAGGGTATTAGTATAATTTTTTAAGAGTCATTTATAAGTTACAAGAGTCAGAGATACACAGAAGACTAAATAATGATAGCAAGAACTCTATACTCTGTCCTTAAGGACTAAATTGCTAATGTAATGGAGTAGAATCAATTAAATATAATGATTGAAGTATAACCTTATGTATCTTTGTATTGATATTTTTATATGGATTAAATTTGATGTTTTATGATCTTAAAGCCTTTGAATTAGTATTTTGTAATGAAAGTTACATGGATTTGTGTTCTGCAGAACTATGACAAGAACCCTGTGTGTGTTCTTTAAAGCCTATAAACTAATAAAGTAAGAATCTTCCAAAGTAATGCATTGTGCATAATAATGTGGTTGTAGGAGGAGTATCATAAATCTAATAGTGTTAGTTATCTTTCTTACATATAAAACCTTATTTTATTACAATAAATATATGATTCCAAGTTAACAGTTGGTGTATACTTTATTCATAAAAGATAATGAAGAAAGCTATATAAGGTATCAATATTAGATGTTAAGCATGATGGAGGTTGGAGTGGAAATAATATGGTGTTTAAATAAAATATCATGGATGATAATTTTTATGTAATTCTTCAAAAACCTTCAGGTAAGGTAAATGTGTATCTAAACCCTATATTTGCTTGCACACAGGAATACTGTGTTAACAGTGTCCTATAAAATCCATTGTTTGAAGGTGTTTAGAAGTTAACCAAGGTTAAGAAATGTTTAAATAGGTTATTCATACCTTATCCATGTATTTAAACGTTTTGGAAATAATAAATATTCATTTGAACCCAAATTGAAACCTCTCAGGCCTGTTATACGCTGAGAAAACCCTAGTTTAGGGTTAAAATCTAAAAAGTTTAATAGAAAGCATTTGGACTAGTGAAATTTGATTTAACTTGATAGTAAATTAAGGTTTGAGGTGAAAAATAATATTTTTAAGGTTTTAGTGTGGTAAACCCTCCATATGTATAGCTATAGGTGAATGTATACTAAGGAGGAGTAAGGAGACCTAATTAGGTCTGAACAAGAGCTAGAAAAGGTACTTAGGAAGGGATTTGGTCAATGAAACTTTGTCTAGAGATAGTAACTAATAGAGGGTGTCACAAAATGTATTTATTTTCTCAAAAATAGATAGTACCTATCTATACTAGAATAATAAGCCTAAAAAAAGGTTACAAGGAGTCTTGGTCAAGGTAATCAAACAAAGAATGGTGATAGAGTGGTAAAAACATGGTGTGTGGATTGGATATGAGTAATAAGAGGATCCATTTGAGTAAGGAAAATATCAATTAACCTTCATATAACCTTGAATAATTGAGGGGTATAATGAGCTATAGTGCCTATAAAGGTGAATGAGTCTAGTCTAATCAAACTAGGGTGTTAGATGAATAAAAAGGAGTGAGAAGGTGAATAGAAAGAGTTGAATGGGTGATTATGATGGGTTTAAATGAGTCTAAATTCATAATATAATAATGAAAATAAGCTTAGTAAAAATTATTATGAATTAGAATGACATAAAACCTAGTAGAGAGAGTTGATATACATGAGAAGTTAGATAATATTAGATGAATGCATTGATGATTGAAGGTATCAAAGTTGAGGTTAGACCAGAGAATGAGGAGGTCTCTACATCATTTGCTATCAGAGTGGTAATTTCTTTGGGAATAAGAGAAGGATAGACAACAAGCACAAAAAGGTACATGTTTATTTTGTTTTCATTTTATGTTTTGATATGTTCATGAGGTAGTGTTGATGGTGTGAGTAAAAGGTAAGATTATGGTAAGCAGACCTAATCTAGTAAGGCTTGGTGTGTGTGTGTGTGTGTGTGTGTGTGTGAGAGAGAGAGAGAGAGAGAGAGAGAGAGAGAGAGAGAGAGAGAGAGAGAGAGAGAGAGAGAGAGAGAGAGAGAGAGAGGGTAAAAGAGTCTTAAGAAAAGGACAAGAGAATTAGATAGACCCAGGTGAGGTCATATGGAAAAAGAGACCCAAGTGAGAGGTCATGAAAAGGAAAGTAGAGGAGGCTTGTTAAAGAGACTAGGTCTAGGTGAGACCAAGGTATTGAGAGGAAGATAATATGAAGAAAGATAAATCAAAGAGAAAATGGGGCCTAAGTGAGATAAGTTACCATAAATAAAGAAAGGTGCAAGAAGATACCAAGAGAAGAGAGATGGAAAAAGTGATGATAGAGGGTAAGGCAACAGTTAGATGAGTTACTGACCATAATCGAGAAAATGAAGGAAAGTGAGAACCCATACTACAAATGGGTCAAGATAAAGAAGATAATCAAGTGGATTATAAGGCTACAGATAAAGAGGAAAAAGAGGAAAGATAAGAGAGAGTAAAGAGAATAGAAAAGGTTACTTTGAAAGCAACTCAAAGGTGAGATAGCAAGGTATAAATGAGTGAGCAATATAGTGAGCAAGTGGATAAATATGAACAACACCTTGAGATGGATGAGGTAAGTTTGAATGAAGAAAAGGAAGCTAGAGGCATCTAGCTATGTGATGGTAAAGATAAAGCAGAAATAGATCAGTTTGTAGACCTCATGGAAGGTTGGGAAAATGAGGTACAGTTGATGTACAAAGGCATGAAACTTGATTACACATTTATTTATGAGGGTCAATATCATTTAGAGGTAGTAATAGCAGCACTAGAATAGGTTGTGCATAGTGATATGGTGGAAAATGAAAAAGTACATGAGCTATAGTATGAAGAAGTGGAAGAGGTGGTACATGTTGTAGTAGATGAGGTCCACATGATGAAGGAAAAATATCATGAAGAGGAGGAATTGATGGAATAAGTACAATAGATTAAATACATAGATCCTTATGGAGGTTTGAATCTCATTGAGATAGTAGGTATATTAAAATTTCCCCTAGTGGGGGAAGAGCCCAAGGCTCAGAAACATAATTTTTTTAGTCAACCAACACATTTTATTTAATTGAATACATTAAAATATATATGAATATAAATTTAACAATAGGGTAGTTTTTTTTAGCCATTAATAATTACTAACTCCTAAAAACCCTCGTGCAAAATCACTACATGATTTACACATCTTAAAAATATATTTTATTTATTTTTACATGTTAGGACTATTTCCTAACAAGGTAGGTGAGAAATTATATTTATTTTTGTTCCAAACATGAAGATATTAATAGAGGAAGATGAAAGTATAGGTGTATCAGTAGTATTTTGGGTCATACACAACCCATATGACAGAGGCGAAGAGCAAGGTATGAGTGCACATCAAGTGCTAGTTGTTGCAAGAAAGTAATGGAAGCAAGGAAGAAGGATTGTCTATGACAAAGATAAGAATGAGAGAGAATATGAAAATTTGAGGCATGATAGAGAAATAGTAGAAAATGGAGATCCAAGAGACAAGAATTGGAAGACCGGGAAAAAAAGTATAGCAGTCCATAGGAGCTCAAATTCTTTCTTATATGGGAGTATCATGTAAGAGCATAAATCAAGTCACTATAGTTAAGTGTATTTTGATCATTTTGGTTTTATTTGAGTTTAATAATTCCAATAGGGATCTTAGGAGGGTGTTAGAATCATCATATGTCATTGTGTTGGATGTTCTTTGGCTTGGGAGTGTTTCCAACCAAAATGCTAATTTGAAACTTTGAATCATGTTCTTATCTTTAGAAGGTGTTTTGTGTTGTAGTAGGAAATCCAATGTTTGTATAAGGTCATGTATGGGTATATGTGGTTGTATAAATGTGTTCCATGTACATTTCATAAAGAAGGTGGTATAAACCAAGAAGTTTGAATGTATCTACTATGTCTAGGTAGTTGATGTGAAAGTTAGTTATTCAAGAAAGTAGTTACTTTGTGGGTATAAGATGAATGCAACAAGTTTTGGTAAGTAGATTCAGTGATAGACTCAAGGAAGGGTAGTAGTAGAATTTGTTAAGAGTTAGTTAGAAGTTGCAAGAGGTAGAGGTATAAATAAAACTAAATAATGATAGTAAGAACTTTGTATTTTGTCCTTAAGGACTGAATTACTAATGTAATGGAGTAGAATCAAGAAAATGGAATGATTTAAGTATACCCTTATGTATATTTGTATTGACATTATTATATGGATGAATTTTGATGTGTTTATGGTATTAAAGCCTTTGAATCAGTATTTTATAATGAAAGTCACATGGATTTGTGTTGTATAGGAATGTGGTTTTAAAAGGAGTAACATTAGGGTAATAGTGTGATTTATCCTTCTTACATATAAAACCTTATTTTTTTCCAATAAGGACATGACTCTAGGTTAACATTTGGTGTATACTATGTACATAAAAGATAATGAAAAAACATTTATAAGGCATCAATATTAGATGTTAATCATGATGGAGGTTGGAGTTGAGATAATATGGTGTTGAAACATAATAACATGGATGATAATGTTGATGGAATACTTCAAACACCTTTAGGTAAGGTAAATGTGTATCTAAACCTTGTATTTGCTTGCACACAGGCAGACTATGTTAACAGTGTGCAGTAAAATCCATTGTTAGAAGGTGTTTAGAAGTTAAACAAGGAAAGTTAAAGTTTTGAAAATGTGTAAATAGGTTAGGAAAACCTTATCTAGGTCTTTTTAGGTTTTGGAAACAATAAATATTCATTTAAACCCAAATTAAAGCCTCTTAGGCTTGTTACAGGTTGAGGAAACCCTAGTTTAGGGTTAAAATCTAAAAATTTGAATATAAAGCATTTGGACTAGTGAAAATTGATGAAACTTGGAAGTCAATTGAGGTTTGAGATAAAGAAGAATATTTTTAAGGTTTTAGAGTGGTATAGACTCTGTACATACGACTGTAGGTGATTGTTTACTAAGGATGAATAAGGAGACCTATTAGGTATGATCAAGAGATAGAAATGACACTTAGGAAGGAAGTTGGTAAATGAAACTTTGTGTGGAGATATTAAATAATATAGGGTGTCACAAAATGTATTTATTTTCTCAAAACTAGATAGTACCTATCTATACCAAAAGAATAAGCCTAAAAAAGGCTATAAGGAGTCTTGGTCAAGGTAATCAAACAAAGAATGGTGATAGAGTGGTAGAAAGATGGTGTGTGGATTGGATAAGAGTACCAAGAGGATACATTTGAGTAAGGAAACAATCAATTAACCTTCATACTTCCTTGAATCCTTGAGGGATATAATGAACTATAGTGCCATAAAGGTGAATGAGTCTAGTCTAATCAAACTAGTGTGTTAGATGAATGAAAATGAGTGAGGAGGTAAATATAAATAGGTGAATGGATGAGTATGAGGGGTTTAAAGGAGCATAAATTCAGAGTATAATAATGTAAAAAAGCTTATTAAAAATTATTATGAATGAAAATGACATAAAACATAGTAGAGAGAGTTGATATACATGAGAAGTTAGAGAAGATTGGATGAATACATTGATGATTATAGGTATCAGAGTTGAGGTTAGAGAAGAGAATTAGGAGGTCTCTACATCACTCTACCTATCATGTTTGGCCTTGATTCTAATTCATTTTTACTTTGGGCATGTTCATTGGTTGATGATAGATTTAGTTCGAGTAGTTATTTTAGAATTACATGTTTGAATGGAAGTATATGAAAGTAGTGTGACAGTGGTCTTGGAAATTGCATCCTTGATTTTTTGTTACATTATACTGGTGCCATTGATTATAACCACCTTTGGGAAAATTAGTGTCCCCCTTGTCTTACTAATTATAAACCCCTATGGGTAAATTATTACCACTGACCCTTTATCATTATTTCATAATTATAATTACCTATGGGAAAATTAGGAGAAACACCTTAACCATGCATTTCCACATCACCTTGCATTCATTTTATCATTTTCCTTTCCATTTTCCTTTTACTTGGAACTTGTAATTACTTATTTGGAAGCCTTTTGTGAAGGAAAAACTATAGTGATTTAAGGTCCTCATGGGACTATGTAGGCAGTGCTCGATTAACATTAAGGTCAACTTAATCACTCCTTTTTTTATGCTCTCACTATTTTTTGATCTTTAACCATGTTGTATCTCATAATTCTTGATAGAGTTGAGATACTAAAAATACCAAAAAAAATTAGAAGCATTTCACCACCTTTTGGATAGGTAGAACTATAGTGACTTGAAGTTCACATGGGACTATGTAGGTAGTACTTGATTAACATTGAGGGCATATCATTTACCCCTTTCATTATGCTCTCACTATTTTATGTGCTTGAACCATGTTGTATCTCATAATTATTGATGGAGTTAAGATATTGAAAACACCAAAAACATTAGAATAATTTCACCACCTTTTACATAGTCAAAACTATAGTGACTTTAGGTCCTAATGGGACTATGTAGGAAAAACTTGATTCATGTTGAGGTTAGATCAATCACCCTCTTTCCACACTCTCACCTTTTGGAGA
Organism: Torreya grandis; assembly: GCA_037957365.1. NCBI lineage: Eukaryota > Viridiplantae > Streptophyta > Pinopsida > Cupressales > Taxaceae > Torreya > Torreya grandis. The sequence continues at coordinate 8,448,623 of JARHVA010000071.1, read as the reverse complement.
GAAACCTAAACCACACTCTCACCATTTAGAGAGCAACCTAAACCATGCTCTCATCATTTTACAAGTTGGACTATTTTTTGTCTCGTAATTCTTGATTGAGTTAAGATGCTTAGAAATTTACAAAAACATTTGAAACAGTTTCAGAAAGTCCCTAAACATTCATAAAATATTTCAAAACTCCTAAGAATCACAAAATCATGAAAATTGGCTTAGAACTTCCACGTGAGACATAAATTTTCCAAAATTTTCTAGGATGGGCCATCTTATATGTTGAGTTTCATTTATAGACCACCTTGGTCTTTTTCTTCCCATTTATGGGATAACTACATCAACTTGAGGTCCACACAGACTATGTAGGTAGTACCTGGATACATGGGGTATCTTAGGTTAGCTCAACCACACTTTACTTTCTTGTTTGACCACTTCTTTGCCTTAAGGATCCATAACTATTTCATGAGTAACCACTTTTCATTTAGTTTTTCCATTCTTATTGGCCTTAATCCACACCTTTTCACCATTTTTTGAGTTCATGGTGTGATCATTATGTATTTGAATTTGATACACTAATGGCCACTTGGCTTCATCTTATGCTCTCACCATTTTTTGAACTCTTTCTTTTTCCAAACCTTATATGTAGTACACATTATGGATTACTAATTCAATTCATTAGTGGATACTCATATCTTGACTTTTAGTATGGTTTTAGCCTAAACCATACTCTCATACTTATGAAATTTATTTATATTGACATTTCCATTATTTTGGAATGTCATCCCCTCTTTTATCATGCACTCATTATTTTATGAAATCATTCCTATTTTCCTGTACACCTCAATCATGTTTTCTTATCATTCATTTTCTTCTATCACATATCTTGGGAAAACTACATTTGACCTAAATTTTACATTGGATCTTGTGTTTATAGGACTATGTAGGCAACATCCACTTTCCTAGTGCATTTGGAGTCAACTAGGCTACCCCTTCCTTTTATTTTATTCCCCACCCCCATTTTATTCTTGTCTTGTTTGTGTTATTGTTTACCTATAACCTAGGGGACACTTTGTGACAATTGTTCTTATGTTGTACTTGAGTCATTATTATCTAGCTTAGGAGTCACCTTGTCACCAAGAGTAATACCTCTATTACACATTCACAAACAATTTGTTTTCTTTTTGCACTAACATTTTGATTAAACATTATTTGTGTATCATTATTTATTTATCTTTGTTTTTTTGCTTGTGTGTTTACAGTAGTTTTTTTATTCTCTCTTCTTTGCTTTGCATTTTTTAGTTGTTTTTAATTATTTTGTTCACTTTGTTTGTTTATTAGTGTTTTGTTATGTTATTTGTGTTTCTCTTTTTTTGTTTTTTTACTTGGTATTTGTTTGTTCCTCATTTATAGCAGGATTATTAAAATTTGGTTGTACTTAAGTCTTGATTATCCATATCATGTACTTTGGTTATGACTTTTTGTATTTTGTCTTAAACTTGATTTATTTTTTTCTATTTACACCTAGGATTTGATTATTCATATCTTATCCCTAAGTTATTTATATTTACATTTACCTTAAGTTTTCCATGATTACGATATAAATTATCATTTTAATTAGCCATAACTATCATGTATAATATCCCAAGCTAAAACAAAACCATGCTCATTAAGTCTTATATAAATGGTAGCATCTCTTCTATAGTCACAAAACTAGCCAACTACCCTAACACATGCCTCAATTCATGAGTAATAAACAAATACATCAAATGATTTTTTATGTGTTTATATAGATGAGCATATATGAATAAGCATCCATATGAGCCATACAACATAATCATATGATAATCTCAAAAGAACATCTCTTAACCTTAACCATATTTTTGGGCCTCCCCCTGAGATCCATTTCACAACACATTTTCTCAACCTATATCCCATGTTTGTTTGAATGTGCATCTTCAAACTCACATTTAGTCTAGAAATGTGTTGTTATCCTTTGCCAGCTCCATATTTTTTGGGCCTCCCCCTAAGACACATTTAATAATGCATTTTCTAAGCCTATATTCCATGTTTGTTCAAAAGTGCATCTTCAAACTCACATTTAGGATATAAATGTGTTGTTATCCTTTGACAATGTATGCATTCTTGATGATAACTTCCTTTAGACAAATCAATGTGTTTCCCATTATGTTCCTAATTATAACTACCTTTGGGAAAATCAATGTTTCCTATTTTTTGTTCCTGATTATAACTGCCTTTGGGAAAATTAATCTTTTTCTTATTTTTCATTATTGATTATAACCACCATTGAGAAAATCAATGTTTTCTATTTGGTTACTGATTATAACTACCTTTGGTCAAATCAATATCCATCCTACCATCCTATTGGGACATCCATCCATGGCACTGCTTATAACTGCTTTTGGGCAAACTAGTGTCACGCTGTTCATTACTAATTATAACCACCTTTGGTAAAATTAGTGACTCCGTAGCTATTAATGTATATAACTACCACTGTGAAATTCAATAATCCCACCCCCATTACCATCTAGATCATGTTGTTTTCTTCATTTTAAGGGAATATTTGATGATTCTAGTTTTCTTCTCGGTCCCTCAAGGGGCATCAAGGGGCATGAACCGTTCAGATTAATGAATTTTTCATTCTTTAAAAAATACATTATTATGCCCATGTTTTGTAATTCCTTCTCAAACATGGGCAAATTATAGACACCTAGTTTTCACCACTATCATACCTAAACCAACATTCAGTTTAATTTCTAGCAAACAACATATTTTAAGTCTAGAAATTACTTGAATTACCCAAATTCATCCTTAGCATTTAATATCCCAAAACCATGATGAGGCTAGTTTATTTGGTGTATTATCATATATGCATCATTAACCTAGTTCAATTATAACCCTATTCAAATTACGACCTAGTAATTTTGAACTTTTGGCATGTTAAGCTACTAATTCATGATATCTAAATCAATTGAAAAAATATAAAAAGCACTCAAGACTTATATGGAAAATCTTAATTAACTTGCCTAAATAAAAATTCTATATCAAATTAGTGAACTTGATTTACTAAAAAAATAATTTTAGCTAAATATGAAGTCAAAGAGTCAAATGAGCTAATAAAGTGATTTATTATCTCATAAATATTCAAAAATATGAATCACACCTCACAAATATCTAAAGTGAAATATCATGCCTCACAAATTTCATAAATTGAGGTGTTAAGATTTCATCAGTGCCTTAACCCCATCCAGAGTTAGACTGACTCAACCTAAGTTAATTTAGACTCAACCCAAGTTAGAATTTAGCCTAACCTACCCATGGTTAGAGTTAGTTATTTGAGATATAGATACAAGTTCCCACACCATTGATAAACAAGATTTTGTGGGTAAGGTTATTCTGCTATAATACCTTCTTGAAGCCTTTGAGATTAGTGTTATTATGCCAAAATTATACCAAGCTTCACACCAAGCTATAAGTGACTATTAGATAGATGCTACCGCATTATAAGAGCATTGATAAAATATTAAATCATCATAGGCTGAACACAAGCATTCTTATGCCAAAAAATAAGCATCATATACAATAAGGGAGGTATTCATCTCTATTTTGTGTTCTTGCTTGCAATGTTATGCTTCCCTAGATCTTAGGCAAGAGGGTTTAATCATAGTGAATTATTGTTCTTGATGTTTTCTCATTTATAATAACAAGAGACTAATCTACTTATTGTTTCCTCTTCAAACTCCTAATGTACATGAAGTACTAAAGGATCATTCCATGATCCGTGTTTACCAAGTTACAAGTTATTCCACTCTATTTACTTGCTTATCACACATTGCATCTTTATGCATACATAAGCCAATGCATAGGGGAAAACTACATAATTTTGAGGCCCTCTTCAAAGTATTGTCTATATAGGTAGTTCCCATTGATAGAGGGGTCTTTGGGAAAGCTCAACACGATGTGCCCATTAACCCATTTTTTTATAATCACTTCAAAGGTGAAGAAGTTAGTGTTTTATGATTTGACAAAGAATGATAGTAAAGGTGATAGAAAACTAAGAAGATTTTAGAAAATCACATCTAGATCCACACAATATTATGTATTAAACACCTACATCTAACTTAAACACTAGTATCAATACAATTGTTTGGATCTAATGCAAGTATTTGAGTCCATAGAATATAAATTTATAGAATCTGATGACTGTCCCAAAATCCAAATCTAGTCTACTTCTAGCCTGTTCCATATCAGATCTACATGTACATAGTAAAATAAGTACTCCTAGTTTCCTTTTATTGAAATATCAATCAATAATTATGCTTTTTATTTTGACATATCTTAGTATTATAAATTCAAGATATTGTTTATTTGAGTTTTCAATTAATTGGCCTATTATAGATTTATTTATCACCCTTGTGCTTATTAATTTATATTTTATTAATCCTATACCATATTGACATGTCTCAATTTAGGGTTAAATACCAACATCCTAAATATCCTAAACTTGATTTCAAACTAATCCACACTTCCATTTTAGTTGTATATGATCTTCAACCAAGGATACTCCTTTTGAACTATCATGCCCTTTGGTACTATCCAATTTTGCTAGTTGTGTCTGCCTGCCAAAAATGGTTATTTCTTTAAATTCAAAATTTTCAAATGGATCATCCTACATAGTGTACAATCCCCATCCAAATTAATTCTAAAATGATCACTATAAATCAACACTTTCAATCCATTATTCACTATAGGTTGATATGATTGAATAACACTACAATATCTAACTACACATTGAGAGAAAAGAACCTATTTTTTCCAATTTAGAGTTCACATAGCCCTAGTAGCACTGATCTACGTCTAAATACACATTCAAGGTCACAATTCATTTTTGAATCATATAATTACACAAGAATTACAAATTCATTTAATGTTTTGTATAAGTATTTCACACACACCACTGTAACATGAGAGAATTACATGGAGTTTGATCGCTCTTCAAAATAATGGTATGTAGGTAGTGATCAATACAAGGGGCATTGAGATAAAACAAAACCTCAACTACTCACCACATTTTACCCCATGATTTTATTCATTCTCTCATGTCATTAAGTTAGGATTTGGTGAATAATAAGATACATAATGGTTTTCTTAGTAGTTAGTGCATCTTGAAACACATACATAAGACCAACAGGTGACAACGTACAGACCCATATTTTCATGGAGGGATGAAAACCCTATCTAATATTTGAAGAGACTACGGAAGGGACCCACAAGAATCTAGGCAAGGCCATGAGGGCCCAAGGTGGCAAACCTCACAAACCTTCCAAAATTAGTAAGGTTTCCCTTCTAGAGTGCGTAGGTCAGGGTGGATTGCTGGCAAACTAGCCCTGAAGGCCAGACTAATTGACTATTTGGAAAGTGTTTCAGATGAAGCAACCCAGGAAGAAGAGTTTGAAGAGCTAGAAATCTAAGAAATTTTGGAGGACACTGGAGGGAAACAGGCTTCTCGAGATTTTGATGTCACTGAAAAGTAGGGTGTTGACACTATGGGAACTGCTAACAATAAGGGGAAGATGTTTGTTGAGGAAGCTGGTGAGGGCATAGAGAATGAGACTAATTGGAAAACTAAAATTGGGGCCTTGAAGGATCGAATTCAAAAGTTGAAGAAGGTCTTCGCCAAAGGCCTTCGAAATACAATTCTGTTGAATATGTCTATGTTGGAAGTGGTAGGTAATACTGGGAATGCTGACAACACAGAGAATGAGAAAATAATCTTTTTAATTCAATAGTTATGTAGATAAGACCTTTCTGACTCTAGTCTTTCCATTGCTTATGTTTTTTTTCTAACTGTTGTTCTCAGTTGTGCCATTGTTTCTCTGCAGGCATCTTTTATTTGCCTGCCTTCTTATCTTTTTTGACTGTATAGGGTTCGGCCCTTGGTTTGCCACCTTAATTAATCAAAAACTAAAGACTAAAATGTAATCCATCCCTATTTGATTAGCATGACCTCATCTAGAGATCAGGTGAAGCCCTGCTCCCAATTCACATCCAATTACAAAGTCATATCTATAATCACATACACAGTTCTTACATTATCAATTTCTAGGTGAGTAATTTATCCATATTCTTTCCCCTTTTAGAATATTTATAAACTTATCAATTTATAATTTAATTTGTCATTTTTTCCATATCTATAACATTTTTATTTTATGTAACAATTTATCTAATTGAGATTAAAAAATCTCTAAATTCCTAAATTTGATATAAAAATTATATTTTATTTTAGATGTGTATATTTCCTTTATTTAAATTTCAATATTTTTTCTAACACTAAAATCAAAATTAAGTGGAATCTAGGGTTAAAGGGATAGAGATAGCCTAAGGCACAAGGATGGTAGACTATCTCTAAAGTAGGCCAATTTTTTATGAAACTTAGATATAGCATCTATTAAATTTATTATGATGAGATGCTAGAAATAGAAAGTATAGCTATGTTATATATTAAAATGATAATGAGCACAATATAATTAGCTAGTTCTAATGTTAATATAGATCTATATTGGAAACACACTAACTATGGTGATGCTAGGAATTTGACTCAAGAGAGGATGGTTAGTATCGTTTTAGTTTCAAAATGAAAATAAAATGAAAGAAACACACTAACTAGCATAACATCTCTAGGCCTAGACACTAGGGAGAGCTTAGTTAACAAAATTTAATCAAACACACAACTAAAATTCAAGAAAAATCTTCTTTTACCTTCCTTGGATGCTTCAAATGCTTGTTGTAGTGACTTTTTTGGCTTGTGTTCATGAAGTCTTCATCAAAGGAGGCTTGGCTATCTCATCTTCTCCTTGCCACCTTGTGGCTTTGGCTTGGATTGGAATCAATTTGGCATGGTAACACTAATTTTAATGGATTATTGAAGATATTTTTGCATTATAACTTTGCACCAAAATAGCTTAGAAATGATGTTCATGGCCTCTCTATTTATACTTTTTTGCAAATGACTAGAATCAACTTGAACCATCCATCTCAGGATTAAGACATGTGGCTAAGGATTAATCCAATTATGCAATTAAAATTGATAAATAGGCTCATAAATATATGAGATAAAGGAGCAATTAAGAGGCATGGAGGGCATTAATGAGGAATGGGAGGCATGAAACCTGATATATGTGGCATTTATGGCCTAGGGATGTCTTCCCAAGAAATGAGGTCACCTGATGATGAAAATATTCAATATTCATTTCCAAAAATAAGTATTCAACAAGTTTCCATGGAATTATTAATTAGGCTCTAATTTATTTTAATTATCTCTTAAGCATGATTAAGCACTTTACGCACAAATTGATCAAAATGCCTTGTTATTGGTCCAAAATTTAACTGGATTAGAATTGGAAGTCAATGTCAGATGCATTGGATCTATTATCTTATTTAGGATGTTACCAAAACCAAATAACAAAGGCACATGTCTTGTGTAATATATTTTATATAAAAGATCAATCTAAAGCACCTAGGTGCAAAATTGGCATTTTGACTCAAAATGATCTGATCAAAGTTAGCTTGCCCATAAATTGCATTGCCCCATTTAGTCATACCCTAGTCTAAATTGGCACTTGAATATGTCATGTTCAACTCATTTAATGCATTTTAGTATTTTTAGGCTAAATTGTGCACTTTAGGTGGAAATTGGTCAAAAACCTAGTTGAAGGTTATCAGTGGCTAGATTTAGGTGTCTATAGTTTGCCCCTATTTGGGAAGATGTTGCAAACCATATGCAAAGTAATGTATTCTTAAATAATGAGAAAATGCTTGTATGCCAAAAAGAAGATTATGGTTGAAGAACAAAGCTACAAATTGTTTTAGGAAGCCTATGATGATGCCCCCTCAAGGGAGTGGCTGACACATTTATTGATGGACGGTTCCTCAAAAAGAAACAAGAAGAAAGGTGGAAGTAACCCATGGTTGAGATTAATCCAAATAAGAAAATGCTTACATGCATTGATGTAAAAAGGATGTTGATTTTCCTAAAGGTGGTTATAATTAGGAATAAAAGTCAAAATAATGATTTTCCCATAGGCAATTATAATCATTAAGTGGACCTAGATTGACTAAAACTGATGGTGCCCAAATTAGGGATGATTAGCAAGCATAACTCAAGGATATAACCTGGAATATAGATTAAAGATGAGTGGGTGAAAAGTGATGAAATAAATGAATAGAGGAATAATATTGATCATTAGAAATGATTTAGTTGCACCTGCCAATGAGGAGATGCTCATCCTTATTAGTAATGATATAACTAGAATGGCCAATGGGTTAATTTGATCAAGGGTGGGATGGAAGGATTTGCCAAGGTGCCAAGGAGAAAATTTTGTAGGTCCATTGATTGTAGGCCTTTCTAATTGTAGCATGTGATGGTAGGATTCATGATAGAACACCATGAAGACTATCCCAAAATATGCATAAGGACTGACTCCCAATCTAATAAACACTCAAAAACAATAAACCAATGATAAAAACCATGATGATAATATTAATGTATGAATATGAATGGATTTAAGTATAAGTGTGGGCAAGGAATCACCTAATGAACACACATAAACTGAACCAAGGCAACAGTGTTGAAATTAAACAAATAGGCAAGTGAAAAAACAAACAAATAGAAAGCTTAAAAACAAAAGCAAAAGAAAGCATCCTAACAAGGACCATGCCCCAGTAATGTGGATTGAGGATAACTGACTAGGTTTAGATAGGATAAATATTTTTGGATTTTGAAATATTATGAATGTTTTTGGCATTTTGAGGTATCTTAACTCGTTAAAGAATGATAAGATACCTTCTTTAAAAATGGCGAGAGCATTTGGATTAGGTTGCTCACAAAATGGTGAGAGCATATGGAAAGGAGGACTGAGGTGACCTCAAAATGAATTGAGCATGACCCACATAGTCCTGAAATGACCTTAAGTCATAGTAATTCCATCCACACAAAAGGAAGGGAAAAACCAACTAGGTCCCAACAAGTTCTCAAATCTATAAAATGGCCAATCAAATGAAAATAATAATGGTAAGGTGATGAGGTAATGCATGATAAATAAGTGTTACCCCTAGTTTGACCATAGGAAATTATAACTAGGATACAATGGCATAGGTTAATGATACTAATTTTCCCATAGGTGGTTATAATTATTAGCAAGACTGGTGAAACACTGATTTACCCATAGGTAGTTATAATCAGGCTCACATAAACAAGCTTGATATAAGATGGAAAATGAAAGATATCTTGCTAGATCAACTGTCACACTACTTTCATAGACTATCATTTAAACATGAACCTTATTGATTATTGAAACTTGATTGGAATCCTCTCACAAAAAGTGCGAGAAAAACCAAATGAACCAAGATCAAAACAAGATTGGGTAGGATGACTAAAAATAGGTTTTGGTCTAGATAAGAATGGAATGATAAGATGGTACGATATTGATAAGGATAATGATGGTTTGATAAATTAGATAAAATAGTAGGAGGGTTACCCCCAAGTGATGAGGTGAATGGTGGGATCTATGATAATGGTAAATGGATATGTAATAACAACAATGGTATGGCAATGTGAAATGGTATGGTACATGTTTTTGGCCTAGGTGTGATTTTTGATTCTATTATTCCCACTGATGGAGATTCACATCCTAATCAACAAATGATACAAATAAAATACTCGATCATGTTAATTGTTATCCCACACCTCATCTGAAAAGTTTCTCTATCAAGAACTCAATGCAGATTTGGATCCTGAGAATGCTTTTGTGATCTTCATTGGTCATTGATTCTAATTCCTACAAACATTGATACAAGGTATCTTTGTAGCCTCTACAAAGAAAAGTGCAACCATGGATGGTAAAAAAGATAGATAATGGATGGTAGGTTTGATTATGAAATAGAATGGTAGATCATAATGGAATGTAGAATGGTTTGGAAATAAATGAAGATCAGGACATTTAATCACACATAATTTTTTTGATGTCAGATTCAATATAACTTTGGTTATGTCAAGGCCAAAGACTTGTTCTCTAGATAGGACCATTGAATTTTTCTATTGTTTGAGTATGAGAGTAGCTACCATCTAATTAGGCTGTAGATAGGAAGCTATTTTTATTTTATCTTTGATTTTGTCTTCATCAAGTAGTGAATAAATTTTGTGCTCAGCTATTGGTGCCTCAAAGAGGTTTTCACCAATGAAGTTGTCTTGATGATCTCATAGCACATTCGAGAAGGTTTCACTAAGGAATGTTGACTTTTGACTTTGATTATCTTTTAGCTCTTTTGAAAGAGTTTCACTAGAAGATGATAAGTTCTCACTTTGATTGTCCCTTAGCACCTCCAAAAAGGTTTCACTAGGAGAGTGTTCTACTATATGAATGTGGTCTTGGCCTCCTTTCTCTTCTTCAAATGCTATGCCACCATGGATGCAGTTTAACAAAGTGTGATTCTATCGATCCCAATTGACACTTGTGGGAGATGGAATGTCAATGATATGGCTATTTTTGTTCTTGGTAATGGCCTCTAGAATGGTAATGTAATGGGGAGAGGCTACATAATCCTTGTAGAAGATACTAGGATAACTTGTGTCAAAGCTGAAGTACCTATCCTTAAAAATTGTAGAAGCATAAAAAATGTATTCAAATTGATCTATAAGGCATGTGTAACCAATGTTGTAATAACCACAAACATATTCTTCTTCTAAATTTGATTCTAACTCAAGGGACTCTAAATCTGATGTTGAGACTAATGTTGATTTAGATTCTAATGGTAAATCCAATATTAGTTTAAGAATAGAACTTGACTCTAACTCTGATTCTTCATCTAATGGGTACTCTATTATAATGATGTCTTGTTGAATATTTAGTTTTAGACAAGTAATGACCTATGATGGCATAATGGTCTCCACAAAAATTGGTTTATCAAAGTGGGACTCCTCTAGGATGTAAAAAAGTTCAAGAGATAACTCCTTAGAAATTGGCTTATCAATAGGAGGCTATTGAAAAATAGGCACATGGTTGAGGTAATGATTTTCCCAAAGGTGGTTATAATCATTAAAAAGTGACTCAATAAAGATTAGCTCATCAGTGTGAGACTCTTCGATAACTAGTATAAGATCAATAGGTGATTCATCAAATGTTGACTTATCATAAGTAGTTGGTTCAAAAAAAATATATTGGATTGGTTGTTTGTCTTGGTTTGGTTTCTAATGAGTTGGAAAATACTAGTTTTAAACACAACTTGGTCTTTAAAGGATTGGATTGGTTGAGGTTTGGATGGGATTGGTTCTAGATGAGGAATTGCTTGTGGTTAGATAATGGTAGGGCATTTGAGAGCATGATTGTTTGCATGTGCCAAAGGAAAAAGTCCTAAAATGGTAAATATAGGGTGTTATGGGGATTGATTGATCACACAAGCCAAAGGACTAAGTCTTGGAATGATGAAGGGGCATTATGGAGCTTGATTTTTCACACAAACCAAAGGACTAGGTCTAGGAATGGTAATGGTATTCTTTGGATATTATATATCTTGATAGCTCATATAATCCAAATTGGGGTTAGGGGTAGTTGATGATAGGATAACAAAAGGACATCATGGAATTTGATTACTTTCACAAGCCAAAGCATCTAAGTATTCCTCATAAACCATATCATCCCATTCATGAGTTGGCTCATAAGTTGGTTCTTGACTGTGTTCCATGTACTGATTATTGCAAAGAGGGTATGGATCCATATCCCAAACAACATTATCTATAGTTGGGTCTTCACATTTCTCCTCACAAGCCTCTTCATACCAATCATGGTCTTGATTTAGATTTTGTGGATTTTGACTATGTTCCCCATATGGAGTATTTTAGGTAGAATAATAAAACTCTTTAGAAAAGCTTTCTCTATAGGGGTTCCTAGTGGGATTTTGTGCTACCATTCTATCATAAGTTGGATTATATGTGACTCCACCATAGGTGTAACTAGATATATCCACATAAATGATGAAATATCCTAAAATAAAAAGGATTAGAGTTTTACAAACTCAACTAGATATATCCACATAAATGATGAAATATCCTAAAATAAAAAGGATTAGAGTTCTACAAAATCCAAAAAAAACTACGTCCAAAGGACAAATGGCTCAAACTTGGTCTAACTTGGTCGAAGGGGTGGAATTCTATCTCCAATATGGTCTGAAAGTGGAGTTGTATCTCCAAAATGATTTGTGCTAAGACTTGGCATAAAATAGTCTAACATCAAATGTCTAATACCAAATGTCATACACACAAAATGTTAAGTATCTAAATAAAAATTGACATGTCAAAATTCTAGGTCAAAGTGTTCCAAACAAGGTCTAAACTAGGAAAGGGAAAAGTTGAGTTACTAGGTCTTTTGTCCAAATGCGGAGTCAAAATCTAGGCTCAAACAAACAACCATATGATAGGAATTTTGGCCAAGTGGCATCAAAGGCTAGACTTGAAACAAAGATATGATGTGATTTTATTTAATCTAACAAGTTTGGAAACATATTTGACATAGACCCGGTACATAGAATCAAACATAAACATGATCAGTTGGCATAAGGCATAAGAAAAAAGGCTCTTTGAAGAAAGATTGTGTTTTCCCAAATTAATGTACAAATAATGATGAGGATAGGCTTTAAAGAAACAAACTATAAATATTTTTCAAATTTGGGTAATCAATTAACTAAAGTTATGCAACCCAAAATAAAAATATATGTGTATCAGCCTCACGAATTAAGGCCTAAATAGAAATTAATCAATGTTTGAATCCAAAATTGACAAGGTTAATTTAAAACTCAATGTTGAAGACTAGGAGTTGACTAAAAAAACTAGATAAGATTGGACAGCATGATGACACAAGACAAAGGTCCAAATGGTATACATGACATGGTTTAAAAAAATGGTTTTTAATACAAGGTAAACTAGTCTTGAAACAAATTGAGCAGCCTAATGGCATAAGCATGTTTAAATGATGTGGTCAATGATATGTTTCAAAAGAGTCAAAGGAAAAATGGTTTTTACATGTTTTGGGCAGCATAACACTACCCTCCTCAACTCAAATACATTATTGTGACATGGCTTATGAACAAACAAACAAGTTTTAGTTTCAAAACATACCAAGCAAAAATGACCAAAATACACTAAGTATAATAATCCAAATCCTAGCAAGGGTATGGAAATGTGGGTTGAATAAACTATCAAGCTTTTGAAAATTTCTAGGGGAATCAATTGCACAATAAATTTCATGTCAAACAATGCAAAATACAAACACAAAAATTAGGTAACCGTGGCATGGCTAGTTGTAAAAAGGTCTAGTCCTTTTTACAACCATTACATCCTATTATTCGCTCAATCTAGTACAATGTCCAAATGTAGATACATTCTATGTGGAACTCAAGAGTAAGTTAAGTCAATGCTAGGAGATGAAACCCTAAGTCAAAGCTTCCATAAAGAACTCATGGGAGGTAATGAAGTCCCCCTTGCAAGCCAAGTTTGCATGAAATAAAATACTAATAGAAAGATTTTAGGATCATTTTCAAGGTCATCCAAAATTTGATGAGTTTTTGTGGATTTCTTTTGATGACATTATTTCTAAGCATTGGACTAAGATTTTATAATAGGAATGGCACTTTTGATTCCAAGGTTTCCCTAAAGGGGACAAATAGAAGAGCATACACGCAACACCCCTCTCTTTACTAAACAAAATTAGATCAAGAAACTATCATAGACAAAAATGATAAGTGTGTTCAATTTTAAGCCCAAATGAAATATTTGGTGATGTTCATTCAACCCCTTGGTCTTAATTTGTAACTTTGAAATCTAACTACAAGATTTAAGTAATAACACCCTAAATGATTTTCCTTTAAGCACCAAAATGAAAATTTTGATTCATTTTACAACACCTTAAAATAATTTTAAAAGGATCTATTTAAGCATGCTTTGATGATTTTTCAAGTAAAACCTGCAAAAAAAAATTTAGCAAGACATTTAGGTTAGAATCACTTTTGAAGATGAAACAACCAACTTAGAAAAATGAGCTCTCGAGTTTGTGTAAAAAAACATAGTGACCATCGTTCGTTATACTAACCAGTGATGGTGATGTTTATGCAGACTAACGATAGTTTTACTAACTGGTGATGGTTATGCAGACCAATGTTGGTTTTACTAATGCTAACTAATGATGGTTGAAAATGATCATCGACGATTTACTCAATTGATGACGGTTACTGTGTAAACCTGTGACAAAGAAAAATGACAAAACAAAGTTAGGAAATCAAATTGCAAAAGTTTTAATGATCCAAATGAAGATTTTAATGTTGCATAATGATCTTATTCATGTGTGGGATGCGTTGGGTCCCACTAGGTGTGTCAATATGGTGATGCTAGGAATTTGACTCAAGAGAGGATGATTAGTATCATGTTAGTTTCAAAATGAAAACAAAATGAAAGAAATACAGTAACTAGCATAACATCTATAGGCTTAGACATTGGGAAGAGCTTAGTTAACAAACATTAATAAAACACACAACTAAAATGAAAAATAAACCTTCTTTTACCTTCCTTAGATGCTTCAAATACTTGTTGTATTGGCTTGCTTGACTTGTGCTCATGAAGTCTTCATCAAAGGAGGCTTGGCTATCTCCTCTTCTCCTTGGCAACTTGTGGCTTTGGCTTGGCTTGGAATCAATTTTTCATGGTAACACTAATTACAATGGATTTTTGAAGATATTTATGCATTATAAATTTACACCAAAATATCTTAGAAATGATGTTCATGGCCTCTCTATTTATAGATTTTTACAAATGGCTAGAATCAACCTAAATCGCCCATCTCAAGATTGAGATATGTGGCTAAGGATTAATCAAATTATGCAATTAAAATTAATAAATAGGATCATAAATATTTGGGATAAAAGAGAAATTAAGAGGTATTGAGGGCATCGATGAGGCATGGGAGGCACGAATCCTGATATTTGTGGCATTTATGATCTAGGGATGTCTTCTCAAGAAATGAGGTCACCTAATATTCATTTCTAAAAATAAGTATTCAACAAGTTTCCATAGAATTCTTAATTAGGCTCTAATTTGGTTTAATTTGTTCTTAAGCATAATTAAGCTCTTTGTGCACAAATTACTCAAATTGATCAGAATGCCTTGTTATTGGTCCAAAATTTGACTAGATTAGAATTAGAAGTTAATGTTAGATATGTTGGATCCATTATCCCATTTATTATGTTACCAACACCAAATAACAAAATCACGTGTCTTGTGCAAGATATTTGATAGAAAAGAGCAAGCCAGAGTACTCATGTGCAAAATTGGCATTTTGACTCAAAATGATCTGATCAAAGTTAGTTGGCCCATAAATTGCATTGCCCCATTTAGTGATACCCTAGGCAAAATTGGAACTTTAATATGTTAGGTTAAACCCATTTAATACATTTTAGTGTTTTTAGGCCAAATTGTGCACTTTAGGTGGACATTGGTCAAAATCTTGGTTAAAGGTTATCAATGGCCAGATTTAGGTGTCTACAAGTACAGCTATGTTATATATTAAAATGATAATGAACACAATATAATTATCTAGTTTTGATGTTAATATAGATATAGATCTGGAATAAGTAAAAAGTAAATTGGATCTAGATTTTGGAATAGTCCCCTAATTCTAAAAATGATACCTTTATAGCTTTAGACACTTGCATTGACTTGGGATGGTTACATCAACACTATTGTCTAACTTGGATGCAGGTGTCCTATAAGGAATGCTTTCTAAAATTAGATGTGATAACTTAGATGTTTTTGGATTATGTGTTTCCTTGACTTTAGTGCATTTAGATCTAGGTCATGCACTGTTACTCTTTATCAAATGATAAAATCCTAGTTCTTCATCTTCATAGTGGCTATGAAAAATGGGTTAGTGTGCACATGATGTCGAGCTACCCCAAAGACCCCTTTATCAATGAGTGTTTCCTACATAGACAATACTTTGAATAGGTCCTCAAAATTATGTAGTTTTCCCCTATGTGTTGGATTGTATGTGAATAATGTAAAGTGTTAATAAAGTACAAATAGTGACCTAACTTATAACATTGGAAAATATGTCTTGTGAAATGTTCCTTCAGAAACTTAGACCTTTAGATGTGTTATCCCTATGATTGATATGTAAATATGAGAAAATAAGGAAGCTATTCTCACTTTAGTGTTTGATAGAATGTTTTTGATAAGTTATCTTGGTCTTTTCTAGGTGAGGAATGAATGAGAGTTGATCTTATAGTTATACCAATCTCTTTGTATAATATATCCAATTAAATCACTTAGACTAACCTTTAGGATACATTTCATTTTTAAATTGTATGACTTTTAGGGAATTGAACACTTATGTTGATATATGACACTTGTGTTAACGTAGGTGTCTAATTGGTATGCAAGTGTTCTGACAATTGGAAAATAGGTGTAAGTCCAAAACTTGAAGAGATGGCATATAAGAACATTTATAGAATTTTAGGAAAGATAGAATGCCTGGGTCATTAGAATGACATTGGTCAAACTAAGAGATAAGTAATTAGGCACACAAAGATGGTGTATATAATCCTTTTGGTAGTGAAAAAGGTCTAGAAGCTGAACGTACATCCATGATATGTATTTTTAAAGTGTACAATACTGAGGTGATATATAATTTATAAATATTTACATTCCCTCCCCGCTTCAATTAGTCATTAAATTACTAGTTTAAAAGAAATGAAATATGTACCTGGGTGTGTATAACACACATTTTATTTGCTTGAGTCCAACTTGAGTATTTTGATGGTGACTTACCTAAAACAAAGAGTATGTTACATTATGTAATTAGTTCATATAATATAAAATTTGAAAACATTAAAATGATAAAATTTAAAGAGAGAAAAGTTTAGGATTACACCTATGTATCAATGCAGCCATCTTGCCTTTTGGAAATTTGATTTGAAAGATGTATCATTATGAATCACTCAAAATAAGATTACAAAAAATATAAATCTAGAAAGTGTATATATCTAAATATATAGAGAGAGAGATATTGGAGGACATATGCCCCAAAACTTGGAGAAAAGATGAGTTACCACCCGATAGTTGAGATTAGCTCAACCATGCAACCCAATCATACATATAACCTGGTGAGTGTGAGTGAGTCAAGTCAACTCACACTAGAAATATAGTGAGATTGGATGATGTAATAAAGTCCTACCTATAAACTTGGAATGATTGAATGATTTAATCACCTCAACAATATCAAAAATTGAACTAACTACTACAATAGATTCGCTTAATACAGTCCATAAAAGTCCAACCTAGTGGGTGATGATAGTCCCTAAAAAATTTTAAAACATGAAACTAATTTGATTTTATAATTTTAGGCACACATTGCATATCATATGCACCTTAGATATATCTTATGTTGAAACTATGTATAACAATGGTACCAATGTATAGAATTATACCATAAATGTGTATCTAAATCATATAAATATGAATTTAGCCAATTTGAATACTATGTAGGTGTGGATAACATGTTTCCAAAACACACCCCCACTATAATATGAATATGAGAACTGGTATAAGTGCGGATAACATTTTTCCAAAACACACCCCCACTATAATATGAATCTGAGAACTGGTGTAAGTGTTGAGAACATGTTTCCAAAACATGCCCCCACTATGATTTAAGTATTTGAAATAATGTGTAACTCATACTTCTATGCTATGCCCCCACTGGTATGCCCCCCTTTTGAAGTGATGGAAAGTATCAATTATTAGTTACCTTACCTCAAAAAGATAAGATAACCATGTAAACTATGAATGTACCATGTAGCATATAGAGAGAACATTTATAGGTATATATATTATTGAATCATGAATAATGTGATCACACCAAGTCTTAAGATGCATTATGTAGACCATGGTAATGTCTAGATAGTAATAGTACAAGATCAACAAGTAATCAAGCACACACAAGAGCACTCAAAATCAAATCAAAATATAATGGTCCAAGGAAACCTCAAATAAGGGACATATTCAAATGCCTCACAATTGAAGGGACATGACTTAGTAAAATTTACTCAAAATCAAGAATAAAATATTCAAATGTAAACATACAACAAACAATGACATTCAAATTTCAACATACAACAAGCAATGACATATTTAAATGTTAGCATACAACAAATAAAGTCATATGGGCTGAAAATAATGGAACATATTCAAATTCTCAAACAAATAAGATAATATCAAGGGAAGACACTCAAGGAAGTGCATGAATGAAATCATAAGAAATCAGTATAAACATATCATACTAGTCCCTTGATATGGGTGTTAGGAAAAAATGTTAATTGCATAGCATATCAAGTACACTACAAAAGATATAAGCATGGATAAAGGCATGTGTAAGTGTATATATATAAGCACTAACAAAAGTGAACATATAATGATATAACATGAATGTATCATGATTAAATAAGACAATGCTCCCAATGTCCATATGATATGAGTAGAGGGAAAACCCAACATCCAAAAGTGTATAGATCATGTATCTATGTATGCCTGAATCACACTCAAAAGATGTGTGAAACACATGTGTATATAGGAAATACTAATATGCCATATACCGACATGGAACCAAAATATATATACCAAGGAGTTAAGAGGATATGTAAATGTTGAACATACTTTTTGATTTTTGACGTTTTTGATTTTTTTTAATTTTTGGAAAGGTGTTATAAATAGGAAAAGTACCATTAGAACTCAAGGATCTCATTAATTAGATGCCTCTATGGATGTCCTATATCATGTGTGTCATATGTGTGCATAGTAGAATCATAAAGTGTATCATGATATTTTGGTAAGTTTGTACTTAGTATCTATGGTTTACATTTATCCACATTTGGTTTCTCATTTGTTAGTGATGGCTTATTTTGATAGGTACCAAGTCTTGTAGATATGAATAGATTATGTGGTAAGTTACCAAGTGCATCAAAACATAATTTGTTGAACTTTTCATTTGAAGATTGTCTACCATCTATATGAGCAATGAATTTGGCCTGATTTGAAGAAAGGCTAGTATTTCCTTCTTTTCTATCCATATTTGGAACATTAGATTTGTCAAGTGTCACTTTATTTTTGACCTCTTTTGTTATAAACCTTGTTTTAAATATTCGATGTTTCTATTGCTCTATTTGTAATGTCATTGTTGACCATTTTTACCATAGGTCAAAATAGGTCAACTCCCTATATTCAGGATCTCATATAGGGGGATTTTATAATGTCATAGGGTATGTTGTAGTTCATTTGATGTCATATCATATGTCATTCCAGTTTTGGTCATATTATAACTTAGTCCTTATATCATTTGGTGCCTTAGGGGTAATTTTAGATTCATATATGCAAGTGGTAGGTTTTCATGGTGTCCAAATAGTCAAGATCATGGAAAGAGTTTGCACAAGCCTCAATAAGTTCATTTGAGCTTTCAAAGATCAAGCGGTAGCACAAACACAAACCTAAGTGAACTAGACCATCACCAGGATGTCATCCAAAAATGAACATACCAACTCACTTGTGTATTTGATAAGTTCACTCAGAAAGCCTTGAAAGCCAAAAGGTTGTAGTTCCATAGAGATCTTCATTCTAGGAATATGCTTTGCAAATTTCATGCTCGCATGATTTCTCTAGCTCAAGTTAAGGAGCTTCAAAGTTGGACCTACATAATATAATTTTCATGCAAACATCAAGTTCAAGATCTATAAAGTAACCATTTATATTCGAAAGGTCCTTAAAGGGTTTAAATTTGATCAAGATCTAATGGTCCACATGAGCTCACATACTTACACTCAGATCTAATGATTTGCATTTGGGTCAAATAGGTCAAAAGGTACTTGGGTTCAAATCCCTCAAAAATCTATAGGTTGGACAAGATCCAACAGTGTGGGTTTGTTAAATAGAGATCTAATGGCATGAACTTAACTAATAAGAAGGTGGGTCCAATCTATATAAAAAATCAGTATTCAATCATACCAATGATCTAATGGTGCCTAGGAACTGATAGGAAAGTGGGCCCAATGAGATCTAAGACTAGTATTTGCTCATACATCTCGATTCGATGGTGCGAGTGAAAGTCAACATGTCAAAGGATATTCATGGTATAAAATCAAAGGCCAACTTTCCTTCATACATCTTGATCCTATGGCACATAGGAGGTCAAAAATTTAGGATATGACAACAATGATTTGTGAGAGTGATAGGAACAAATATTGTTTGGAGCAATTTGATTGGTTTAAGTCAATTTTTTATGGATAAAGTCAAACCAAAGAACCATTTTTTGATCGAATCAAGAAAGTAATTTAGGAATAGTTTAGAGTGGAATGAGAAATATGGAAAGGGAATTCCACATGGGAAATTATGTAGGATCAAGTATTTTTTAGTGAAGAAGACTCTTCAGACTCATATGCCACCATGAAAGCTTAGTTGAAGACCTGAGACAAATAGTTACCTTCAAATGTAAAAAATGAAGTCCAAGAAAGCAATAGATGACTATGGATGATGAATATAGGTGTTTAGAAGATAGATATAAATTATAAAAATGTATATGAGTATCATAACATATGTGTTGACTCTCCTAATTTAGTTTCAAATTCTTGAGAGATGATCCATGATGAAGGTAGTTTCACAAAAGCTAGCTGAAGAATCTTTGCATCATTTTGGAGAGTTTGTCATGGTTTATATGGACATTTGTCGTAAAAGGAATTCATTTTATGTTTCGTAATCCAATCCCATAAAATGTAACTGGGTATCGATTGGACATGTGTTCTATTGACCGTTGAACTTCATTCTTTCATGCTCTTTCTAAAATTCTATAAGTAGCTACCATTTTGGCCTTTGAAAAAAGATACCACCCCACGTATGGTGAAGCCCTAATAGTTTTGACATTGTAATTTTCCTTAGAATAATAAATGCAATCTAATTTTATTTCATACATCATGTTGTCAAAATATGTGAAGAGATCTATAGTGAATAGCTAAGTGATATCTATCTATCCTTGTTTTCTCTCAATCCTCCCATATTTAATGCAAGTCATTTCAACCTAGAAATTCATATTAAGTGTTGTTAAATATATGAGTCTATTTTAAGTGTAAAATGAACATTATTATCTAAAATTGATCTATAGTTTCATACACCTTGAATAATTTTCATGCATCTCACCTTTATATTGAAATGCTAATGTTAGTGCATTTTGGGACTCTTAGGCTAGTGTTGTAGGCATTGTCTCTTTGTGAAAGAGGTATGATAGTGTTATGGAAGACCTTTGGGTGTATCACCTCATTTGTATTAGTTTTAATTCTTTCAATTTATAACTCTTTTCCTTATAAGTAATTAGTTATCATAAATAAGAGCATTTCAAGATATATTCATGGAGCTAGCCCTTAAATCTAGAGGCTCATTTCCAATATAGGTACACCCACATCCTGGAAATGTTATTATGTGGCCTAAATATAGAATAAGATTTAAAAACTTATTATAAGGTGTAATATTTGGTAACAATAGTTTTGGCATGCCCAGTGGGACTCATTATCTTTAAGACAACTTGTCAAGGTGAATGTTGGTCTTAACAACATTAGCTATAAATTGGTGTGTTACTTAACATTTGGTGACTCCTTCAAGGTAAATCTAGTTCAAGGCCATTGTTTTGTTATAAACCTACCTTCATAATTCATGGTTCTCACTAGGTCATCCTCTGGTAGAACATTCAATCCCATTAACCCACCCATTTATCCTAAAATTCCTCTTGAAGTTCAGTATCCATAGCGTAATCTGCCCTTTGAAGAACAAGTAGATTTTTCTAGAGAGTAAGAGAGTGAAGGGGCTAAAGAAATTAAAGATCTTGAAGAATAAGACATGGCTAGACCTCATGCTTTCCCTACCTTGAATACTAAAAATCCAATCCAACTTCAAGTATATGATGTCATTCTTCCTAACACCATGAAAGGTATGCCTGCATTCAATGGTGAGATTCATGTCACATCTAGTGATCACATTATAAATTCTTCTAACTTTTGTAATTTAAACAATATTGTTTGACAGAACATTACCATTAGACTCCGTGACATGTCCCTTAAGGGGAAGGCTCTTGATTGGTATAGGACTCTACAAGGTGGATGCATCACAATATGGGATGAGTTTAGAGTGTTTTTGACTTCTATATTTGGAAATTAAAGTGATCATGCCTCTCTCATACATCATCTCAATTTGATAAAAAGGGATCCAAAGAAAGAATGCATGACTTCAATGAAAGGTTTTAGAACACTTGGCATAAATTGCCTCCTACTATGAGACCCCTTGATAGCTTTGTGTTCCTTACTTACTTGAGAGCCATTGGGACTTAAATTGTTGTCATGATTCAATATATAGGATGTTCCACTCTTCCCAAAGCATATGATCTTGCTATCAAAGCTAAGAATAGTCTCATCCAAGATGGAAGGTTTCCTCCTAAGGTGTATATTCCTTCTTTGTCTCATGCTTCTGCTAGTACTATGTAAGTGGCTCAAATTCCTAATGCCAATACCAAGCCCAAAGATGCTCCTAAGAAGGTAAATTAAACCATGGAAAAAGATGCATATATTCAATGGTTGGAATCCAAGATTAGGAGAGGAAATATGCAGCAAGGTGTCCATCAAAATTCATACCCTTATCAATAGCAATATGGTCAGCAATATGGAAGAGTAAGAGGCCAATGGAAACATATCCCCAACAGGCCTACCAATGTATATAGGCCTAACCGTACTACTAATGTAATGGATATGGTAGCGGTTCATATCAATTTGGTATAAGGAGAATATTGGAAGAAAGACCAATTTATGGATGCCAATGAGAATAGAGATCAAGATTTGGTGGCTCAAGGAAGAGTTTCTCCCCTCCTATCAAATGAAGATGAGGTGATGATGCAAGTTAACAATGATTGGCAACCTCAAGGAGAGATATTCACCAATTTTCTAGTTGAAGACACTTTTATGCTAAATCAAGGATCCTTTATTGTAGAAAATACAATGGCTAAGAGGAAGGCTCTAGGAGGTGATAGTAGCATGCCCACTAGCTCACCCAATCCTCTTGTAAGGAAGCAAGGCATAGCTAAAAGTGTGACATTTCCAAAAGCTCCTACACCTCCATCAAGTCAAAATATGGTAAAGTCTACTCCTGTTCCTCAAGTTTCAATTAATTATCTACCTACAAGATCCCAAGAGAAATTAGTTATGGCTTCTTTAAACATTGTATATTCTTTGAATAACACTAAAATATCAATTTCTCTTTGGGATGTTCTTCATATACTTGGTCAAAAATAACTCCTACAAAAGCAGTTATATGTTATCCTTATAATGTCTCACCCTCAAGTCAAGAGCATAGTCATGTTTCCCTTATAAATGATCCTAGTACCATTTTTGAACCATATACTAGGGCTGAGAATCTCCACCATTTTACCTCACTCTTATTGTAGGTGACAAGTTGGTACACAATTGCATAGTGATAGTGGAGCTTCTGATTTTGTCATGCCTAAAGTTGTAGCTAACAAGATGGACATAAAATATGAGCCACATATAAAATAGGTCCTTTGATTATATGGTAAACCTACCAAGATATTAGGATTGATAAAAGGCTTGAAGGTTTTCTTGCACAATTGTCCTAGTTTTCCTATCTTATAAGACATAGTTATTGTTGATCTTCCAGCCCACTTTGCAATCTATCTATCAAGGGAATTCTTAGCCAAGATAGGTGGATACTTTTTAGATAAATAGTCCTTCTTATCCTTTATAACAAGGCATGGGGCCAAGGTGACAATTAGGACATAACCTCTTGTAAGGTTTAATGTTGAGCCTTACATTGAGACAACTTCTAATTTGAATTATGTGGCCCATGAAGAAAAGGAATTTATTATAGATGATGGCACTTCTTACAAGCTTAAGGGTATTTTAGATTTGTTTTTTGATGAATATGACACTAAAACTTATGATCATGATAATTATGATTTTGTGGAGGAAACTTATTTAGGAGTGTATTGTATACATGGAGTACCAACACCTCTACTTGCCAAGGAACAAGGTGAAGATGATGAGATGTGGAAGCTATTTTTTGATGGTTCAAGAAGTAAATTTGTTACAAGATCTAGTGTTATTTTGGTCTCCCCTATTAAATAATAGTATTATACTTCATATAGATTTCATTTTAGTTGTATTTGTAATGTGGTTGAGTATGAAGGTTTAATTCATGACCTTCAATGGGCAAGGAGAAAAGGAATCAAGAACTTGAAAGTATATAAAGAAAGTGAATTGGTTGTGTATTAGGTGAGGAATATGGTTGATGCCAAGAACCCTTTGATTAATTCATACAAGCATAGGGTATGGGATTTACAAGAATAGTCATGTTGATAGACTAGATACCATAGGAGATTAATTTGATTATCCAACTGCCATAAAAGAAGAGGAAAAATAATATCATATTAAGATAATTATCAAACCTTATGTACCTAATAATAAATTGTATTGACAAGTGTTTGACAATGACAGACACATTGCATGCTTCCTATAAAATTAGGTTGAGTTTTCTTTAAGGAATCAAAAGAGGCTCCAAGAATAATTGAGTGATTAGATTGTGCAACTAAGAACCAATAAGATACCTAAGGGTTTGGTGACCTTAGAAAGTATATTCAATGAGAATGATCAAAATAATAATCAAAAATTGAGTATGTCTAAAAAAGAGGAGAATTATGAAAGAGTCTTGATCTTCAAGGACAAACTCCTCAAACTAGGCAAGGTATGTTCTACATTAGAAAAGCAAGCATTCATTAAGTTGTGTAGAGAGTTTCACGATATCTTTGCTTAGGAATTTAAAAACCTCAAAGGATTTGATATTTTCCTAGCACACCATACTATTGAGTTGGAACATAGAGTTAAATCAGTTAGATAGAAGCAAAGACCCATCAACCCCAATATTGAGCAACTCATGAGGATACATCTTACCAAACTCCTTGAATCTAAGATAATCTTTCCCATCAAGAATTCAACATGGGTAGCTAACCTTGTGCCTATTAGAAAGAATAATGTGGAAACAAGAATTTGTGTAGACTTTAGAGATCTTAATAGAGGGTTTCTCAAAGATCACTATCCTCTACACACAATGGAGTAGATTTTGCAAATGGTTTTAGCTTCTCAACATTTTTCTCTTCTAGATGGGTATTCAGGTTACAATCAAATTTTAGTTAGTGAGGATGATCAGATTAAGACAACCTTCAAAAATAAATGGGGGATTTTGCTTATAGGAATATGCCCTTTGGTCTATCCAATAATGATGCCACATTTCAAAGATTAATGGACATGGCCTTCAAAGGTTTGATCAATGAGATGTTATTGGTTTATCTATATGACATAATAGTGTTTTCTAAAGATGTTAGTAAACACATGCAATACTTGAGACAAGTGTTTGAAAGATGTAGGTAGTATGGAGTATCTCTTAATCCCAAAAATTACATCTTTATTGTTCATGAAAGTAAGCTCTTAGGACATATTATTTCCAAGGATGGTTTGACTATTGATCTTGAGAGGATAGAATCTATTATAGGCTTATCATTTCCCTTGAATAAGAAAGGTCTTCAAATTTTCTTAGTCAAGATAGATTTTATAAGGATATTCATACCTAGTTTTTCATATTTGGTAAAACCGATCATAGCTATGCTCAGGAAGAACCAAATCTTTTCTTGGACAAAAGAGGGTAAGATCAATTTTGACACCATAAATAAAGAAATTAAAAAAACTCTTACTCTTGTGAATCCTTATTTTACTAAATACTTCATGTTGTATTCATTTTCTAACCCTGATACTATCTCAACCATGCTAATGCAAAAGAATGATGAGGGTGTGGAGCAACCAATCACATTATTTAGTCAAGGTTTAGAATTTTATGAAGTCAAGTACACCTTTGTAGATAAACAATTCCTTTCCATTGTAAGGGGACTAAATGAGTTTAGACATATGATTTCAAATAATAGGATTCATGTTATGGTTTCTCATCCTAGTATCAAAGAGTTTTTCTTGAGAAAAGATCTTAGTGAAAAAAGGTCATAGTGGATCACTAAAGTAATAGAATATGATGGTGGTATCAAGGTGAAAAAATTGATAAGGGTTAAAGGCTTTTGTGAAAATCTAGCTTCAGATCTTCATAAGTCAAAGGAAGAGTCTCTAGTCAATCATTATCATTCCCAATTAGTTGGTTCATTGCCTCCACAAAGTTGGACACAGGATGTGATCAAATTTTTTCAAAATGGTGAGTATCATAACGGTATGAGTAGATCAAAATGGAGATGTTTTAGTTTTAAATCTATTCCCTTTTGTCTTGTGAATGATGTGCTATTGAGATACATTGATAATGATCACTTTAGAGTGTTTTTTGAGAAGTTACATGATGGGATAATAAGAGGTCATTTCTCTCCAAGAACCATAGCTACCAAGATCATGAGGGCAGATTATTATTAGCCTAGCCTCTTTAAGGATTTCCATGCTTGGGTGAGAAGGTGTGGATAATTTGTTTTCTTTGTAGGAAAACATAAGCTTGCAACTCTTCTTTTGAAGCCTATCTAATTATACCAACCTTTCATGAAATGGGGTCTTGATTTTATTGGTATGATAAACCCCCCATCAAGTGTTGGTCATAAATGGATACTCAAAGCAACTAATTACTTTAAAAGGTGGATTGAGGTAGAAACATTGAAGGAATCCAATGAGAATGTTATCTTGGAGTTCTATGAGAACATCATCACAAGGTTTGACACTCTTTATATTATTATTTTAGATAATGATCTTTCATTTATGGGTACTAAGATGGCTAATTAGACAAGTAGTAATGGCATATTCTTGAGCACTTTCTCTAACTATTACCCTCAAAGTAATGGGTTAGCTCAATCTAATAATAAGAATCTAATCAAAATCATCAAGAGAACCTTAGAGCATAACAAAATAGCTTGGTACACCAAATTGAAGAAATCCTTATGGGCTGATAGGATAAATCCCAAGAGGTCAACATGGAATTCTCCTTTTCTGCTTGTCTATGGAAGGGAAGCTAGGTTGTCTATCTCTCAAGAGCTATCTACCTTAGTGTTGGCACATCAACTAGAGTTGCTTGAGAACAGTCCAATGGAGATGAGATTGATAAAATTAATGGAGCTGTAAGAGACTAGAGATAAATACCATCATGCTATGGAGCATCACCAAGTACTAATGAAGAGGTATTTTGAAAATAAGGAAACTCTAAGATCATTTCAAGAAGGTGATATAGTGTTGAAATGGGATGAAGATAGAGAAAAACTAGGGAGACATACCAAATTTGACACCCTATGGAATGGACCATATGTCATCATCAAGTGAAAGAAAATTAACTCTTTTTAGTTATCAAGGATGAATGGAGAAAATTTGCCTATCTCTATGAATGGGATACATTTGAAACCCTGTTATTGAACGCTGAAGTTCAGTTTTGTAAATATTAGAATAGGTGTGTGTTTCCTTCCTTGTTGTGTTGTGTTTCATAAATACTCATAAAGCACATGTGTGTTTCTTTATTTATGTTTTGTTCATATTTATTTCTATTTTTTGGTGTGTTATCAAGGTAATTTACATGTCAAACCTATGTATTTATGACTCTATGACCCAATGGACAAGATTAGGCAACTAATCATGGCATAAAAAGTATACCACCCTTGGGAAATCACCAAGAATGTTGACCATTTTTACCATAGGTCAAAATGGGTCAACCCCCTAAGTCAGGATCTCATATAAGGTCTTTTTATAATGTCATAGGGTATGTTATAGTTCATTTGATGTCATATCATATGTCATTTTAGCTTTGGTCATAGTCTAGCTTAGTCCTTATGTCATTTGGTATCTTAGAGGTCATTTTAGAGTCATATATGCAAGTGGTAGGTTTTCATGGTGTCTAAATAGTCAAGATCATGGAAAGAGTTCACATAGGCCTCAAGAAGTTCATTTGATCTTTCAAAGATCAAGAAGTAGTCCAAGCACAATCCTAAGTGAACTAGACCATCACCAAGATGTCAACTAGAAATGAATGAACCAGCTCACTTTTGCATTTGATAAGTTCACTAAGAAATCCTCACAAGCCAAAAAGGTGTAGCACCATGGATTTATTCATGCCATGAACATGCTTTGAAAATTTCATTCTTGCATGAATTCTCTAGCTCAAGTTATGCAGCTTCAAAGTTAGACCTATAGAATAGAATGTTCATGCAACTATTAAGTTCGAGCTCCATAAAATATCCATTTATATTCAAAAGGTCCTTGAAGGGTTTTAATTTGATCAATATATAATGGTCCATGTGAGATTATATACTGGCACTAAGATCTAATAGTTTACACTTAGGTTAAATAGGTTAAAAGGTCCCTAGATTAAAATCCATTAAAAAGCTACATATTATATAAGATCCAATGGTGCAGGTTACTTGAATAGAGATCCAACAGTGTGAGCTTGACTAAGAAGAAGGTGGGTCCAATATAGATCAACGATCAACATTAAATCATACCAATGATCCAATGGTGCATAGGAACTAACAGGAAAGTGGGCCCAATGAGATCTACAATGAACGTTCACTCATACATCTTGATCCAACCATGTGAGCGAAAGTCAACATGTCAAAGGATATTCATGGAAAAAAATCAAAGGTTAGCATTTATTTATACATATTGATCCTACGGTGCATAGCAGGTTAAAAATTCAAGATCTGATAGCAGGGATCTACAAGACCAATAGGAATAAAGATAATTTGGAGCAATTTGATTGGTCCAAGTCAATTTTCAACAAACAAATTCAAACCAAGGAACCATTTTCAACTGAAGCAAGCAAGTATTGTAGGCATAGTTTAGAATGAAATGATCAATGTGGTATGGGAATGCCACATGGGAAATTATGTAGGATCAAGGATTCTATAGCAAAGCGATCTCTTCAGACTCATATACTGCCATGAAAGATTAGTCAAAGACCCGAGATGAACAGTGACTACCAAATGTAAAAAATGAAGTCTAGGAAAGCAATGAATGAGTACAGATGATGAATACAGGTGTATAGAAGATAGATATTAGTTGGAAAAATGTCTATGAATATCATATCATATGTGTTGACTCTCCTAATTTATTTTCAAATGCTCGAGAGATGATCCATGATGAAGGAAATTTCACAAAAGCTAGATGAAGAATATTTGCACTATTTTAGAGAGTTTGTCATGGTTTATATGGAAATTTATTTTGGGAATAATTCATGAACTATTTAATACTCAAATCCCCTAAAATATAACTAGTTATTGATTATACATGTGTTCTAGTGATCCTTGAACTTCATTCTTTCATGCTCTTTCTGAAATTCTATAAGTAGCTGTCATTTTGGCCATTGAAAAAAATACCACCCCATGTATGGTGAAGCCCTACTGGTTTTGACATTGTAATTTTCCTTAGAATAATAAATGTAGTCTGGTTTGAGTTCATACATCATCTTTTCAAAATGTGTGAAGAGATCTATAGTGAATAGTTAATTTATATCTATCCATCCTTACTTTATCTCAATCTTCCCATATTTGATGCAAGTGATTTCAGCCCAACAAGTCATATGAAATGTTGTTAAATGTATGAGTCTATTTTAAGTGTACAATGAAATTTAGTATCTTTAATTGATCTATAGTTTCATACACCTTGAATAATTTTCATGCATCTAACCTTCATATTGAAACAATGATGCTAGTGCATTTTGGGACTCTTAGGCTAGTGTTTTAGGCATTGTCTCTTTGTGAAATAGGTATGATAGTCTTTTGGAATAACTTTTGGTGTATCACCTCCTTTAGAGTAGGTTCAATTCTTGTATTCTCTAACTCTTTTCCCCATAATTAATTAGTTAGCATAGATAAGAGCATTTAAATATACATTCAGGGAGCTAGCCCTTAAATCTAGAGGTTCATTTCCAATATAGGTACACCCACATACCTGGCAATGTTTCCATGTTACCCAAATCTAGAAGAATATTGAACAACTTCTTTTAGGGTGCAAGATTTGGTGACAATAGTTACCTTTTCTATTTGTGCTTTATTCTTTGACTTGTTCTCATTTGTAAGTCTTACTCTTTGACAAAATGTATCTTTGAATGAATTACATCAATATTGACACTATATCCCAAGCCTTTTCTATCATTATTATCGGATGTGGAGATAGGATGAGTTATGCCTTGGAAATGTTTTCCTGATCCTTCACCATTATAACCAAAGTTCTATAAACATTTATTTACAAAACCACATTGTTTGGAAAACTAAGTATCATTATTGAGAGGTAAATTTATATCCTTTTCTTGATCTAATTTTTATTTTTGAACATTTTATTTCTCTAAATTTGATATTTGAAACTATTTTTTGCTCTAAAATTTTCTTTGGTAACCATATTTGTTGTTTTGGTATTTGTGGCTTAGGATAGGTACTCATAATGTGAGTGGTGTTTTTATTTGATGCATCAATTTTAGGACCACCAATACCTTTGTTACTATGTATCCTATTTTTAATGCAAAAAAAATGATCTATGTGATGCCCATGCATTCTATGATATGCACAATATTATTTGGATTTCCTAATAGGATGTGGAGGAGGTAGTTTGATCACATTATCTTGAATCATTTCTCTTAAGATTTCACTTGGAATGTTAGTATCCTTTTGGTCACTTTTTAAATCACTTATTTTAGATTTATGTTGTTGTAACTTTTCATTTGGATGTGAAACCTTGTTTATCACAACATTGGTAGATGATGATGTAAGCACATGATTAACACTACCATGTGTTGGATTTTGTAAGTATAATCTAATTTTCCAACAATTTGATCTTTGTACTAAAATTATTTTTCCACTCTTATATTGAATTTCTCATAAGGATGAATTGATCTTTTATTGCTTGAAAAGAACAAACCCTAGGTACCTTAGATTGAACATGCATACATACACCATCTACCTTACCCTTTTAAGGAGTGATCTCATGGACCCAATTAGAAGGACCATAGTTATCACCCTCCTTAGGGTTAGGAGGAGGAAGAGGCTCATTTGTATCCATTTTAAATGTTTTAAAAATTGATATAAGAATTGGATAAAAAAGACATACAAATGATAAGGAGAAATCAATCATGATAATAAAAATCAGAACTAAATAATTATTGCATTTAGAAATCAAAAAACAAGAAACCCTAGGCTAACTAGGGTTTGCACACAATGACACAGAGGTTGGGTTCACCAAATTTTTAACCCAAAAATATAGATTAATGGGAATCTAAGGTTAAAGGGGTAAATATATCCTATGGCACAAGGATGGTAAACTATCTTTAAATTAGGATAGTTATTTACGAAACTCAAATAGAACATATACTGAATTTATTATGCTAAGATGCTAAAAATAAAAAGTATAACTATGATAGATATTGTAATGATAATGAATACAAGACACTTAATTGGTTATGATGCTAATATTGATATGAATCTAGAATAGGAAGACATTAGAATAGATCTAGATTCTATAATAGTCACCTAATTCTATAACTTATACTTCTTTAGTCAAAGACACTTATGTTGACCTAGGACAATTGCATCAATGCTACTATCTGAATTGGATGTAGGTGTCTAGTACATAATACTTACTGAAACTGGATGCATCCACTTAGATGTTTCTATGTTATATGTTGCCTTCACTCTAGTGCATTCAAATTTGGGTCATGTATTGTCATTCCTTGTCAAATTATAAAACCCTAGTTCTTCATATTCATAGTGGTTGTGATAAAAATGGTTATTGGGCACACAATGTCAAGCTACCCCAAATACCCCTCTATCCAATACTTTGAATAGGGTCTCAGACTTATGTAGTTCTCACCTACATGTTGGCTTGTGTGTGAATCATGAAATGTGTGATAAAAAAGTACAACAATGACCTAACTTGTAAATTGGAAAATATGGCTCTTGGAATGGTCCTTTCTAATTCAGATCTATATATGTGTTGTCCCTATGATTGATATGGAAATAGGATAAAATAGGGAAGCTTTTCTCACTTGAGTGCTTTATATAATTATTTTGATAATGTGCCTTAGTTTATTCAAGGTATTTTATAAGTAAGGAATGAATGATGATTGATATTATATTTATACCAATCCCTTTGGAGAATATCTTGCATTAAATCACCTAGATTGACCTTTAGGCTACATTTCATTTGAAAATTGGATGACTCTTATGGCACTAGACACTTGCATTGGTATATGGCATTTGCATTAACATAGGTGTCTGACTAAGACATAAGTATCAAGGAATTTGGAAAATAAGTGCAGGTCCAAAACTTGTAGAGATGAAAGATAAGAAATTTTATAGCATTTTGTGCATTATACAAGGCCTGGGTCATAATAATAACATTGGTAGGACTAAGATATAATAAATTAGGCACAAAGAGATAATGTATGTAAGCCTTTTGGTAGTGGAAAAGGTTTAGAAGTTGAAGGTACATCTATGATGTGTATTTTCTAATTTTATATGACTAAAGTGATATATAGTTTATAAATAATGTCTACAAGTTTATATCTATTTATTTGAGTCATTTCAATTCAAAGTAGATTAAAAATTTTCATTTTGTCAAGTGTATTCACTCATTTTTATTTTAATCCTATTGATTTTAAGAGTTTAATGATTATTGATTTATATAAACATTGATCTATTTTAAAAAGTTTCCATTTGTATATAGCTACACCAAACACTCGCACTATAGATAAAGAAACATTGGTGCTCATTTTTGAACCCTCAGTGGCAGTCATAATACTTGTGTAGATTATGAGGAGATAAGGTTTTTATTTCTTGTAGGTCACATAAGATGAAATTTATGATAAGGTAACCTCTCTCCTCCTTTTGAATTTCGGTCCATTATCATATCTAGTATTAACTTTGATAAACACTCAAAAATTTGATGAAACTTCTTACTCAAGCCTTTATGTACATTTATTTTTATAATTAGATATGCATGAACACACATCAAAGTGGGGAATTATGTAGACACCTATATTTAGTACATGATTAGTTATTTCCTGTGTTATTAGTATATTTTTTTGCATATGAATAATTGGTTTAGATTAGGATTTTACTACCACATTTTCCCTTGTGGTGGGCCCCATATTGCCTACTCTTACCTTGTGTTGTCCTTACAACTTTACTTTTAGTTTAATTTGGGTCAATGATAATACCAACATTCAATATATAATGCTTATAAACCTACATATTGATTATTTTTTAGCTCTATATGACTCTATATGTTCTCATTATATCAAGAACATTGTTTTGTGATTTCATGTTCAACATGTCAGGATTGACTGAATGATCCTAGTCATTGTTAGGAACAAACCCTTTGATATTTTTCATGAATAGGATTGAGCCCTTTGATCTTGGTTAATTTTATTTGTGGTTCCCTTTACCCATGTTTTTATTTTTGTTTCTTTCTTATCTATTGTTTGTCATCTTTCCCACATTTTTTATTGTCGTTTGCATGTCAATAAGGCCTTATTTTGAATTCAATAAGTATATATATACACAAGCATGCTAATGCCTTCAAGGATAAGATAAATGGTTGAAATACATATCTAATGACACCCTTTAATTTTTATTATTGTCTTCTATTTAAGTGTATAAGCCCTTTGTATCAAAATTTGAACTGAAAAATTAGTAAAAAAGTATACAAAATATACTTATTGCTTGCATTTAGTACTTAAGGATCATCTCCTTAGATCTTAATATTACATTAAATTACATGGGCAATGATTAGAAATTTTTATAAGTATAGGGGTTTAATTTAAATAGGTTCCTCATAAATACACCCATTTTTATGTTCTTAGAGTGGACTGGGGTTTAGAGAAAGGAGAAGAAAATCTAGAATATTTGCAACATATTTCAGTAATCTAAGAGATGGGTTTTTTATCAGCATGGACAAATGAAGGTAGTTTAAATTTTTTATGAGAATATGAATTCATCTTTCAATATAACTCAATTACCAAAATAGAATCTTGGCCTACCAGGATTGACCCAATGATCTTTGTCATGACCAATATCGATCACTTTGATTTTGGGTATTTTTATACACTTCTCTGATTTGCACAATTTTAATAGGTTTGCTCTAAGATTTATTTTGGCCCTATTTCTACCTATTTTTAGACTTATGATAATGCACAAGGAAGTCAAAATACAAGTATTTCTCTAAGAAATTATATAATTCCAAGCATATTAAACACCTATTTTTGTACATTTATTATTTGTTTCTATTTTTTAATTTATATTTAGATTATATTTGTCTTTTAGAACACATATTTTGATGATTAATTTTGTGTCCTTGACGTAAAACTACTTTTCATCAAAATAGTTGACAATATCATTAAATCAAACAAACTTGTCAATAAATCATCACACAGTATAAATCCTATCAACAACTTAACATCATCATCACAAACCATGTGATCAACATCACCATTGGCCACCATTAACATTATTTTGAAATATAATTGTACCAAGTATGTTGGCATATCACTACCATCTATAAAGTACGATGGTACCACAAATCATCTAGGGCATCCACATGTCATCTCAAAACAAATCCCAAAGATGGCAAGAGGAAAAAAATGTAAAAATCCATTATAAAAAGTAAAATTTCATTCAAAAGGTAAGGATATCCATAAAAATGGAAAGACTAAAGCCCACAAGGCACACTTTTAGGTATTTATCATATCTCTTTCTTTGATATTAGAAACTATGTATATCCCTTCAATTAATATATATACAATTTTCAATTCAAAAAAAAAATCGTAATATTTATTTTAGTTGAAAAATAATCATTCATAAATTAGTTATCTTTTATATTATATACAATCATTCAAAAATTATTTGATAGTTTGGAAATTTTGGTTCCAAGCTCCTTATGATGTTAAAACTTGAATGGTGCAATTTTTTTCTTGAAATTTTAAAGCATGGAAACTCGAATGATAAAGAGGACCCAAAAAAACCAATATTCATGAACATATTTATCATTAACATGAATTTATCTAAAAAATAATTGATATCTAAGACAAACAATTTTTTTTTGTTTTTAATATGGAAAATATCCTCTAGTTTCATGTTGTTGTCACACAACTATTAGTAACTTTGTAAGGACAAATTTTTAGAGGGTCATATTTTTATTGTGCTACACCTACCAAATAACTACCTTATGAGTGCTCATACCATCTATTTAATATCCTCCTTCTCAACTCCTATGGTGATTGCTACAAGAGTTATTGATGAAGTTATGGAGTCCAATGGAGTCAAAACGAGCACATAAGTTTGTGTGAAAACTCTTTCATGACGTAATGAACATACCCCTGAAAGTATGTTTGATGTTGTATTAGATTGTCTTAAGTTTAATAATGCATGAAACTAATTTGAATGATTTACATTAGTTTTTTATTTTTTGGGCAGAGTCCCTTTTGAAATCACCTTGAAATCATGGGTACACAATGCATAGATTTTCCCATGGTATTATGCTAGACGGTGTGCAAAATATGACTAAGGTTTTTCTTTTGTCTAAGTTTAACAATTATGGTCATTGTAAAATAATCATAAATCATGGCCCTTGTTTTATTTGTAACACACTTGTGATTTTTTTGCCATTAAACCCATGACTATGTTTTCTTTGAGTATTCCAGGTTGAAACTCCCCATTTGGATAGAGTTCCTTAGCCTCCTCTAACCCTTTGTAATTATGTAAATGGGTTAATCAAACCATTTGAATAGTTTATAACGTTTGAACAAGCCAAGTTTTGTGTGGATAGACCACAAAAATGCATTTAAATTGAGGTTGATTTTCCTAAAGCCCTAAAAAAGACTATTGATATAAACATAGGTGACAAATGAGCCATGCTCCACATGTTGTATATAAATTATCCTAAGAAAAAAAACTTGCAATACATAGATCATAAGATTTGTGAATGTCATTTGATGACCAACTCATAGCATGATCCACCACCCAAACCTTTCTAAAGGAAAATAAATGAGTACAAACATTTTTGGATAGATGGACCACTATGACCAATAAAAAAATACCCAACAATATCACACTCTAGGAAAGGCTTCATCCACTATGTATAAACCCATAGGGAGTTCAAAAATGTTGGTAAAATAGGGGTGCCACCTATTATCCACACTTTACAAGATACATTGTTAGTTCCTCATATTCAAATAATGTTTTATCAACCAACACAACATCCTTCTAAGGTAGAGATTGGATGTGATAGATAGTATTGTGTTATTTGATCATAAATAAATGTACCATCAAGAGTGAACCCCTTCCCTACCACCCAAAAATGGTGATTATGTTCTAGATAAATAGTGGGCATAAGTGAATTTTTGCTCGGTAACCATAAATCCTATTAGGCTAACAATTTTTTCAGTTTTAACAAAGGATGGTGAGAAGACCAATATGCAAATTAATGGAAATCAATATTTGTGTACTCTTGGAATGTACAAGGCCGCACTGACATGACCTAAAATTATATTTTAAGGTATATGTGTCATTAGTTTGTCAATATGAAAAATATCTATTTAAAATAAGTTAAGATTTCTAGATTTACACTCAACACCACTATCATATCATATTAGCTAGGTGTTGTTTACCAAATGTCAAAGCATGAGATTGGTTGTGGGGGTGTGGTTATGTTAGTTTCCCCTTCTCTATCACCAAATATTGTTACTTGGTCTTCATTCCCCACACATTATGATATGTTTACCCCTTTTTAATTTAATATTCATCCCCTTGGTATTACCAACATTTATGCTTCCAATGACATTTTTGAGAGGATAACATTTTGGTGATGGATTTTTGACTCACTCCCCAATGCCAACTAGATCATATGTGTGGGTTTCAACTTGATTGAATCTAGAGGGAAAAATAATGGCTACTCCCAATGTGGTGGTGTGTTGATGAAAAAGAGGCATGGTTTTACATATGTAATAAGCTTGGTCTGTTAGATCCCAACTACGATAGCCACCTCATCATAGTTTACATGGTCCAACTTTTTCTAAGGTGGCAAAAGGGTGGATAAAATCTTATTTAGAGCTTTATTATCATATCAAAATATTTTTACATTTGTCAATAATTTTTAATGACCTTTGTCAATCATCTTGATGCTCTACTTTCATACCACATTCCTATCAGACTTGAAATTACATGGATTTTCCACAAGTCAAGAATGTCTAGTCATAGTTTTATCTTAATACTACTCACTTGCATCACTCTTGGACCAAGAAACATATCACTAGAATTTGGAACCTTGCCACTAGGCCTTCTAGATGGATATAGTGGTGCAATAATTCATTTAATCATACAATTACATTTTTATGCATATATAATATCAAGCAGTTATCTTCTACTACAATGCTCATGATGCTTCATATGGTGAATTTATTTGAATTTCATAGGAATTAGAGAAATCTAATTTTATTAAGGATTTTTTAAAATTAGATGTTTATAGTGACATAAACTCAATTTGGAGGAGCACTATCAAGATCAAGGAGATCAGATTTGAGCATGTATATAATGATAAAAAATTAGAGATAAAGCTTCCAAGGAGTTATTTTCTCACTTCTAATCCAAGAAATTGGCTAATCATGTTAATGCTATCAAATAATCTAATATGCACCTTCACACTCCTTCCTAATATATTGAAAGTTTTTGTCTCCCGTGACCTTGGTCTATTTATTGCTTAGCCTTCCATGCATGAAGGAGAAAATGTTATGTCCCAATGTCTTTAAGTGGCTCTTTGTAAGCTCTAAGAGGCTGTTTATCAAATGGTTGTTTATAAATCCCCTGGTATTGATGGATTTCCATGTGAATTATACTAAGATTTATGGGATATTGTGGGGCTAGATTTGCACAAAGTGTAATTTGAAGTTATTCAAACCAACACCCTTGGAAAACTTATTAATCAAGGAAATAATAAACTCATTCTCAAACATGTAGACATGGAGCTAATTACAAGTCATAGACCTATTACCCTTCTTTTAATGTCTCCTATAAAGTCATTTCAAAAACTCTATCTCTTAAGGTCATGTACCTATTACCTTTTAGTGATTGCCATAGAAAAATTGGTTTTATTTGTAACAATTGTATCCCTGAAAACATTATTGTTGTTTGTGAGGGAATGGAGGGGAGAACATTATAATAGAAATAAATGTTCATCATAATTGACTTTGAAAAAGCATATGATAGGATTGAATGGCATTTTATCTTAGACATACTTCATGCTCTAGGGGCTCAATGTTTATTAGTACCACTAAAATGAGTTGCTAATATTGTGGTATGTGTATCACCATCAATGGCATCCAATATGATCAATTTAGATTATTTTGGTCTATTTTCTAATTATATCCACTTGGTCCTTCTTTGTATGTGTTGACTATTGAGGGCTTCTGTTATATATTAGTAGACTACACCTCTATAGTTCTAGTTAAAGGTATCTCACCCCCATACTCTCAAAATAGATGGTCAATGTGCATTTTGATGATGATTCCTTTCTCACTTTGGTTGAAGAGTCATACTTCATCTCCAATACCATGGATTGTCTTGATGTGTTTTTTTAGCTTATGGATCTTCCATTCAATGGAATAAAAATTAGAGTTGTAGGAAATCCTTCTTCGTCTTTCCCACTTGGATACATAAATACAAGTGGCATTGGATTCCACCTGATGAGAAATTCAAGTTCCTCGCTATCCCATTTTCCATTGCAATCCACTCCCTATTATTAGTGGAACTATGTGGTTCAAAGGGTTGATAAAATATTGGTTGTTGGATTTATAAGCCACTCTCTACAGAAATAAGGTTTCAAGTTGGTTTAAAGGTGTTGGTTGCTACTCATGTTTATTATTCCTCTTGTTGGGTATCTTATAAGGTTACCTATGCCAAACTTTAGAAAAAACCATGGGACTTTATTTGGGCCAATTCTAAAAGTATTAAAGGATTCCACAAGGTTTCCTAGGATATATGTTATAAACCAAAATCACTAAGAGGCCTGTGTCTTCTAGATATTAAAATCCAAGGTTATGACTTATGTGCTAAATGGATAATTTATGCCTTGGAAGGTGAAGAATCCTATAAAATGTTTCTTATGAATAAATCTCACAAGGCAATCATATGAGTAAAGGAGAATGGAAATTATTGAATTTTATCCACATGGGTCCTTCTCACCATTGTTAGCACTTTTATTTCCAAGAGCATTTGTAAGGCTTTGGAAATGCTTAAAAGATGATCTAGGAGGGAGATGGCTATAGATCTATAATTTCTCTAAATTATCACTTTTTGGTGGTCTCTTATGTTTAATTTTTATGATGTTCCCTTTGCTTTGGTCCCATGGATTAAAATATTATGGTTGTTTAGAAAAGGAAGTATGGTCATATTTGATAATTTTGGAAAGCAAGCTAAGGAGTGGGTGTCTTATCCCATTCTAAGGGATAAATTTCACTTACATGCTAGTGATCAAGAATCAAGTTTAGAGATACAAAATTCCATATATGATGGGTATCTTTATAAGATTGGTGTTGCATTACCTTATAGATGGTGAATAGACTAGAATTGGCTAGTTGAAACCTCCTTCCACTAGTATAAACCCCAGTTAGATTATCAACTCATTTCCCTACAAAATTTACAAATTGATGTTATCATTGCTAAATGGAAATTTAACCTCACTAAGAAATTATGGAAAATAAGGTTGAAAGAGTGTGGGCTACTATCATACAGATTAAGCAGGCGCACTTTCTTTAGAGTGTTATTCACCAAGTTCCAATTGGTACCCGTGTGGTGAATTTTGGTGTGGCTCAACCTGTTTGTTTTATTTTCCACCACTCAAAATCTTTAAATCATTATTTTTTGTATTGCAAACATGCACAGGCAGCTTGGAAGTAGATTCACACCCTCTTCCAACCCTTTAGTCTAGAGATGTTTACCTAGAAGATGGTGTTTTAGGGGACTCAGCCATGATTATTGTAAAATACATATGAGCATATTTTTTGCTTTGATATTCTCTTTCATTTATGGAAAGACAAAAATGATGCAAAATTTAATCATGTTATGCTAGATGAATGTTAACAAGGTTGATATTATCTTTAATGTCATGCTTCAAATTCAGATTCAATCATAAAATGTCTGTTTGGAGGTGAATCACCTCTAGAACCTATTGGATGATTGGGGTAGTACCCCTTGTGCAATTAGTCGAGCCCCTCTAGACTTACCTCACCACTAGTTGCCCCCATGAGAAGATAGGTTGGGAGAGTGCAAGAGGAATTACTCTCATAGTAGGCATCGTAATGTTTTTTCATGGTAGTGATATGCATCCCCATCTCAGATTTCAAACTAGTGGCAATAGTGGTGGTGACCCTTTTCGATGGTGGTACCTTAAAATGAAAATTCCCTCACATGGCACTTATAATTTCGCCCACTAGGCAAGACAATGCAAAAGATAAAGCTAGAAAAAAGGTAGGCAATGGTTGGGAACATGTCCCTGATTCTATAAATCCTCTTGTTGGAAGTGGTTGAGGGGGTTGGAGTGATAAACCACTTGGTCCTTCTTTGTATGTGTTGGCTATTAAGGGATTATGTTATATATTAGTAGACTACACCTCTATAGTTCTAGTTAAAGGTATCTCACCCCCATACTCTCAAAATAGATGGTCAATGTGCATTTTGATGATGATTCCTTTCTCACTTTGGTTGAAGAGTCATACTTCATCTCCAATACCATGGATTGTCTTGATGTGTTTTTTTAGCTTATGGATCTTCCATTCAATGGAATAAAAATTAGTGTTGTAGGAAATCCTTCTTCGTCTTTCCCACTTGGATACATAAATACAAGTGGCATTGGATTCCACCTGATGAGAAATTCAAGTTCCTCACTATCCCTTTTTTAATTGCAATCCACTCCCTATTATTAGTGGAACTATGTGGTTCAAAGGGTTGCTAAAAATATTGGTTGTTGGATTTATAAGCCACTCTCTACAGAAATAAGGTTTCAAGTTGGTTTAAAGGTGTTGGTTGCTACTCATGTTTATTATTCCTCTTGTTGGGTATCTTATAAGGTTACCTATGCCAAACTTTAGAAAAAACCATGGGACTTTATTTGGGCCAATTCTAAAAGTATTAAAGGATTCCACAAGGTTTCCTAGGATATATGTTATATACCAAAATCACTAGGAGGCCTGTGTTTTCTAGATATTAAAATCCAAGGTTATGACTTATGTGCTAAATGGATCATTTATGCCTTGGAAGTCGAAGAATCCTATAAAATGTTTCTTAGGAATAAATCTCACAAGGCAATCATATGAGTAAAGGAGAATGGAAATTATTGAATCTTATCCACATGGGTCCTTGTCACCATTGTTAGCACTTTTATTTCCAAGAGCATTTGTAAGGCTTTGGAAATGCTTAAAAGATGATCTAGGATGGAGATGGCTATAGATCTAGAATTTCTCTAAATTATCACTTTTTGGTGGTCTCTTATGTTTAATTTTTATGATGTTCCCTTTGCTTTGGTCCCATGGATTAAAATCTTATGGTTGTTTAGAAAAGGAAGTACGGTCATATTTGATAATTTTGGAAAGCAAGCTAAGGAGTGGGTGTCTTATCCCATTCTAAGGGATAAATTTCACTTACATGCTAGTGATCAGGAATCAAGTTTAGAGATACAAAATTCCATATATGATGGGTATCTTTATAAGATTGGTGTTGCATTACCTTATAGATGGTGAATAGACTAGAATTGGCTAGTTGAAACCTCCTTCCACTAGTATAAACCCCAGTTAGATTATCAACTCATTTCCCTACAAAATTTACAAATTGATGTTCTCATTGCTAAATGGAAATTTAACCTCACTAAGCAATTATGGAAAATAAGGATGAAAGAGTGTGGGCTACTATCATACAGATTAAGCAGACGCACTTCCTTTAGAGTGTTCTTCACCAAGTTCCAATTGGTACCCGTGTGGTGAATTTTGGTGTGGCTCAACCTGTTTGTTTTATTTTCCACCACTCAAAATCTTTAAATCATTATTTTTTGTATTGCAAACATGCACAGTCAGCTTGGAAGTAGATTCACACCCTCTTCCAACCCTTTAGTCTAGAGATGTTTACCTAGAAGATGATGTTTTAGGGGACTCAGCCATGATTAATGTAAAATACATATGAGCATATTTTTTGCTTTGATATTCTCTTTCATTTATGGAAAGACAAAAATGATGCAAAATTTAATCATGTTATGCTAGATGAATGTTAACAAGGTTGATATTATCTTTAATGTCATGCTTCAAACTTAGATTCAATCATAAAATGTTTGTTTGGAGGTGAATCACCTCTAGAACCTATTGGATGATTGGGGTAGTACCCCTTGTGCAATTAGTCGAGTCCCTCTAGACTTACCTCACCACTAGTTGTCCCCACGAGAAGATAGGTTGGGAGAGTGCAAGAGGAATTACTCTCATAGTAGGCATCGTAGTGTTTCTTTGTGGTAGTGATATGCATCCCCCTCTCAGATTTCAAACTAGTGGCAATAGTGGTGGTGACCCTTTTCGATGGTGGCACCTTAAAATGAAAATTCCCTCACATGGCACTTATAATTTCGCCCTCTAGGCAAGACAATACAAAAGATAAAGCTAAAAAAAAGGTAGGCAA
The DNA here is from genome assembly GCA_037957365.1 of Torreya grandis. Lineage (NCBI taxonomy): Eukaryota > Viridiplantae > Streptophyta > Pinopsida > Cupressales > Taxaceae > Torreya > Torreya grandis. The sequence continues at coordinate 8,405,772 of JARHVA010000071.1, read as the reverse complement.
TGGTTGGGAACATGTCCCTGATTCTATAAATCCTCTTGCTAGAAGTGGTCGAGGGGGTTGGAGTGATAAACCACTTGGTCCTTCTTTGTATGTGTTGGCTATTGAGGGCTTCTATTATATATTAGTAGACTACACCTCTATAGTTCTAGTTAAAGGTATCTCACCACCATACTCTAAAAATAGATGGTCAATGTGCATTTTGATGATGATTCCTTTCTCACTTTGGTTGAAGAGTCATACTTCATCTCCAATACCATGGATTGTCTTGATGTGTTTTTTTAGCTTATGGATCTTCCATTCAATGGAATAAAAATTAGAGTTGTAGGAAATCCTTCTTCGTCTTTCCCACTTGGATACATAAATACAAGTGGCATTGGATTCCACTTAATGAGAAATTCAAGTTCCTCGCTATCCCTTTTTCCATTGCAATCCACTCCCTATTATTAGTGGAACTATGTGGTTCAAAGGGTTGATAAAAATATTGGTTGTTGGATTTACAAGCCACTCTCTACAGAAATAAGGTTTCAAGTTGGTTTAAAGGTGTTGGTTGCTACTCATGTTTATTATTCCTCTTGTTGGGTATCTTATAAGGTTACCTATGCCAAACTTTAGAAAAAACCATGGGACTTTATTTGGGCCAATTCTAAAAGTATTAAAGGATTCCACAAGGTTTCCTAGAATATATGTTATAAACCAAAATCACTAGGAGGCCTGTGTCTTCTAGATATTAAAATCCAAGGTTATGACTTATGTGCTAAATGGATCATTTATGCCTTGGAAGGTGAAGAATCCTATAAAATGTTTCTTAGGAATAAATCTCACAAGGCAATCATATGAGTAAAGGAGAATGGAAATTATTGAATTTTATCCACATGGGTCCTTGTCACCATTGTTAGCACTTTTATTTCCTAGAGCATTTGTAAGGCTTTGGAAATGCTTAAAAGATGATCTAGGATGGAGATGGCTATAGATCTAGAATTTCTCTAAATTATCACTTTTTGGTGGTCTCTTATGTTTAATTTTTATGGTGTTCCCTTTGCTTTGGTCCCATGGATTAAAATCTTATGGTTGTTTAGAAAGGAAGTACAGTCATATTTGATAATTTTAGATAGCAAGCTAAGGAGTGGGTGTCTTATCCCATTCTAAGGGATAAATTTCACTTACATGCTAGTGATCAGGAATCAAGTTTAGAGATACAAAAATCCATATATGATGGGTATCTTTATAAGATTGGTGTTGCATTACCTTATAGATAGTGAATAGACTAGATTTGGCTAGTTGAAACCTCCTTCCACTAGTATAAACCCCAGTTAGATTATCAACTCATTTCCCTACAAAATTTTCAAATTGATGTTCTCATTGCTAAATGGAAATTTAACCTCACTAAGGAATTATGGAAAATAAGGTTGAAAGAGTGTGGGCTACTATCATATAAATTAAGCAGGAGCACTTCCTTTAGAGTGTTCTTCACCAAGTTCCAATTAGTACCCGTGTGGTGAATTTTGGTGTGGCTCAACCTGTTTGCTTTATTTTCCACCACTCAAAATCTTTAAATCATTATTTTTGGTATTGCAAACATGCACAGTTAGCTTGGAAGTAGATTCACACCCTCTTCCAACCCTTTAGTCTAGAGATGTTTACCTAGAAGATGGTGTTTTAGGGAACTCAACCATGATTAATGTAAAATACATATGAGCATATTTTTTGCTTTGATGTTCTCTTTCATTTATGGAAAGACCAAAATGATGCAAAATTTAATCATGTAATGCTAGATGAATGTTAACAAGGTTGATATTATCTTTAATGTCATGCTTCAAATTCATATTCAATCATAAAATGTTTGTTTGGAGGTGAATCACCTCTAGACCCTATTGGATGATTGGGGTAGTACCGCTTGTGCAATTAGTCGAGTCCCTCTAGACTTACCTCACCACTAGTTGCCCCCATGAGAAGATAGGTTGGGAGAGTGCAAGAGGAATTACTCTCATAGTAGGCATCGTAGTGTTTCTTTGTGGTAGTGATATGCATCCCCATCTCAGATTTCAAACTAGTGGTAATAGTGGTGGTGACCCTTTTCGATGGTGGCACCTTAAAATGAAAATTCCCTCACATGGCACTTATAATTTCGCCCTCTAGGCAAGACAATGCAAAAGATAAAGCTAAAAGAAAGGTAGGCAATGGTTGGGAACATGTCCCTGATTCTATAAATCCTCTTGCTGGAAGTGGTTAAGGGGGTTGGAGTGATAAACCACTTGGTCCTTCTTTGTATGTGTTGGCTATTGAGGGCTTCTGTTATATATTAGTAGACTACACCTCTATAGTTCTAGTTAAAGGTATCTCACCCCCATACTCTCAAAATAGATGGTCAATGTGCATTTTGATGATGATTCCTTTCTCACTTTGGTTGAAGAGTCACACTTCATCTCCAATACCATGGATTGTCTTGATGTGTTTTTTTAGCTTATGGATCTTCCATTCAATGGAATAAAAATTAGAGTTGTAGGAAATCCTTCTTCGTCTTTCTCACTTGGATACATAAATACAAGTGGCATTGTATTCCACCTAATGAGAAATTCAAATTCCTCGCTATCCCTTTTTCCATTGCAATCCACTCCCTATTATTAGTGGAATTATGTGGTTCAAAGGGTTGATAAAAATATTGGTTGTTGGATTTATAAGCCACTCTCTACAGAAATAAGGTTTCAAGTTGGTTTAAAGGTGTTGGTTGCTACTCATGTTTATTATTCCTCTTGTTGGGTATCTTATAAGGTTACCTATGCCAAACTTTAGAAAAAACCATGGGACTTTATTTGGGCCAATTCTAAAAGTATTAAAGGATTCCACAAGGTTTTCTAGGATATATGTTATAAACCAAAATCACTAGGAGGCCTGTGTCTTCTAGATATTAAAATCCAAGGTTATGACTTATGTGCTAAATGGATCATTTATGCCTTGGAAGGTGAAGAATCCTATAAAATGTTTCTTAGGAATAAATCTCACAAGGCAATCATATGAGTAAAGGAGAATGGAAATTATTGAATTTTATCCACATGGGTCCTTGTCACCATTGTTAGCATTTTTATTTCCAAGAGCATTTGTAAGGATTTAGAAATGCTTAAAAGATGATCTAGGATGGAGATGGCTATAGATCTAGAATTTCTCTAAATTATCACTTTTTGGTGGTCTCTTATGTTTAATTTTTATGATGTTCCCTTTGCTTTGGTCCCATGGATTAAAATCTTATGGTTGTTTAGAAAAGGAAGTACGGTCATATTTGATAATTTTGGAAAGCAAGCTAAGGAGTGGGTGTCTTATCCCATTCTAAGGGATAAATTTCACTTACATGCTAGTGATCAGGAATCAAATTTAGAGATACAAAAATCCATATATGATGGGTATCTTTATAAGATTGGTGTTGCATTACCTTATAGATGGTGAATAGACTAGAATTGGCTAGTTGAAACCTCCTTCCACTAGTATAAACCCCAGTTAGATTATCAACTCATTTCCCTACAAAATTTTCAAATTGATGTTCTCATTGCTAAATGGAAATTTAACCTCACTAAGCAATTATGGAAAATAAGGTTGAAAGAGTGTGGGCTACTATCATACAGATTAAGCAGGCGCACTTCCTTTAGAGTGTTCTTCACCAAGTTCCAATTGGTACCCGTGTGGTGAATTTTGGTGTGGCTCAACCTGTTTGTTTTATTTTCCACCACTCAAAATCTTTAAATCATTATTTTTGGTATTGCAAACATGCACAGTCAGCTTGGAAGTAGATTCACACCCTCTTCCAACCCTTTAGTCTAGAGATGTTTACCTAGAAGATGGTGTTTTAGGGGACTCAGCCATGATTAATGTAAAATACATATGAGCATATTTTTTGCTTTGATATTCTCTTTCATTTATGGAAAGACAAAAATGATGCAAAATTTAATCATGTTATGCTAGATGAATGTTAACAAGGTTGATATTATCTTTAATGTCATGCTTCAAATTCAGATTCAATCATAAAATGTTTGTTTGGAGGTGAATCACCTCTAGACCCTATTGGATGATTGGGGTAGTACCCCTTGTGCAATTAGTCGAGTCCCTCTAGACTTACCTCACCACTAGTTGCCCCCACGAGAAGATAGGTTGGGAGAGTGCAAGAGGAATTACTCTCATAGTAGGCATCGTAGTGTTTCTTTGTGGTAGTGATATGCATCCCCATCTCAGATTTCAAACTAGTGGCAATAGTGGTGGTGACCCTTTTCGATGGTGGCACCTTAAAATGAAAATTCCCTCACATGGCACTTATAATTTCGCCCACTAGGCAAGACAATACAAAAGATAAAGCTAAAAAAGAGGTAGGCAATGGTTGGGAACATGTCCCTGATTCTATAAATCCTCTTGCTGGAAGTGGTCGAGGGGGTTGGAGTGAAAAACCAAATGATCCTCCACCTTTGCCACGCGCATTCATTGTTGCTTTTACTTTCTAGTGATGTGTTGTGGTCTACTAACTCTTACTTTTATATGCTTTTAGTTAGTTGTGTTTTTTCCTTTTTTGATGGAAAAGTATTCTATATAAAAATTTATTTTGTAATTGTTCTCAGCTTTGATCAATATATTTTCTTGGAATGTGATTTCGTGTACTAACATATTGTATTAATAACATATAGAAAAGTTTTTCAATTAAAAAAAGAAATATTTAGAAACCTAAAATGAATATGCTTATCAATTATTAGTAAGAGATAACCAGAATAATCAACCTCCTTTAACTTCGAGCCAAGATACTTAAAATATTTATTCTTTACACATCCAATTAATTTCACATAGAAAACAATATCCCCATAAGCCTAAATAAAACTGTTTATTGCCAAAACAAATTATTCTTGTCTTGAATAGAATACTTTTGGAAACATCTGTCATTGTTTTTGTGATCCCAATATTATCTTTTATGTTGATTATCTTTCATAAAATTCTTACTGGTAAGTAACATATTATTTCTATCAACTCTGGCTGGTTAAGGATGTGATTTTGAGAACCAGGCCTTGATAGACATCATCAGTGTCCTGAATATGGGTATTCTCCATCAAAATAAAGGGAGCATTACATTTGTCACTTATTGTCTGCAGAGTTTCTCCCTCCTCAACTACATATATCTCCTTGCATGGACCTGCATGTAAGTTGTGTTGGTGGATCAATTGGGTCCATCCTTCAATTGCTGCAACTGCCAACAACAAACAAATAAAAAATTATTATACAAACATTTCCACAAAGAAAATAACCCCATGATATACAGGGACCGTCATAATCTCCCAGATACAGAAGAAAGTTTTAAACCAGCAGTATACCCAATAACAAATCCAAAGAAAGAACAGAAACCCAGTTCACTAAGAATATTATTTGACTGGTTCGTGGTATGTAACATATTATTTCTACAAATTCTGGCTGTTTAAGGAGGTGATTTTCCATACGAGGCCTTGAGAGAGATTACCAGTGTCCTAAATATGGAAATTGGCCATCAAAATAAACGGATCATTACCTTTCTCACTTATTGTCTGCAGAGTTTCTTGCTCCTCAACCACATATATCTCCTCGCATGGTTGCTCATCCTGGTTCATAATTTTCCTGCTATACACCTTGGTAAGATTATTTCCTGATACTATCAACCATAGTGCAATCAGGGTTGTAACAAGTGACTGCAACATTTCTGATACCTGTAATCTATGAACACAATCTCTTAGATAAACATAATCACTAAATATTCAATATTCGATGCAAGGACTAATGAATATAATTCTGTGCATTTATTAATATGTGCAAGTACGCAATGGCTTTCGCCTCACACCAACGTTTGGTTTCTTATCTTTGTCAAGCAGGCCCTGAGTTTTGAGTTTAACACAAGCGAATGACTCCATGAGGTTGGTGAGTGGTTGGCACATTGTTTCTAAATATGTTAACTAGTTATTTCTTTTTCATTTCTTTGTTTAGGTGGGTGGCATTCAAGGAGGAAGGTAACGGACCAGATATATCTATCACCAAATGAATTTGCTTTAACAGGAAGAAATATTAAAAAAAACACAGTTTTTTTTTGGTTGTTTGTGCTCTTGCTTATCATCATACTAATGGGATTATGGTTATGCTGTTCTGCCCCTTAACATATGATCTTATCTCAGTATAAATATATCGTATTTTGATCGGTTAATTTTATTATTTTGTAGTTGGATTTGTTTGAACTATTTTGTTTTGTAAGTTTTTATAATTATATTTTTTATTAATATAATATACAACGTTTTAATAAAAATATATAAATAAAATTTAGATGTTCACAATTTTTTTATAAAAATTATGTAATAATTTTTGCTGGATGTTTAAACTACAATCAATGATTTATTATTATTAAGAAGAAAAATAAATATATAAATAATAGACCCTAAATTTTTTATAAAAATACATATTTAATAAAGTATATTAAATAATTATTTATCGTTATTGTAACCAACTATCTTAATTAATGAAAGTGGCTGTTTATAATAATTTATCCTCCTATTTATTCCATGTAAAAACAAAATTTCCTTGTTTTCTGCGTTTAAATTTTTTTTCCCTATTTGCATTTATAATTTGGTGTCTTCGGATTGTTTGTAAATTTGTAAATTATATTATGATATTTTATTATTAATGTTTGAAAAATAAAATTTTATGAAACAAGATTATCATGATAGTAACTTCAAATTAATTTTAGATTTTAAATTTTATTATTTAATTTTATAGTTATTATATATTAATTTTTTATTTAAGATTTGATATTTACACATAATTCTAATACTAATGGGATTATGGTTATGATGTTCTGCCCCTTAACATATGATCTTATCTCAGTATAAATATATCATATTTTGATCAGTTAATTTTATTATTTTGTAATTGGATTTCTCTGAACTATTTTGCTTTGTAAGTTTTTATAATTATATTTTTATTAATATAATATAAAACGTTTTAATAAAAATATATAAATAAAATTTAGATGTTCACAATTTTTTTATAAAAATTATGTAATAATTTTTGCTGGATGTTTAAACTACAATCAATGATTTATTATTATTAAGAAGAAAAATAAATATATAAATAATAGACCCTAAATTTTTTATAAAAATACATATTTAATAAAGTATATTAAATAATTATTTATCATTATTGTAACCAACTATCTTAATTAATGAAAGTGGCTGTTTATAATAATTTATCCTCCTATTTATTCCATGTAAAAACAAAATTTCCTTGTTTTCTGTGTTTAAATTTTTTTTCCCTATTTGCATTTATAATTTGGTGTCTTCGGATTGTTTGTAAATTTGTAAATTATATTATGATATTTTATTATTAATGTTTGAAAAATAAAATTTTATGAAACAAGATTATCATGATAGTAACTTCAAATTAATTTTAGATTTTAAATTTTATTATTTAATTTTATAATTATTATATATTAATTTTTTATTTAAGATTTGATATTTACACATAATTCTAATACTAATGGGATTATGGTTATGCTGTTCTGCCCCTTAACATATGATCTTATCTCAGTACAAATATATCGTATTTTGATCGGTTAATTTTATTATTTTATAGTTGGATTTGTCTGAACTATTTTGCTTTGTAAGTTTTTATAATTATATTTTTTATTAATATAATATAAAACGTTTTAATAAAAATATATAAATAAAATTTAGACGTTCACAATTTTTTTATAAAAATTATGTAATAATTTTTGCTAGATGTTTAAACTACAATCAATGATTTATTATTATTAAGAAGAAAAATAAATATATAAATAATAGACCCTAAATTTTTTATAAAAATACATATTTAATAAAATATATTAAATAATTATTTATCATTATTGTAACCAACCATCTTAATTAATGAAAGTGGCTGTTTATAATAATTTATCCTCCTATTTATTCCATGTAAAAACAAAATTTCCTTGTTTTCTGTGTTTAAATTTTTTTTCCCTATTTGCATTTATAATTTGGTGTCTTCGGATTGTTTGTAAATTTGTAAATTATATTATGATATTTTATTATTAATGTTTGAAAAATAAAATTTTATGAAATAAGATTATCATGATAGTAACTTCAAATTAATTTTAGATTTTAAATTTTATTATTTAATTTTATAATTATTATATATTAATTTTTAATTTAAGATTTGATATTTACACATAATTTTATTATAAAGATGTATGGCCTTTAACGTAATGCATAATAAATTCATTCTTTAAAATCTTACGTTTTCTCATATTTAAAGTATTTCTCTAATTTTATAATTCAATCATGAAATGTTTAAGATTCAAATTTCCATAAAAAATTAAGGGTGTCAATCTTTAGCTTACCTCCTATTTTGGATAAAACATGGACAATCCTTTCTTCATTTACAAATCTTATAGTATAAGTTTAAGAGTTTATCTCTATTCACTCATTAAACTATAGAAACTCTTTTATATTACATTATTTTTATAGATTTTAATCTAATATTTATATTTTTATTATTTCAGAAAGGTTAGTAATTTTTGGTGATCAATCTATCTTAATTATTCAAAATCAATGAAATATTTTGAGCACATTTCTCTTTTTAATGTAGTTGAACTTGAAACTTCTTCAAAACTTATCTCAACAATATAATATTTTAACATGTTCTATATAACAAATGATGGTACAAATGATCAAATACAACTAATTCAAAGTGTATAGTCATGAATGAAGAAAAATAGAACTCACTAAACATGCTTCAATTTTATTATTTTTTTTTAAATAGAGATATTTTTATTAAATAATACTCCACATTATAGTTGACTTATTTTTTACTCAACCTTCTAAAATAATACATACTTCAAGATTTTAAACCCCTTACTTCAAGATTTTAGACCCCTTTTCTCAACTTTAAACTTTCTCAATTCCAAACCACAAAGTATTTTAATCCTTCATCTATTTGATATTCTAAATGTGTTATAAGAAAATAACCCTTCATGATGAGAAGTCAAGGTAGTTTATTTTATTTCTACATGTGTTTTGAATTTTGAACTTGAACGGCCTTAACTTCTTATTATTTTTTAACCCTTTATGATGAGATGTCAAGTTGATTTATTTTATCTCTAAATATGTTTTGAATTTAAAAGTTGAGCCACCTTGACTTCTCATTATGAAGGATTTGTTTCATTCATGAAATCTATGTTAGTTTAGAAGGTTGAGCCAAAAAGAATAAACTATTATTTCTATGTGCAATATAAATACAAATGTATAATAAGTATATAAGAAAAATGTCTCAATTTTCAAAAACTAATGAAATTGAAGCATGTTTTGAGAGTTCACTTTTTCTTTCATTTACACTTTAAAATGGTTGTGTCTGATCATTTACATCATCATTTGTTGTATTAGAATAGTTTAAAATACTGCATTGTTGAGATAATTTGAGAAGAAGTTTCAAGGTAAATTATAGTAAAAATAAAAGTGTGCTAGAATTACTCATAGATTTGGGATAGTTAGAATAGATTGACCACCAAGAGTTGCTAACCATGTTAAAATATTGAGAGTATACAAGTTAGATCAAAATCTATAAAAATAATGTAACAAACATTTAGGATTTTTTATAAAGGTGAGTGAAGAGAAATAAACCCCTAAAAAACTACTAAAATGCATTATTAACCCCTAAAAAACTACTAAAATGCATTATTATTAAAAAATGCATGGCCAAGAAAAATGAATGAAGATGATAATTTAGTAGAAGAAGAAAGCATATGACCAAATCAATTTGATAGGGAAGGAGAATCTTATCATAGTTAGTATCATGGTGTCATATGAAAGTAATACAAATTTCAAATCTAGTATGTTAGTCATGTCAATTAATGACATGGACACTATTATCTAATATGTAAATCTTCTAGATAGCCACTTGGATCACATGTAATTTAACTTGTTAAATAGTTATTTTCACTGTAGTTACAAGTCAAGACATAGATTAGAAAGTATGGAGATTTTCAAAGACAAAATCAGGTTTGGGATGGTCTAGACATCCTAGATGAGAAGATGGCAATAGGTTCCTAGTAGTACAAATAGATGTTTCATTAAAGGTAGTGAAACCACTTATTAATGTAGGTTGCAGTTTCAAAAACAAAGTTAATGTAGATGATGGTTATGTAACCACCTCGATAGTTTTGCCTTACACAAAGTAATGATTCCATCCATGGCTATGATACAATAATAAGAATGGTTGTAAACTTTATAACTACAAAAAAAATGAATTTAATCTCCTTTGGTGTGTCTCTTCCATTTTGCATATGTATAAGCTTATATAGAAGTAGAAGCATCGAACAATGAGTGCTTGAGTATTGTTTGGAAATTAATCAAGTAAGTGGATATCCATGTACTAAGCTGATGCTTTTATATCAAAGTTCTTGACTGGATTGGTGTTTGGGTTGAGTTGTGTGTAAAGGAAGTGTGTATTCATAAAATTAGTATTTAGTATGGGTTTTGAACAAGTTTTATTATAAAGATTATTCATGAATTCCATTAATGGTAGTACCATGTGACTAATAAAGAGACAGTGGCAAGAGAAGGAATCCCCACTCTCCTAGAGTTTTCTCATTTTGAGTTTCTCCAAGGTAACTTATGTCTCTCCTCTTATGTATGTTATAGAAGTTATTTTAGGGAATGTTTCATTAGGGAAAATTTTAATTAGATGATTGTTGGAGTCCTTTAGCCACTCATGCACTAATCCAACATGTATTCCAACTATAATCTTTGTACACAGGCATATCACATAAGTTGTTCTTATGCACTCACCTAAAGTGCAAAATAAGGTAACCAAGAAGTGTTAGGGTTAGTTGGTAATGGTGATTCTTGACATTGTTTTGTGTGCTTACCTTTACACGTGTGGGATTTCTTAGAACTTACTCTATCTTATCATATCAAAATATGGCTAGAATCATACATAAATATATATAATACATAGAGACATTATATTATATGTTGACATAAGGTAATAATGTGAACCATAGAAAAAACACATTGATTCTACTTAAGTATTCATTGTTTCACTAACAAGACATCATTAAACATAATAGCCACAATCATCTAAGTATCGTAACAATGTTCCATAGCCATTACCAAAGATAACCATAACAATAATATCATCCATACTATTATTCATTACTCAATACATCATGATTACATTGTGCTTCATGGCACCGTACAACATTATTTTCTCTCCAAAACGTTTTTAACAATTCAACAACATTTCCTTCCTTGATAGTCAATCTCCTTCTCCTCCTCAGGTACCTACCTTTTATATATTTTAAAGGGCTCTATGTGGCATTTTCTAATTGAACTACCACCAATCATCAGTTATTACACTCATTGTCCACTTGGAAGTTAATTTGTCATCTTGATCGAGGTCAACTAGATCATCATTTACCATCACTTTCCAAATTTATTTTAGAATCTAGTTGTAACTCATAACTTCCACTATTTATCCATAAATCACATTGACACTGACAAGTCTGACAATGACATGTAGTCACTTTCATTATTTTCCTAATTATAATGTTAGATGTGAGCACATGGATATTTTTAATCGTGCACATAAATATCTACCTCCCTAAGATACTATCACTAATCTTTGGCTAATTTTAATGCATGCACATTTGGACTTACACTTTTATAAGACATGCCATAATTGTGTATCAACATCACCCCACACTAAATTGGTTGGTCACCTCAAATAACTTGCTAATCTATTCCCCTTTTTAGGCTTTGCCTTATACCTTATTCTCTGATCCATTATAGCATTGAATGCCTCTTCCTAAATCTTAGCTCCATCATGCCTACTAACTTCCTTTTTAGCCTCTCCTACTCTAGGCTCATCCCACCATCTTTCCATGTTTTGTTGGTCTCAACCTTAGTCAAAGAATTAAATAATTTAAAGAATCAAATAATATGATCCCACTTTATTTCATTGACTCAAATAATTCAATGGCATCCATCTTAAGCTCTTCTTCAAAACTGACCCATTTTTTATAATGCACCTTGTATATTCACTATGATGATTATTATTTTCATGCCTAATTCCTTTAATTTTGGAGGTTATTATTGAATTTAATTTACTTTTTGCTTCACATGACTTATCTTATCAGTAGCTTATTTTATCATTTCCTCAAGGAAACTTTCTTCATTAGTAGTTTTTAGTTGTAGCTCCAAGAAACATTGCTTGAATTATTTCTTAATCATGCTTATTATCTGGCTTAGTTCCTTCACCTCTTAAAAAATATTTATGTGATCCTCTTTACTTTTCTTAATATAAATTTGGAAGACTAGTGCACTCTACACTTGTTATTCCTTATGGAGGTGCATGCCTATTATGGTTGTTTTTCGAGAGAAAGTCAAAAATACTTGTTCTACTGCTTTTACACTTTTTGATATCTTATTAAATGTGTCTTCATAATTTTGTAATTGCTTGACAAATTTAATTTTGGATTTCTTGACTTATTCTCGCACATATATAACTTATATACCTCTTTAGGAACTACTCAGTTAATATCTCCAACTTTTCCATTTCTTTGGCTTGGGCAATGTCAATTACACCTTTAAGATTCATTCACATAAATTTAGATCCTTAAGCCTCATGGCAGCTACCTTGCCTGTGTTACCTTGTGCTTTCCCAGTCTTTATTAAGTGTGATTTCCACTTTTACATGTTTATTTTCTTCCTCATCAAGTTTCAAATATACTTTTATTGTCATTCACCTTAGGTTCTTATAAGCCATATTGTTCAACAAATTTTTCCTAAAAAATTTTATAGCTAGCTTCACCAATATACATCCTGATTGCACATCAATCATGTTCATAGGGTTTACATAAAAAAAATATTGATTCTTATTATCAGTTTATGAAGGATTCAATCCCATGATCATGGGGACTTCGAACCATAGCTCTTCTAAAAAAATATGTTTAAAGAAAAGGACATATATTTATATGTTTTTTGTGACATGGATAGGCCTCATTGCTTACCACATGTATATTTATTCCTCCTTCCAGCCACTCTAGCCTCTAGAATGGATAATGTCTTCCTCCTCTTCCTTTTATCATTAGGGGATCCCTTCTACCCATATTTGTTTCCCCTTCTATACCTCCTTTCTTTTTAATTATTTATGTAGTTGTTATTGTTCTAACCATTCACTGATGGTTTACTCTCATTGGGGATCTATTGTGGAATCTAAGTCCTAACATGTTGTACATCTACATCCATTCCCTATTCCATCACTACCTCTAAGTTTTTCACATTGTCTATTTCTATTCCAAGCCTATTTTTTGTGCTTGACTCTAGTTATGTGTGTCGTTATTTTTTATCTTCTTGTTCCTTTTTTGGTGTGGGGGGAGTCTTGTGCTACCTCTTCCAATACAAACCCTTGTTAACTCACATGTGGGGAATATTGGGTTAACTCTTTTTCTTTTTGTACTTTGGGTTCTAACCTTGATCAATATGCATCATTACTTCTAGGGCCTTCTTTAGGGATTGCCTTACTTTTACATGTTTGTATCAACTAGCACATGAATTAGTGGAGAAAGAAATCTTATAACAATGGTTTATGGATAAGAAAACCATGGTTTCTTATTATTTTGAGGTTCCTCTTATAACTTTGTCTCTTTTGAGTCTTCTCACATAGTATTTAATAGGCCCACTAACTTAATCTTATTTATATTTTCATTTTTGGTGGGGGTGGCATGTGAAACACTTGGTGTCGATGCAAATAATATTTCTATATCACCCTGCCCTTGTGCTTATTTGATAATACTCTTTTTCTCAGGCTTCAACATATAAAAGAGATTTTGCAACCATCTAATGAACCATATAAATGGTCTAATTTGAACCCTACTTATCTATTTTATTAGCTTCTAATTCCTAGTGTTTCCTAGATGCCTTGTATATTTATGTATTCTAAAGTACTCTAAACCATGATGATATATTAATCATGTTTATGATAATGAAGTTGGTTTTTGTTTTATAATTAAATTTGAATATGTTATCTTTAAATATGATGCTTCTACTTCTTATATGGTGTGTTGAGCAATTTGAGTAATATAATTTTTATATATATCAACTAGACAATTATGTCCTAAAGCAATAAAATGAATAGAGGATGTCGGTAGCCATATCCAATGGGTTTTCATCCTACATACATTTAGGCACCCTGAGCATGAAACATTTTTAGCAACCAACCTTTCTTTTAAATTTTTTCCAATGGTGAAATAATGAAAAATAAGCATGCATAGACCGATATAGGCATATGCAATAAGGAGGTGTTATAATGTTGAGCATTCCTACTAGATCGTAATTCTCCCCTTCCAAAATTTTCAACAAACATCACCCATGTTTCTATCATGTAGCCGTTGTTGGTTGTTTCCTCTAAAGTATGAATACTCTCAAGTTGTTAAGATTTCTTGTTAAGTAATAACCATAGCCTCTTATGTATATATTTAAAATAGAATTGTAGGATAAGGTGTTAGAGAATATTGAAGGAAAATAGATAATCTAAGTGTGAGTAAGTAATATCATTTTTAGTCATTATAATCTCACTATAGCAATCTTTAATTGCTACATGATAGAATATATTCTATAGTTTGTAGTAAATATGTTTTGATTCCAAAGGAAGGATTGGATCTCAAGACTAAATGAGGAGAACCCCTTCAGGAGGACTTGTATGGAATATACTGACTCATTATAATTAGATAATTAGATTCCTTAAAATATTTATTTCCATTCTATTATTCTACATATGTTAATTAAGTGTCATAGATAATTTTGGTATTGTAATTGCATGATAATTTCTCAGGGAAGCTTCCATAATATTTTAATTCATACAGTTTTTTTTCTCAAGTTTTAAAAGTGTGATTTCAATTAAATTACTTACATTTATAAAAATTCACATTCATATAAGCATGCCTATATGTAATTCACACATTAATCAAGTGAGTGAAGTGTGCACATATAGTGATGTCACCTTATCAATCTAAAATGCCCCTGAGTTAACAATTAATGAAGTAGGAGTTTTATGCATCAAGTGGTCACTTCATTATATAATCATAGGTTAAGTTGTACAAGGTTGTCAATTTTGATTTAGGTGAAATTTTACTCATCATTTTGGTGTCATTATCGAGGAAGGTATCATACATTCAAATATCCAAGATTGACAATCTCTTTTGTTCTTTCTAGATAAAACATTTAATGTTTTCTAGCTTAAAATTTTCCTATTTTATAGATAAGAGTTTTTTTTATATAAGGTTATAATTGTAAAAATACAAAAAAAACACAAACTATACTAAATCTATGTATGGTAATGTAGGTTAAAAAAAGGAAAGTGGTTGATTTACATGCAAAGAGAAAGGGATCATCTAGGTAGATTTTTGCCTAGTCACTTGACCTTTGTTGAAAGAATAGAAATATAATATGAAACAACTGAGGAATATGAGGAAACTCCTGGAGACCATCTATAATTATCAATAAAAGAGCTAGAAAAATAAGAATTCATGGTTGGGCTAGTAGTACAAATTGGGAATTTAGAGGATGAAGAGGTACATAAACCTGAGAAGGACCCCTCTATACCATATTTAAGAACCCCTACTCTATCACCCCACACTCAAAAATATAAAATTTAGTCCCCTCCATCCTCACCCAAATTTATTGTTAAGGAAGCATTTAAAGCCCTTTTAACTCCTAAAAGAGACCTCGGGCCTACAAAATATGTTATATTGGATAAGCTCTTTACTGAGGCTGAACCCTTGAGAGATTATACTCTTTCACCTTTATGTTAAAAAACTTATATCCCTATAGAAAAATATAAAATATATGTTTAATACATGCCAGGGAATACACAGATTGACAATGAATTTGAAGAGTTGATGGTAGAAGCTTCTAGTCTATAAATAGAAATATTATTCATGGAGGAGCATCAAGAAGAGAATATTACCAATGAGTATACAACTTTTGAATTCCCCATCGACACCCATGGGGGAAATACACCTATGAATAATATCCCTCATTATATCCTCTTACTTTCTGAGGAAAGGCAAGTGAACACCTAAAAACATTCCTCTTTAAGTTTGATATCTTATGTCATAGCTATGACTATAACCAAGATGCTCAAAAGCTGAAGTTGTTTCTAGTAACACTTAAATATGTAGCTTTTAAATGGTTTATGGGACTAGGGAAAGATGCAATTTCTACTTGGGAAGAAATGAAGAAGAAGTTTCTTTCAAAGTATCAAGACTATTGTCAAGGAATAAATTATAGAAGGGATGTCATCTTCAGGCTAACATAAGAGGAAGATGAATCACTAGAGGATTACATGGAGAGATTCATGTTTAGCCTAAAAAATTACAATCAAACTATAACATATAGATAATCCATAAAATTTATATTTGTAAAGAGATTTAGAGAATATTATTTTGAAGCGTTAGACCTAATGATTGGAGGAGATGTTTCAACATTGTACTTTGATGATTTAACAATTCTATGCAAGAATTACTCTAGATCAACCATGAACACAAACCATAGTAGCAAGATACTTCCTTCACCTACTAAAAATGGAATCTTAAAAAATTGAGTTAAGTAATATGTTGTAGGATATGACTCAATACATCATTATCCATATGGATACTATGCTAGATACATTGCATACAAGGAAAAAGTAGGAAGACATAGACTATGCCTTGATGGTTTATTGTCTAGATTATTGCAAAAATAAAGTAGACTACAAATTTTAGGTTATGTGAGTAAAGGTGGCTCGCATAATAGAGGAGAATCCTAACATAGTATAATTACATGTAATTGGTAGAGATAGAGATAAAAAAAATTATGTGTCTCAAGGTAGGCAATGGCCGCCTAGGCCATTTAATCAAGGTATGTCATCTAGTGCCATATTTCTAAATTCTCAATTTTGAGCTAATTATAATATACCTAATTCATTGACACCCATACAAAATCAAAACTATTCTCATAAAAATAACCTAGCCCTAAATAGTTGGAAACCCTCTCAAAGCAGTTGCTAGACACCTCAAAACCAGCCTTGGTGACTTCCACACCAAAACCAACAATGGTCTCATCCTTCCAACCCATGGCAATAATCATGGAGAAATATCCAACATTGGTTCAATTAGAATGTTATCTTCCTTTAAAAACAATAGATACATCAATAACCACAACTAGCCTTAATGTCAAATACCCAACCATCTTGTAGAAAACCACAATTGCCTACCTAACTTGTGTTAAACCATACAAATAAGTTGGTTCAACCAACATAAACCACTAAAATAATTCCATATATAACTTAAAAATTAGATATTAATAAAGTACACCTTTGTTTGGGATGTATTTTACCCCAACCCACATTGCTCATGATCATGGAACTTCCTGAGGAGCTTTAAGCCAACCATACTAATCCACAATCCCATGAACTCATTACTACTCCTAAACCAAATTCTATTGCAACACAAGGAGAGCACACTAACCTTCCTTTTCCTGAGAGGTTAAATATCCAACATCCTAACCAAGAACCTGAATTTGATATTATATGATAATTGAAAAATGTGTGTGTCAAGATTCCATTATTCTAAGTTATCAAAGATGTGCCCATTTATATGAAAGGTTATCATGAATTATTTTTAAAGAAACCTAGCTGCTAAATGACAGATCCCAAAACTATGCAAGTAGTTAGCCAACTTGCAAACATCATGTTAGGTAATATAGTTCTAGCCATGTATTATGATATAGGCAATCTTGTAGTCAATGTTAACATTAATGGCCAACTTATACAAAATATATTAATTGATTAAGGATTAGCCATCAATGTTATGACTATGAAAACCATGCATTAACTTGGACTAAAACAACTTTACCCAAAACCTATTATCTTAAAAATGGCTAATAGATCAACCATCAAACCTGAGGGGATGATTGAATAAATAGTCATCACTATGGATTCATGGGAATATCTAGTAGATTTCAGCATTCTCCAAATAAAAACTAACCTAGGAGGTTACCCACTTATCCTCAGAAGATCATGGCTAGCCATAGCTAATGCTTTCATTGGTTGTAAGTCAAGAAAAAAGTTGATTTCAAATGGAAATGACATTAAGAAACTAGTGTTATATCCCCCAGCCTAACTTTGTTATGAAGAATACCAACCTCCTTAGGTAGAGGACATATATCAGCCTAACTTTGTTATGAATAATACCAACCTCCTTAGGTAGAGGACATATATGATTAACGTGTTTCTTTTCACACTTTATGCATACTTGACCATAGCACATCAATTAAAGATCAAGAGGAAGACACACTCTTTTTTCATGTTTTACAAAACACTTATCAAGAGGACCCTAAAATAGATAATCTCTTGTAATGTACAACATGCCTTCTTGAAAATATTTTCATTGAGACTGGTCCCTCTAAATTTGCAAAAGACATTAGAACCTTCCATCAGTTATTACCACACCATTATAGCTATGCCCCATTGATTGGTAACATTGAATCCATGTTGTCCCTATCCAAGCAAGTGGAAATCCTACTAAGAAAAACCATCGATATCAATAAGAAGTTGACACCTAAACAAGAAACTAAGCTAGTCACTATGCTCCAAAAGTAGAAGCCAACTTTTTCTTGGGATTATCATGATACCCTTCAGATTTATTCACCCATCACATTTACATAAAAGAGGAATGTAAACCCATTCTCTAACCATAATGAAGAATGAGTCTTCTTGTTAAATATATAGTCAAAAGTGAGTTGCAAAAATTATTAGAAGAAATGTTCATATATCCTATT
The DNA here is from genome assembly GCA_037957365.1 of Torreya grandis. Lineage (NCBI taxonomy): Eukaryota > Viridiplantae > Streptophyta > Pinopsida > Cupressales > Taxaceae > Torreya > Torreya grandis. The sequence goes on along the minus strand of JARHVA010000071.1, from coordinate 8,386,921 downwards.
TTTGATAATCAATGGGTTTCACCCCTTATAATTGTACCTTAAAATGGGGTAAATGGTACATATGTGTATACTATAGTTAATTAAATGTAGCTACTAGGAGTGATCATTTCCCCCTCCCTTTCATTGACCAAGTCCTTGACACATTGGCAAGAAAAAAGTATTTCACATTTATTGATATATTTAGTGGCTATAATCAAATTATTGACAAGTGTTGTCATTAATGTCAAGGTTGATGTCACTGATGTCAAGGTGCATCTAGTGAAGATGCATGGTAAGTGGTCTTTGAGGTATGATCTTGTGTGCTTAAGGTAACAAGGAAGCCATGTGACAAGAGATAATTTGAAGGCAAGAGAGAATTTGAAGGCAACCTAATGTCTCTTTTGTTATTTGATTTCAAGATTGATGTTAAAATTATTGCAATGGTGTGAAAGTGTTGTATGAAGAGTGTTCTTTTTTTATTTCATTGAGGTAAGCATGCTTTGAGTACTATTTACTGAGTACAAGGTGTCTTTACAATCCTATTCTAGACTCTATGAGAAGGTTTGCATAGTGAAGTTTGGTGAAGTAAGCACAAGCTTGTGAGAGGTTGTTTAGCATTGTATGATCATGTAAATAATGTATAGATACTTTCAAAAGTGATTCAAGGTCAGTTTTCATGTTTCAAGTTCTTGAAAATACTAGACATGATACTAGTCAAGGCATGTAAAGTCCTTATGATAAGGTATGATTATGTTGACTTGGTAAGATGAGTTAACATAGGCATGAGTGGTTGTATAAGGTTTTATGATCATGCATATGACACATTGGACCACTCATGAGAGTTTTAGAGTGAGTCTACAAGGGTAGGACCTTCAAACCAAGTCTATATTTAAACCACTACCAAACACTACTTAGCCTAATGAGGCATGAAGATTAGTTTATGGTTTACAAGAAAAGGCATGAAAAGTGGTTTTGAGGTCTCTCGAGTAAGAGAATGAAGGCATGCAAACCCAAAAAGGAAATTTAGGTGTTTTTTTCCATGTGTAACCTCTTCATGGTAACTTTAGTTTTTAAGGATATATGTGGAAGGGTCCTAGCTCAAAATTCTAGGTATTAGTTTTTTTATTGAGGGATTATGCTTTATGAACAATCGTTAATAGTGGAAGTGTGTTTAAACCCTCTTTGAACCCTAATAGTGACCTGATGTTGAATATATGATTCAAAATTACTTAGAATGGTTTGGAATACTCAATTAAGTTTTTGTAACTTATATTTAACTCTCACAAGTACCTCCAAGTGGTGGTGGTTAGAGAGATGAGAGAGAAAATGTGAAGATACATGCTTCTTTATGAAGTTATTATAGTTGTAAAAAATTGTATTGGAAAAGTTTTGAAATTTAATGGAGGATGAATTTAGATACTCATATTTCATTTACATAAAGGTTTTTATATATTTTTTATTCCTCAAGTGTAAAAAAATGGTTATCCAAGTTAGCCAATCACTAACAAACCTAATGATGGAAATAGTGAAAAACCTAGGCAATAGTGAGAAGATAATTAGGAAAGTGTTATCATGATATAGTGATGAAACCAAGTGTATGGAGATGTTTTTTTGGATTTTTATGTCCTATTTATTATTTTTATAAATCTTTTAAGTAATGTATAGTGGTGAAAATGATGAATCCAAATGGCTTGTTTGATTCAATGAGGTATAGGTATATTGAGGTCATAAGATTGGTCTGGAAGATAAATATTTTCCATTTGAACATATGATATTTATATATAATAATGGTATAATGATATCATAGGATCAAAAATTTCATAATAATTCTTTTAAAGTGGTCATACAGGTGTTGAAGGTCAATGTCACCATTACTGGTCTTCAAGGAAAATTGGTATTTCTAAGTGAGTGAATTGCAAAAGTGTTTCTGAGCCTCTATGGCCTGTGTGATGAATTATAATGCATATGGTTATTTTTTTATGACTTGAAAGACATGTTAATGTTTTTGGAAAGCTTTGAAGTCAGTGTAAGAGGTTGAAAAATTAAATTCTAAATGGCTAGTCTAGTTGAAGCAAGACTGTGTGAGATAAGGTTAGGATATTGATCTGCAAGACCAATATTTAAAATTAGACCTTATAATTTTTTATTTTATAGTGTTTTATATATGTCAAAGGATATTTTAAATTTTTATTGGTTATGGTAAGTGTTCTTTTAGGTTTTGAATATCAAGTTGTTCATGACTGGTTTTTGGAGTGTTTTAGCAGTTTTGAGTCGTTATTTATAGAGAAACATTTAAGTCATTTTGACCTAAGTTGTGATGTATAAATCACATGGTGATTTTTGAAGGTCATGGAGTTTTTATTCATATGATTTATTTTCATGGTTGTGGGACTGAATTTTTTACATGTTTCAGTTTTGTTTGGCAAATTTTTTGTACATTCACAGGCCTAATTATGAATAGTGCTACAAGGAGTGTTCATGAAGGGGTTTGTGATAAAAAGTGTTATGGAAATTATAAGATGTTTATTAGGGTATATTTGATCAATTTATTAAATTATATTTTTTTTATTAAGGTAAAGTGGTAAAATAAAAGCAAAGTATAATGTGTCCTAAAGTATACCTAATGGAATTAAGTCTCCATGAGACCTAGAGGTGAAATGAGGTCTAATAGAGTTATGATAGACAAAAATGGACCTCAATATCCATTTTAATTATGTTTATTATATTTCCTAAGACCCATTCCATGGCTGACCTAAGAGGTTAAGGGTGATTTGTCGGCTAAGTGGCATATGAACAAGGAATGGTATATAAACAAGGCAATTTTATGCCTATTTGTGTAAGTAAGAGAGTATGTGAATGATATAGCACATTTTTTAGTATAATTAATTATTTTAGACCATCATAGGAGTGTATATGGTCTATAATGAATATTTTTAAGTGTGTCTATCTATGAATATCAAGATCATATCTTGAAGAGACCTAATTGAGTGAAGAGGCCTAGAAGGCAATTTGAGAGGGATAAGAGTGTGAAGAGGTGGTCCTCATCAGTTGGTTGATAAAATATTTATTCTTAAGGTGATCAAATAAATAAAGTGGCTAAGTTGGTGCTCAGTCATCTAGGGGGTTGGTGCCTCCTTACAAGTGGGATCTTGATTAGTTGGGGTTGATATTCCATGTGAAGTTATTGCTTCACTAAACTTGGTTTTTGTCTTATAAGACTATAATCCATTTTAAAATATCTGTGGATTTTATTCCCCTTGAGGATTTCCCATAGATATGATGTGTCCTTATGTTTCATGCTTATGTGGATAAGTGTTTATGCTTGCTAGATATATATGTTTGCTTGAAAAATTCATGATTGCTTAAGTGAACTTAAAAAAAAAAATTGAAGATTGATTCAACCCCCCTCTCATTAATTATGATTCCAAAATTTGGTATCAAATCATTTCCTTTTAATTAGGCCTAATAACCTAAAGTAGATCCTAGAAACAAGGATGTCTAGTCAACAAGCTCAAGGTGGTTTCACTACCAATAAGGCTTTGTTATTCATATAGTAGTCAATTGTAGATGGATAAAATCCACCTCCTACACCACCAACTAATGAAACATGCAAGAAAGAAAGTGAGAGAAATTCTAAGGCAATGAATACCATTTTATGTGGCCTATTAGAGGCATATTTTTTGAAGGTGATGCACTATGAGCTAGCCAAGGTAATATGGGACAAGTTGAAGACTATATATGAAAGAGACACCAAGGTGAAGATGGATAAATTATAGACTCATGAAAGGTATTTTGAAATTTTAAGTATGAAGAAAGATGAGAGCATTGTATCCTGTTGGAAATATTGTCATTGATGTCAAAGGTCTAGCATTTTTGGTGATAAAGGCCCCATTACATTTAATGATATTTGTAATTGATATATCTTGGCTAATGTGAGTTAATATTTATTTAATATTAACGAATATATTTTTGGTTGCATATGAGACAAAAAAGGGCCCATGGAGAAGTCAAAGAGTCACGGGGTAAAGACAAAAGAAGGATGGAACGCATTTTCCCATGAAGAGTCATCTTGGGGAATTCCTAGAGTCACCAAGTGAAGACAAAAGAGGAATGGCACAACTTCTCATGAAGGGACACTTTTCGGAATATGAAAAGTCACCAAGATAAGGACAAAAGTGGGAAGGACATTTTTGGTCATGAAGGGTCACCGCATGACTTTTCAAAGTCAAGAATATGAAGGGTCATACAAGTTTGGCACCATTTTCCATGAGGATTGAAGGGTCATAAAGGGGGAAGGCCAAGGTCATTTGGAAATCTATAAATAAAGGCTTGAGAATCCATTTGTAATATGAGAGATAGAGGTTGATTTGATATTGTAATATCTAGCTTAGAAGAGCAATTGTGAGAGATGAATATGATTTGTATTTTTTATATCTAGCTTAGAAGAGCAAAGGTGAGAGAGAAGAAAGAGATGTTGTAATGAACTATCATTTGTTGAGATATCAACATTGAGAGAAAGTTGTGTGGTTTACACAAAGGGGTTGGTGCTCATATGGGTTGGTGCTCACGAATTTTTGTTGGGTTAGTGCTCGACAAAGGGGTTGGTGCTCTTGTGGGTTGGTGCTCACGAATAGTTGTTGGGTTGGTGCTCAACAAAGGGGTTGGTGCTCTTGTAAGTTGGTGTTTGCGAATATTGTTTGGGTTGGTGCTCATTCATATACTTGAGATTGTTCTCTGTGGTTTTTTCCACATTGGGTTTCCACATTATATCTGGTGTCTCTCTCTTGTGTGGTGTTTATTGTTTTAGTTTTATTGCATATCTTGAATGTTTGATTAAGTGGAATTTGATTAAGAGAAAGTTTTATAAGATATATAATATATTGATTTTCCCCCCCTCTCAGTATATTTCATGCTTAACATATCCTACATGTTAAATGTTGATGCATTGGTCAATGTCATTAAGGGATTAAGAGAAGAATTAAAAGAGTCTACATTTATTCAAAATATATTGAGATCACTAACTCCTAAGTTTTATTCTAAGGTTTTTTTAGTAGAAGAGATGTAATATTTGGACAAACTGGTGGATGGACTTCATGGCATCTTGACTGCCTACGAGATGAAAATAAATGAAGGAAGACCTCCCAAGAAGGAAGCAACATTCAAAGTTGAGAAAAAGTCAAAATATAAGAAGGTCAAGGATGAGATATGTTTAGATTTTGATGATGATGAAATAATATCCATGTTTTCTAGGAATTGAGGTTTGGATGTGGTAATTACAAGGGTAAGTTGCCTTTTAAACATTTCAACTGTGGTAATATTGGTCACTTTGCATCTAAGTGTCATAACTAGGATAAGAATAAGCATGATGAAGAACATGATGACCATCATGGAGATGATAAGGTCTATTAGCTTGATAAAAACAAGAGAGATTTTAGGAAGTATGAAGGCAGGAAAGGGTCATTCAAAATAAGAGAAGTTTCTATACCAAAGAAGATAATAACTCATCTGATGTAAGTGACACAAGCACATCTGATAGTGATGATGAAATTAATGAACATGGACATGACAAAAATGAAACCTTATTCATGGATATAGAAATATATGAGGATTGATAAAAAGAGAAAGGCCTTATGGATGATGAAGAGGTTAAAGTGAACCTTGAGGAATAATCGGTGAGTGTTCTAATAGAGTTGAAGTTTTAAAGAAGGAAGAATCATAAATTTAAGTCATTAGTTAAGGATTATGAAGATCAAATTGGTTTTTTTATGAAATACTAAGTAACACATCCAAGGAGTATGATGATATCATCAATCAGATTGAAGTACAGATGAAGATAGTCACTACTAGCTTAAAAGCTAAAGAGGAAGAATGCACAAGGTATATAACTAAGATGAAATCATTAAAATATAAGTTATATCAATCATATATAAATTTTAAGACCTTTATCAAGTTTGAAAAGAGTATTGATGCTCTAGATAACATCTTGAGTAGTCAGAAGTCTACAAGTGATAACATAGGTCTTGGTTTCAAATAAGACCAAAAGAAGGTAGCTCAATTCAAGGACAAGGATAATTAAGACAATAAGGTCAACATGAAAAGACCAATTAGATATCCTAATGCTATGAGGTATGATAATTCATTCAATGGTTACTATTTTTCATCTAATAAATTTGGTCATAGAGCAAAAAAGTGTAGAAGACCCTCTAAAAATAGATATACATGAAATTATGAAAGGAATCATCAGTCAAGAGTATGAATGGGATTGTTTGCTATAATTGTCATCATGTAGGACACATTTTAAGATTATATCTTAATAGAGTTATAAGGCCATCAATTCAAAACAAGAGGTTTGAATCCCCTAGAGTGTAAGAGAAAAGGTAAATAAATGTGTGGAAACCAAAGACAATAAAGGTAAGTCATGATCAGTCTACAAGCCCAAGTGGATTGTATGATATGATATAAGACACTTTAGATATGACATCTAGTCAAGAATGTCTGATATCATCTCATATTATTGATCAAATGGTTGATGAAATGGTCAAGCCTAAGGTGTCAATCAAGCCTAACAATATCCTAAAAGATATTCAGTCTTGGGAGAGCACGGAGATCTAGGAATCTCTTGAGTTTGTGTTGTTTTAAGTTCCTTATGAAAGGGTTGACTCCAATAGGCTTCATAGAGACTCTCTTCAACTAGTAAAAGGATGGTGGATGCTTGTTTTGAGGGGGGGCTATTCATGTTGTTCATAAGCTCTAAGTGTAGTTGTTGGCAAACATAGAAGAGTTTTTTAGAGTAGTTGCTAAAGAGGAAGAAAGAGTGGTTCTAGAAATTGTAGTATGTATAACCCTTTGTTATTAATGTCAAAGGGGAAGAATATTCACTAAGGGAGATTGACCAAATTAGGGGAGATGAGAATGATCAGGTTGTAGTATGTTTTCCATCAATGACAAAGGGGCAATTTATTGAGAAGTGTTATCATTTATGTCAAGGTTGATGTCAAGGTGAATCTAGTGAAGATTTATGGTGAGTGTTCTTTGAGGTATGATATTGTGTGCTTAAGGTGACAAGTAAGCCATGTGATAAGAGAGAATTTGAAGGCAATATAGAATTTGAAGGCAACCTAATGTCTCTTCTGTTGGTTGATGTCAAGATTATTGTAATGATTTGAAAGTGTTATCTAAAAAAATTTATTGTTTGGTATCATTGAGGTAAGCATGTTTTGAGTACTAGTTCTTGAGTACAAGGTGTCTTAATAATCTTAGTCTAGAATCTGTGAGAAAGTGTGCATAGTAAAGTTTGGTGAAGTAAATAAGCACAAGATTATGAGAGGTTGTTTGTAATTATGTGATCATCTAAGTAAAGTATAGATAATTTCAAAAGTGTTTAAAGGTTAATTGTCAAGTTTCAAGTGCTTGAGAATCCTATACATATCACTAGTCATGGCATGTAAAGTTCTTGTGAGAAGGTATGAGTATGATGGTGACTTGGTAATATGAGTGAACACATGAATGAGTGGTTTTATAAGGTTTTTTGAGCATGCATGTGATGCATTGGAGCACTCATGAGAGTCTTAAGGTGAGCCTACAAGGGTAGGACCTTCAGATCAAGTTTGCATCTAGACCACTACCAAACCCTACTTGGCCTAATGAGGCATGAAGATCAGTTTTCAAGACAAGTTTGCATATGTGAGCATGGATAGAGGGATGGTATGTTGTTTCGAGCATGTTTACAAAGTTTGAGTGCATGGTTTGTAATAAAAGGTATGTAAAGTGGTTTTGAGGTCTCTCCAATACATAGAATAAAGGCATGCAAACCTAATAATTACTTTGATGTGTTTGTTGGCATATGTAACCTCTACATGGGAACCTGATCTATTGAAGGGTTATATTTTATGAATAATCATTAATAGTATAAGTGTGTTTAAACCCTCTTAAAACCCTAATAGTGACCTGATGTTGAAGATATGATCCAATAGTGACTATTATTATTTGGAATTCATAGGTAAGTGTTTTTATATTGTATTTAACTCTCTCAAGTACCTCCAAGTGGTGGTGGTTAGAGGGAGGAGAGAAAAAATGTGAATATACAGGGTTGTTTCTAAAGAAGTTGTAGCTATAAAAAGTTGTATAAGACAAAGCTTTAAAATTGATGGAGGATGAAGGTAGAGATTCATGTTTAGTGTCCATGAAGGTTTATTGATAAGTTTTTTTCCTCAAGTCTGATAAAATGGTCATCCAAGTTAGCTAGTCGCTAACAGGGGTAATGATGGAAATAATGAAAAACCTAGGTAGAAGTGAAAATATGATTAGGAATGTTTTATCATGATAATGTGATGAAACAAAGTACATGGATATGTTTTTTGCAATTGGTATGTCATATTCATGCTTTGTAAAAATCTTTTAAGTAAGGTACAATAGTCAAATTGATGAAGCGAAATGGCTTGTTTGACTTAGTGAGGTTTGTGTATAGTGAGGTCATAAGATTGGTCTATGAGACCAATATTTTCCATTTGAACATATGATATTTCTATCTAATAATGATATAATTATCTCATAAGATCATATACTTTCATAATAAGTCTTTTAAAAGGGACATATAGGTGTTGAAGGTCAATGTCACCATGACTCGTCTTTGAGGAAAACTATCAGTTCTGAGTGAGTTAATTGTAGAAGTGTGTTTGAGGTTTTATGCCCTATATGATGAAGTATAATTCATATGGTGATTTTTTTTATCAATTTGAAGTATTTTTCATGTTTTTTGAAAGATTTTAATTTAATGTAAGAGATTGAAAATTGAATTCTAAATGGCTTGTCTGGTTCAAGCAAGTCTGTGTGAGATAAGGTTAGGAGATTATTTTGCAAGACCAATATTTGACATTAGACCTTGTTATTTTTTTATTTTAGAGTGTTATATATATTTAAAAGAATATTTTAAAGTTTCATTGGTCATGGGAAATGTTCTTTCAGGTGTTGAAGATCAAGTTCATGACTAGTTTTTGGAGTGTTCTAACAGTTCTGAGTGGGCTATTTACAAAGAAGTATTTGAGTCATTTTTCCCTAAGTTTTGATGTCTAAAGCACATGGTTGGTTATGTTTATAATTTCATGTAGTTTATATTCATATTATTTATTTTCATGGTTTTGGGACTGAATTGTGTACATGTTTCAATTTTATTTGGTAAACTTTAAGTAGGTTCATAGGCCTAATTGTGAACAGTGCTACAAGGAGTGTTCATGGAAGGGTGTGTGCTAAAAATTGTTATGTACCTTAGAATATGTTTATTGGGTTATATTTGATCAATTTATGAAAGGATATTGTTCATCAATGAACGTAAAGTGATTCAAGAAAAGCAAATTATAATTTGTCCTAAAGTAGACCTAAAGGTGAAATGAGGTCTAATAGAGTTATGATGAACCAAAAAGGACATAATATCCATTTTATAATGTTTGTGATATTTCCTAATACTTATTTCATGTCTGACCTAAAAGGTTAAGGACGAGTAGCCAACTAAGTGGCATATGAACAAGGAATGGTATATACATAAGGCACTTTTAGGCCTATTTATTTAAGTAAGAGAGTATGGAAATAATATAGCTCATTTTTTAGTATAATTAAGTCTTATACACCATCAGAGGAGTGTATAGTATTTTTTATGAATATTTGAAAGTATGTCTGCATATGAAGATCAAGGTCATATGACCTAATCAGTCTTGAAGAGACATAATTAAGCGAAGAGGCCTAAAAGGCAGTTTGAGAGGGATAAGAGTGAGAAGAGGGGAAGAGGTAGGCATCATCAGTTGGTTTATAAATAAGGTGTTATAAAGGTGATAAAATCAATCAGGTGGCTGAGTTGGTGTTGAGTCATCTAAGGAGTTGGTGACTCCTTGCAAGTGGATTCTTGGCTAGTTGGGGTTGGTGCTCCATATGAAGTTGGTGCTTCAGTAGACTTAGTTTTTGTCTTATAGTATTAGTGTAGGTTTTTATTTTTCCCTATTTGTTAATTAGGGAAATTGTATTTCTTGAGCATATATGGAGTTTTCCTACATTTGTGGGATAGGCTAGCTTATGTGGAGGTGTGTGTCATAGATGTGTCATAGGTGTCATAAGAATGTCATAAGTAACTCCCTTGATGGGAGTTACTTCTCTATTCTTAGCACCTTGTCACCACCTTTCATGGAGGAGTTACATTCTATTCTTGGGGTGCCTTGTCCACCTTTTGTGGAGGAGTTACTTACGTACTCTCCTATTTGTATTCCTCACTTTGGCCATCTCATGTTAAACAGATTTTGGTTTTCTCCATTTTGTCTTGTGTAATTTCTCTTATTGTATTATTTTCAAATTGCTTTAGCATCTATGTGGTGTGCACTTGCTTCAACTTGTGTGATCACATCTCCATTTCACTCACATTATCCAAATTCTAGCAACAACTTTGATATGGTATCAGAGCTAACCCGGTAATCTTGTGTGTGATTATGCTTTTAGCTTATTTTGAAATCAATAGGAGTGGATTTCTCTTTATTTTTTTATTCTAGATTTGGTCTAAAAAAAAAAAAATCTATCAATATCATTTCTTGCCTTCTTACTTTGCTTTCTTAAGTGTATCACCGGCTGAAGAAACTGACAAGGCATACTTAGAAGCTCCGTTAGTAGCTAGAGTACTGATGGGCTTGCTGGTAGTCTTAAGCATTCCCAAGGGACTGTATTCCAGCTCTACATAATATTCAAGCATGCAAACCTGTTGAGCACTAGAGAGCCTTTTCAGCGTAACCACAATCGGCCTACTAAAGGCTTTGTCCATTGGTATGAACAAAGTGAGGCCATGGCTAGTGGCTGTCGTCTTTGCATATTTTGAGAACGCTGGTGGCAGTGATCTACTGCACGTATATCCTACAGTCAACCTTGTCAAGCACATCTGGGTTGGTGGCAGAGGGAACCGGTTCAGTTAGATTAGAGGGTAGGATGAGCTTGGGGATCTCCTTCACAGACTTAAAAAAAAATTGGTAATCTACTATCCTTGCTGAATGGCGCCTAGTTCAGACTTTGTTCTTGGTTTCTAAAGTCTTTTTTTGGTGGGCCCACTCTCTCTCCCTTTTTTGGTAAATATGCTTTTTAAATTATTATGATCTAAATCAGTAATTTGAATGTTTGATTTAAAATCAAATTTGAAATTAGCATTCAAAAAAAAGGGGCTGTTTAGAGGTTTTTTTAAACTTGTATCTTCAACCCACAAAGACGAAGGGTGAGGCTCGGGCTGGTAGGAGGCCAATTCCCCCTCACAAAAATCTCATTTAGATTCCTCATTCCATGTTGAATCCAATGAGTGGTTGGAAGGCCACTTTCTCTCCCCATAACAGGCATTTTTTTAATGTTTTAGTGCTTTTTTTTTGCAAAAATACTAGTTTACGAGAAAATTGTAACTTTAATATCTTGCAAACAGTAGCTCGGTTTTGGGTGCCATTTTTTGCAAAAGTGCTTGTAATTCAATTTTATATAGCATAGACTTGTTATTTTTTTTAAACACACTAGTTTATAAAGTGTCAAAATTTTGGGTCTCTCGAGACGCATTTTCGGTTGAGTCTGACGTCCTGTTTGCTTGTCTTGCACTAATTGCTCTAATATGCATTTTCGGCTGAGTCCGATGTATTTTGAGTATTTACTTTCATATTTGGGGGGGCTCAATATTTTGGGGGGATGTGATTGCTTTTCACAACTTGCTTTCATTCTCCTTTCTGCATACATTCATAACTTGAAATCAACACAACTTCACCTAAATTCAGCTAAAAAATGGATTCTTTTCAACTTAAACCCCTAACACCCTTCAACTATCATGAATGGAAAGTTAAAATATCAATCATTCTTAGAAGCAAAGGGTTGTATAGGATCAACATGGATACAGAAGTAGAACCCAACACAGATGCTGAAAAGGTCAAGTGGTACAACCGTAGTGATGAAACCTATGGATTATTGAGCTTGTCTATGTCTCCTGAACTTCTCTTCCATCTAGAATCCTCTCATACTCCCAATGACATATGGGACACCTTAGAAAATTTATTTTGGAAGCTTGATGAGATGAGAGGTCATGAGCTCGAAAACGAACTCATAAGTGTAAGTCCTAACAACTTTGACACCCTACAAGACTTCTTCACTAAGTTTAAGGCCCTTAGATTGCAATTGAAAGAATGTGGGATAGAGAAGAAAGATGATCAACTCATACTTTCTATTCTTGAAAAGTTAGGTCCAAGCTATTTTGTCTTTGTCTCCACTTTCCATGCCATAAAAAGTGCCCTTAGCACTACATGGAAAATGCCTTCTTTGGATTCATTCATTGTTGACTTGACTAGGGAGCAAGATAAACTAATTCAAATTGGCGCAATGAAGTTTACTCAACCCAAGTTTTGATAGCTGGAAATGGTTAGAATAAGACTTCAACAAAGGAGAAGAAGAAAAAGAACAAGGACCAAGAGAAGAAGAAAGAAAACACCAATCCTGCCAAAAACAACACTGAGTCTTCATCTTCCAATGTTAAACCTAAGAAAGAGAAGGTTAAGTGTGCCTATTGTAAAAAGATAGGGCATGATGAACACAAATGCATGAAGAAACAAATAGATCACCTAACTCATCTTCTAGAGAAGAACAACATAGCTATTCCTGAGTCCATTAAGCAGAATTCATCTACCCAAGATTCTACTAAGGAAAAAGGCAAGGGTAAGGAGAAAGAAAAGGGCAAGGCCCTTGTAGCAACAACAGCTTCTACATCTTCATGGGTCATAGACTTGGGTGCTTCTCACCACATGGGCTCTTCACTAGTTGAGTTTTCATCTTTAGAGCCTTATAGCATGACTTCAATTAGTTTGGGTGATGACACATCAGTTTCCATTGCAAGGAGAGGGTCAGTTGAAATGGAAGGAGGAACATTCAACAATGTTCTAAGTGTTCCTTCTCTTTCAACCAATCTCCTATCAGTATACCAAATCACTCACATTGGTCGGAGCATGAGAGTTGAGTTTTCACTAGATTTAGTGTCTATCAGGGAGTTGCATAGTGATACTACAACGGCAGTGGGTAGGGCAGATCACCAAGATAGGTTATACACCTTCTCACATTTTGCATCAGATTCTTCTCCAACAACATTGCTGACTCATTTAGATGGAGTTAGCAAATTATGGCATGAGCGGTTTGGCAACCTTAATTACTGTTACCTTGAGCAACTTTGTAAACATGACAGGGTCATTGGCTTGCCTCATGTCCAATTCTCAAAAGGACTTTGCGAAGGGTGCTCCCTTGGGAAGCATCCCAAAGCAAAATTTGACAAAGGCAAAGCTTGGCGAGCTTCACAACCTTTGGAGTTACTCCACAGTGATGTATCAGGACCCTTTCCCAAGCCATCTTTCATAAGGGCCAAGTACATCCTCACTTTCATTGATGATTTATCTAGGTACACTTGGATATATTTTCTCAAACAAAAGTCTAAAGTGTTTAAAAAAATTTAGACTTCAAGGCTCTTGTTGAGAAACAGAGTGAGAAATCCATCAAGGTTCTTTGAACTGATAATGTAGGGGAGTATGTCAGCATCAAATTTGAGTAGTTTTGCACTATAGAGGGGATTGATTTGTAGTGCATAGTCACTTATAATCCTTAACAAAATGGGGTTGTAGAACACAAGAATAGGTTCTTGAAAGATATGGGTAGCTATATGATTCACTCCAAATCTCTAGCACCACAGTACTGAACTGAAGCTGTCAATTGTGCTTACTACATTAAAAATAGGGTTCCTCACAAAGCTTTGAAAGGGATAACACCCTTTGAAGCTTGTCATAAAAGGAAACATGATGTTGAGCACCTTAGATTTTTTGGATCCCTAGACATGGCCCACATTCTGAAGAAGAAATGCAAAGCTATGGAACATCAGTCTAAGCCTTGCATCTTTGTAGGATATCTGGATGGTATTAAGGGATATCGCCTTCTAAATCTAGTCACTCATGAGTTGTTCATCAAGAGAAGTGTCCATTTTTGGGAGAGTCTTAGAGACTCAACACTTGAAACTTCTTCTCCCTCATCAGATCTACTTATTCATGATGATTCCTCGTCAAATTTAGATCAGCCACAACAGGTTCTTAAGCCAAAGTCATCTTCTTCTTCTTCAAGTTCAGACAATGAGGACAGTGATGCAGCATCATCCACCTCTAGTCAGTCAGAGGATGAGGAGTTATCACTTGTCTCACCCACTTTTGGGCCACTTTGGGCCAGATAGACACTTGAGAGTGGTGGCACTTGGGTAGGAGATCCCACAGATGACAGATGTACTAGTGGGGATTTTTAGAGAGATCCCCATGCCTTCTTTGCTTCAGTCTCAGATCCACAAAATTTTTGAGAGGCATCAGGGGTACCTAAGTGGGATAGTGCTATGGAAGAAGAATATTATTCCTTAATCAAAAATCACACTTGGGATTTGACTTCACTTCCTAAGAGAAGAAAGATGGTTTGATGTAGGTGGATATATCAAACCAAGTTTTCAGCAGATGGGTCAGTTGATAAGTACAAGGTGGTATTGGTCACCAAGGGTTTCTCATAGGTGGCAGGCATTGACTACTCAAAGTCCTTTGCACCCATTGCAAAGATGACTTTTATTCAACTCACCTTGGCTACTACTGTAGCACATGGTTGGGATGTGCATCAGATGGATGTGAAGAGTGCCTTTCTTCATAGAGACTTTGAGGAGGAAATCTACATAGAACAACTACCAAGATTTGTTCAAGATTCTTCCTTAGTATGTAGACTTAGGAAATCTATCTATGGCCTCAAACAGGCCCCTCAGGCTTGGTATGCTAAGATGGATTCCTTCCTTCTCACAGTGGGTTTCACTAGGTGCCATTCTGATCCCAATGTCTACTTCTTGCAGCAGGATGATTTGCTCTTGATTTTGGTTCTATATGTTGATGACCTTTTGATCATTGGGAGTTCTTCATCGGCTATTGTAGTGGTGAAGGCATCTCTTCAAGATAGATTTGACATAACAAACTTGGGTTTGTTGCACTACTTCCTTGGCATCAAAATCTCATAGTCAGATTCAGGCATTTCTCTTACACAGCCTAAGTATGCTCTTGACTTATTGGCTCAGTTTCACATGGCTGATTGCAAGCCACCTCCAACTCCCTTTCTATCAGGGGTCAAGCTTAAGGCTGATTGTTCTTCACCATTGGTTAATGCCACTAGGTATCGACAACTTGTTGGTAGTCTCATCTACTTGACTCACACTAGGCCCAACATATCATATATAGTGGGAATTGTTTCCAGATTCATGCAAGAACCTCATGAGCTGCATTGGAAAGTAGCTAAGAGGATCTTGCATTACATACAGGGTTCACATAGATATGAGATTCATTACAGATTTGGCATAGAGGTTGACTTGGTTGGATATACAGATTCAGACTGGGCTAACGATTCATAGACTTGTAAGTCCACTTCTGGTTATAGTTTCTCTCTAGGTTCTAGTCCTATCAATTGGTCTAGCAAGAAGCAGAATGCTATTGTTATATCATCCACAAAGGCAAAGTATATGGGAGCTATTAATGCAGCTACTAAGGCTATTTGGCTTTAGGGGATTCTTTCTGAGTTTGGCATTCCTATCAAGCAACCCACCATCATTTACTATGACAACTAAAGTACCATTCAGATTTGTAGGAATCCAGTTCAGCACTAGTAGACCAAACACATAGAGATTCACATGCATTTCATTCGGGAGCTTATTCATAGTCAGCTCATTGACTTGATATTTTGCTAGTCTTCAGAGAAGGTTGCAGACATCTTCACCAAACCTTTCACTAAGAGTAAGTTCATTCATCTAAAAGCTCTTCTTGGGGTGTGGTCCACATCTGCAATAGCATCATCTTTAGGGGGGGCCTTCTAGCCTCTTCTTTTCTTTATTGCTCTCTTTTGGGGGGGAGTTTTTTCCTACGAGTTTTCTCTTTTTCTCTATCTTATGGGAGATTGCATTTATACATGGGAACCTCATCAGGCTTAGTTATCGGGACCCATTTTATATTTCCACACTACCCACCTAAGCTGCGCTTATGGGGGGGTATTAGTGTAGGTTTTTATTTTTCCCTATTTATTAATTAGAGAAATTGTATTTCTTGTGCATACATAGATTTTTCTGACATTTGTGGGATAGGCTAGCTTATGTGGAGGTGTGTGTCATAGATGTGTCATAGGTGTCATAAGAATGTCATAAGTAACTCCCTTGATGGGAGTTACTTCTCTATTCTTAGCACCTTGTCACCACCTTTCATGGAGGAGTTACATTCTATTTTTGGGGTGCCTGTCCACCTTTTATGGAGGAGTTACTTACGTACTCTCCTATTTGTATTCCTCACTTTGGCCATCTCATGTTAATCAGATTTTGGTTTTCTCCATTTTGCCTTGTGTAATTTCTTTTATTGTATTATTTTCAAATTGCTTTAGCATCTATGTGGTGTGCACTTGCTTCAACTTGTGTGATCACATCTCCATTTCACTCACATTATCTGGATTCTGGCAACAACTCTAATAATAAGAATGGTCCATTTTTAGATTTCTATGAATTTTCTTCCCCTTGAGGGTTTTCCACATATATGATGTGTTCTTAAGTTTCATGCTTATGTGGATAAGTGTTTATGCTCGCTATATCTATATATTTGTTTGAAAAATTCATGATTGCTTAAGTGAACTTAAAGGAAAGTTTTTGAAGATTGATTCACCCACTCTCATTCATTGTGATTCCAACATTTGGTATCATAGTAGGTCCTTAGAACTAGGACTAATAACCTAAAGGAGATCCTAGAATCAAGGATGGCTAGTCAGCAAGCTCAAGGTGATTTCTCTACCAATAAGGCTTTGTCCTTCAATAGGATTAATTATGCCTTTTAGAGAATCATAATGAGAACATATCTAATTTTAATGGTCCATGACATATGGTAGTCAGTTTTAGATGGTACACTCCACCTCCTATACCACCAACTGATGCAACAAGTAAGAAATAAAGTGAGAGTAATTCTAAGGCAATGAATGCCATTTTATGTGGCCTATCAGAGGTAGATTCTGTGAAGGTGATATACTGTGATTTAGCTAAGGTAATATGGGACAATTTCAAGACTATATATTAAGGAGACACCAAGGTGAATATGGCTAAATTATAAACTAATAGAAGTCAACTTGAAAGTCTAAGTATGAAAGAAGATGAGAGCATTGCATCATACATGTTAAGGCTTGATGAAGTGGTCAATGTCATTAGATGATTAAGAGAAGAATTGAAAGAGTCTATAATTTTTTGAAATGTATTGAGATCACTAACTCCTAAGTTTGATTCTAAGGTTTTTTCTATAGAAGAGATGTAAGATTTGGACAAATAGGAAATGATTGGGCTTCATGGCATCTTGACTGTCTCTGAGATGATAATAAATGAAGGAAGAGATCCCAAGAAGGAAGTAGCATTGAAAGTTGAGAAAAAGTTAAAATATAAGAAGTTTAAGGATGAGGTATGTTCCGATGTTGATGATGATGAACTAATAGCCATTTTTCTAGGAAATTGAGGTTTAGATTTGGTAAGTACAAGTGTAATTTATTTTTAAAATATTTCAACTATGGTAAGATTAGTCACTTTGAATCTAAGTGTCCTAACAAGGATAATAATACACCGATGAAGAATATGATGAACATCATGGAGATTATAAGAAGGTACATAAGCCTAACAAAAATAAGAAATATTTTAGGAAGTATGAAGGTGGGAAAGAGTCATTCAAGAATAAGAGAAGTTTATATACCAAAGAAGATAAAAAATCATTCGATGTAGCTGACGTAAGCACATATAATAGTGATGATGAAACCTTATTCACAGTTATAGAAATATACAATGAAGATTGCTCAAAAGGGAAAGGCCTTTTGGATGATGAAGAATCAGATAAAGAAGAGGATGAAGTGAACCTTGAGGCATAATTGATGAGTGTTATATAGGAGTTGAAGTTATAAAGAAGGAAGAATCATAAATTGAAGTCATTAATTAAGGACTATGAAGATCAAATTTGTTTGTTTGAGTAAATACTAAGTAACACATCTAAGAAGTATGATGAGATCATCAATTAGATTGAAGCATAGATGAAGATAGTCACTTCTAGCTTAAAATCTAAAGAGGAAGAATGCACTAGGTATAGAACTAAGATGGAATCCTTAAAATATGAATTGGATGAACAATCTATCAAGTTGAAGACCTTTATGAAGTTTGAAAATAATATTGATGTTCTAAATAACATCTTGAGCAATCAGAAGTCTACAAGTGATAAGACAGGTCTTGGTTTCAAAGAAGAACAAAAGGAGGTAGATCGAGTCAAGGAGAAGGGTAATGATGACAAGAAGGTTAACATGAAAAGATCAATCAGACATCATAATGCTATGAGGTATGTTAATTCATTCAATGGTTACTATTTTTCATGTAATCAATTTGGTCATAAAGCAAGAGAGTGTAGAAGACCCTCTAAAAATGAGTATGGATATAATTTTGAAAGGAATCATCTATTAAGAGGTATGAATGGGATTGTTTGCTACAATTGTCATAATGTGTGACACATTGGAAGATTCTATCCTAATAGAGTTAGAAGGCCATCAAGACAAAACAAGAGGTTTGAAGCCCCTAGAGTGAAAAAGAAAAAGAAAATAAATGTGTGGAAACCAAAGATAATAAAGGTAAGTCATGATCAGTCTACAATCCCAAGTGGACTATTTGTTGTGATAGAAGACACTTCAGATATGAAATCTAGTCAAGAATGTCTAATATCATCTCACATTGTTGATCAAACAGTTGACAAAAAGTTCAAGCCTAAGGTGTCAATCAAGCCTGGCAAGATCTTGAAAGATATTTAGTCTTGTCAGAGCATGGAGATATGGGAATCTCCTAATTTTGTGTTGTTTTAAGTGCCCTATGAAAGGGGTGAATATATTAGGCTTCATGGAGACTCTCTTTAGGTAGCAGAAGCATGGTGGATGCTTTGTTTGTGGGGGATCTATTCATGTTATTCATAAGCTCTAAGTGTAGTTGTTGATAAGCATAGAATATTTTTTTATAGTAGTTTCCAAAGAGGGAGAATGAGTGGTTCCAAAATTTGTAGTATGTATGACCCTTTGTTATTAATATAAAAGGGGAGAAAGTTTAGGAAGGGAGATTGACCAAATTAGGGGAGATGGAAATGATTAGGTTGTAGTATGTTTTCCATCAATGACAAAGGGGGAGTTTGTTGAGAAATGTTTTCATTTATGTCAAGGTTGATTTCATTGATGTCAAGGTGCATCTGATGAAGATGCATGGTGAGTGGTCTTTGAGGTATGAGCTTGTGTGCTTAAGGTGAAAAGGAATCCATGTGACAAGAGAGAATTTGAAGGCAACCTAATGTCTCTTCTATTTATTAATGTCAAATTTGATGTCAAGATTGTTGCAATGGTATGAAAGTATTGTTTGAAGAGTGTTATTGTTTGATATCATTGAGGTAATCATGCTCTAAGTACTAGTTCTTGAGTACAAGGTGTCTTGATAATCTTAGTCTAGACTTTGTGATAAGGTGTGCATAGTGAAGTTTGCTGAAGTAAATAAGCACAAGCTTATGAGAGGTTATTTGTCATTATGTGATCATGTAAGTAAAGTATAAATATTTTCAAAAGTGTTTCAAGGTAAATTGTCAAGTTTCAAGTGATTTAGAAGCCTAGACATGTCACTAGTCATGGAATGTAAAGTCCTTGTGAGAAGGAATGAGTATGGTCACTTGGTAATATGGGTGAACATATGAATGAGTGGCTTTTTAAAGTTGTTTGAGAATGTATATGATGAATTTGAGCACTCATAAGAGTCTCAGGGTGAGCCTATAAGTTTAGGACATTTAGAACAAGTATACATCAAGACCACTACTAGACCCTACTTGTCCTAATGAGGCATGAAGATCAATTTTTAAGATAAGTTTGCATATGTGAGCATGGATAGAGGAATGAAATGTTGTTTCAAGCATGTTCATAAAGTTTGAGGTCATGGTTTATGAGAAAATAAATTCAAAAGTGTTTTGATTTATCTAAAGTACATAGAATTAATGCATGTAAACCTGAGGACTTTCAAGTGTTCATTATCATGTGTACTCTTTACATGAGAACCTGATCTGTTGAGGGGCTATGCTTTATGAAAAATCATTAATAGTGGAAGTGTGTTTAAACCCTCTTAGAGCCCTAATAATGACCTGATGTTGAAGATAAGATTCAAAAGTACTCAATATGTTTTTGAATGATCAGGTAAGTGTTTTGATCTTGTATTTAACTCTCTTAGGTACCTCTAGGTGGTGGTGGTTAGAGAGAGGAGAGCTAAAATGTGAAGATATAGGCTTGTCTTTGAAGAAGTTATTGTAGGTGTAAAAATTTGTATTGGAAAAAGTTATCAAAATTATGGAGGATGAAGGTAGAGACTCATGTTTCATTTCCATGAAGGTTTATATATAATTTTTGGTCCTCAAGTTTTCTAAACTAGTCATCCAAGTTAGCCAATCGTTAGCAGGCCTAATGATGAAAATAGTGAAAAACCTAGGTAGTAGTGAGAATATGATAAGGAATGTGTTATCATGATAGAGTGATGAAACCAATTGCATGGAGATGTTTTTTGGGACTACTATGTCCTACTCATGCTTGGTATAAATATTGGAAGTAAGGTACAGTGGTGAAAATGTCCAAATGACTTGTCTAACTTAGTGAGGTCTATGTACAGTGAGGTCATAAGATTGGTTTGAAAGACCAATATTTTCCATTTGAAAATATGATATTTCTATCTAATAATGGTCTAGTGATCTCATAAGATCATATACTTTCATATGAATTTTTTGAAAGTGGTTATACAGGTGTTGAAGGTTAATATCACCACGACTGGTCTTTAAAGAAAATTGGAAGTTCTAACTGAGTGAATTATAAAGGTGTTTTTGAGGTTTTATGCCCTATGTGATGATGTATAATGCATATGGTGATGTTTTTTATGAATTTAAAGTCCTTTTCATTTTTTTGGAAAGCTTGGAAGTCAGTGTAAGGGGTTAAAAAATTGAAGTACAAATGGCTAGTTTGGTTCAAGTAAGATTATGTGAGATAAGGTTAGGAGATTGGCATGCAAGATGAATATTTGACATTAGACATTATGATTTTTGTATTTGAGATTGGTGTATATATTTCAAATAATCTTTTAAATTTTTAGTGGTCATGGGAAGTGTTCTTTTAAGTGTTGAATATCAAGTTGTTCATGGCTAGTTTTTGGAGTGTTCTAGCAATTCTGAGTAGACTATTTACAGAGAAGTGTTTGAGTCCTTTTTCCCTGAATTTTAAAGTATAAATCACATGTTGATGTTTTTAAGGTCATGTATTTTCTATTTATATGATTTATTTTTATGTTTGTGTGACTAAATTGTGTACATGCTTCAATTTTGTTTGGTAGACTTTCTGTAGGTTCATAGGCCTAATTATGAACAGTGCTACAAGGAGTTTTTAAGAAGGGGTTGGTGATAAAAAGTGTTATGGAAATTATAATATGTTTATTAGGGTATATTTGATCAATTTATGAAAGGATATTATTCTTTAATGAAATTAAAGTGTTCCAAGAAAGGTAAAGTATAATGTGTCCTAAAGTATACCTGATGGAATTAAAGTCTCCATGAGACCTAAAGGTGAAATGAGGTCCAATAGAGTCATGATACGCAAAAAGAGACTCAATATCCATTTTAATAATGTTTATGAGATGTCCTAAGACCTATTCCATGTATGACCTAAGAGGTTAAGGGTGAGTATCTAACTAAGTCGTATATGAGCAAGGAATGGTATATATGCAAGGTAGTTTTAGGCCTATTAGTGTAAGTAAGAGAGTATGTGAGTGATATAGCATATTTTTTAGTATAATTAGGTATTTTATACCATTATATGAGTGTATAGGATCTTTAATGAAGATATTAAAGTTTATCTTCATATGAATATCAATTTTTTATATCCTAATCAGTCTTGAAGATACCTAATTAAGTGAAGAGGCCTAGAAGGTAGTTTGGGAGGGATAAGAGTGTGAAGAGATGAAGAGGTGGTCATCATAATTTGGTTGATAAATAATTTTTTATGAAGGTGATCAAAAAAACTATGTGGATAAGTTATTTTTGAGTCATCTAGGGGGTTTGTTCCTTCTTTCAAGTGGGATCTTACTAAAGCCTAGTCAAGTGGGTGCTTGACTAGTTGGGATTGGTGCTCCTTGTGAAGTTGGTGATTCATTAAACTTGGTTTTTATCTTATAATAATATAATCCATTTGAAAATATATATGGGTTTTCTTCCTATTGAAGTTTTCCCACATATATGATGTGCTCTTATGTTTCATGCTTATATAGATAAGTGTTTATGCTTGCTAGATTTATATGTTTGTTTGAATGATTCATGATTGCTTAAGTGAAATTAAAGGAAATTTTTTGAAGATTGATTCACCCCAATACTTATTCATTATGATTCCAACATAGATTATAATATCACCCGAATACCAAGATAAGACTAATTCCACATGTCCTTAGTGTACCTATGCATATGTAGTACTTCCATTTAGTTTATGCAATGCTCCATCCACCTTTCAATGAGTTGTCTTGAGAATTTTTTTTATCTCTCCCATGTTTATGTGGAAATATATATGGATGACTTCATCATTTATGGAGATTCCTATGAGGAAGCCCATAAAATCCTTGAAAAAGTCCTTCATCATTGTTAAGACCATCAATTATCCCTAAGTCAGGAAAAATACTACATGATAATGACAGAAGGTATTGTCTTGGGACATCATATCTCACACGAAATTGTTAAGGAAAATCCCACCAAGATAAGTATAATCAAATACTTAAAAATTCCAATAAATCAAAAGGATGTTAGAAGTTTCCACGGACATGTTGGTTATTATCGAAGATTTATCAAATACTTTATAAAAATTGCAACACCTTTATTTATTTTACTTTCTAAAGATGTTGCTTTTGTTTAAATACTACATATCAGGAAGAATTTCAAGAGATTAAATATTTATTGACAAAAACTCCCATGTTAAGAGGTTCTTACTAGACTCAACCCTTTCACATCCATATAGATGCTTTTGATGTACACTAGGGGTTGTCCTTGGATATAAAAATTAGTCCTTAAGCTACACCATTTATTTCATCAGCAAAAACATTCAAGGAGCTAAAATCAACTACATGTTCATATAAAATGAATTTATTGTTTTATTATATTCCATCAAGTTTAGACATTACATTACTAGGTATCAAGTCATCATCTATACTAATCATGTGACAATCAAGTATTTAATGAATAAGATTGTAGTAACTGGCAGGATAATTAGATGGTTATTTTTGTTGTATGAATTTTATATAACCATTATTGATATACCAATAAATTATAATTTAGTTGAATATTTCTAATCTTAATTTTAATCCAATGAGCAATGTTCCATAGTAGGTGGCTAAATTCTTATATGAGGAAATTTTCACCCACTAGTGGGTACAAGAAAAATTATTATAGACCAAGGGCCTCAATTTACCTCTGACATCATAATTTTTCTTTTCAAGTAATATGAAATTAGGCATAAAAAATCCACCCCTACCATCCTCAATATAATGGATAGATAGAGGTCACAAATATGGAGTTGGAAAACATCCTCACCAAAATAGTCAATGTGCATCATAAAGATTGGAAAGATTGTTTTCATGAAGAATTTTAGGCATAATAAATCCCATGGAAGACCAAAACTAGCCTCATTCCATATGTATTGGTCTATGGAAATAATCATGTGTTTCCCATTGAATTTGAACACAAGACCTTGAGGACAACATTAAAACTTGTCCTAGATTTACCACAGGCATAGAAGGAAAGAGTCACATAGCTAAATGTCTTGGATGAAATCAAAAGGGAAGCACTGCATCATACTAAATTTGTGAAATAGTAAAGGATTTAATAACTTGATAAGTATGTAAAGCTAAGAGAATTTTAATCAAGAGATTGGGCCCTACTCTTTGATTCTAGATACAAATATCATAAGGGTAAGATAAGAAATAGAAAGATTGAACCTTATGAATTAGAGGAAGTCTTTGAGAATGGAGCTATAAAATTACATACCATTGATCCTATACATTTATTCCTAGTGTTCAATAGCCACGGACTCAAGCTCTACAAGAAACCTCTTTCTAAGGAAAGCTTCATTTGGTAGTTAATGTATGGACACATCTCATCTTCCTCTCAATAGGTTACAGACATTGTTTATACATCAGTAGGGTACAAAAATGCACCCTTGCTCTCCATTTGTAAATACTAACCACTTTATAACCATTTGTCTAGTCATGTCTTTGGTTGGCTCCTAGATGAATAAAGACTCTGGCCAATCCACTATCTAGTTAATCAGGTAGAGTCAAAAAATGCATTAAAAAAATCAATAATGAAAACCTTTAGACATTATTGACTGGTGTTGGTTATAAAACCAATCTCTAGCTGATTAATATATGTATAAAATAAACCTTTATATGGAAAATTAGCTTATTGATAATCTAAGGTTTAAAAAAATTAAGAGAGAAGAAGTAATATATCTATACTTGTAGTCCCTTTTTTCATCATCATCCTTTCCTGTCAATGTAGACACCTATCTAGGTAGCTTTTCTATCACTAAAAGATGCTCATTTTATGCTATAAGATGCAAATGTTGTGCCACATGATACAAATTATGTGCTACAAGATGCAAATTTTGTGTTAAAAGATATAAATTATATGCTACAGGATGCAAATCTTCTGCTATAGGATCCATATTTGATGTTATAAGATACACCTCCTACACTATAGCTTGTCATTTGAGCTACCAAGTTTGTCTTCCATTATTACACATTTTATTCTCTCTCTTTGAAAGGATGGTTTCTGAGGCAACCATATTGTAGTCTATAATCTATTTAGCCTTGTTAAATAAAAACTACATCTCCAAGCCCCACCAATAAATTTGCAGTCATATAAAGATCACTTGTTAGAGGATGATGTAGTTCATCTAGTTTTATTGAAGGAAGTGGATGCACATCCTTTGGTATTTTAACCCTCAGTATTTTTTCTTCACAACCAATTGTAATCATCCATAATTTTCAATAGTAGTCACCACTAGCCAACTCATCCAGCTCCATCCAAACCAAATATGAAATCCTCCACATCATATCCACCTACCTCCACCATGATATCATAATTCTACTCCACATCATTCTAATACACTTCATTATCTCAACATCCTCATACATCCATATGATGAGGTAATCCATCTAATAAAGTTAATTATTCATTATTATTTTTTAAGGCACATTATTAATTAATTCTTATTAGTTATGATTGATATGATTCATCATGTGCATGAGTTTTACCATAATTGTTATGGGTATAGCCCATGGAAATTTCCATCTAATTGTCACATCAAGTCTTTTTTCTATCCCATTGCCAATTTCATATCCCCATCAGCATAATCCCTACCTTTTTTCATGTACCATTAAATTATACTACCCTCAAGGCCAAGTGATATGATCATTAGGAGAAGATTTTTTCCATTAATAGCATGATAACTACATGCCTCAAGATAATGTATGAGCATTGTTACAGTATTTTAAAAAAATAACAAAGATTAACAGTTACACAACTAAAACTTGTAGACACCCAATTCCTAACACCATTTATGTTAAAATTATCAATCTTACTCAAATTGCACTCAAATATACATTTTAGGTCAAAATCCATAAAACACCCTAAATGGCTCAAACTTGTTACTTACAAGTGCTAATTTAGGTTAAAGTATCCCTAAATAGGGCTTTGCATTTTATGGGCTAGCTAAATTTGATCAAATCATTTTGAGTCAAAATGAAAATTTTGCCATCTAGTGCTCTAGATCACTCTTTTCTTCTAAATTCATTGGTACACATCATGCACCTATGTTATTTGTTGTTGGCAACATCCTAAATGGGAATACAACTCCAATGCATCTAACATCACCTTCTAGTTCCTCTTAAGTCAAATTATAACCCAGAAATATGATTTTCTAACCATTTTGATTAATTGAGGGCTAATTTTCAAATAATTGCACAAATGTTGATTAACCTTGTTTAAGGCTAATTAATCCAAATCGAGAGCTTAAGTGGATTTTCCATGAGAGTTTTTGAATATTTCTTTTTGAAAATTGATTCCTATTAACTATATCATCAAGTGACATCATTTCTTGGGAAGACATCCCTAGGCCATAAATGCCATAAATATCAAGATTATGGGCCACCCATGCCTAGTTAATGCCTCCCATGCCTCTTTAATGCATATTTATCTTGAGGACATGTATGAGTTTAATTCTAAATATTAGGATTATCCATGGCCACACATCTTAATCTTGAGATGGATGGTCATGGTTGATCCTGACCAATCTCAAAAATTTATAAATAGAGAGGCCATGGACATGAATTTTAAGATTGAATATTGCAAAGTTATAATGTTAAATTGTTTCCACAATCCTTTGCATTTGATCATTAATTTTGTTTGCAAGCTTAATTGATAGGCTAGTTTAGTGATTTGGAATCATGAACATAGGTTTTATGGAGTGTTCTTGAGACATTGGAGGAGTTTGCCACCTTTGTTGACAAAGACAAGGATGTTTGATCAAGGGAGAATATGATTTTGAGCCACATGGGTATGGTGAATCTATTTGGGAAGGCAATATGATGTTTTCTTTATTTCATTTATTTCTTGCTATCCTTTTTAATTCCCATAGGAATAAATAGGCTTAGTTAGTTAGTTCTCTATGCATTTTTCATTATTTATGGACTAATACTTGACTAACTTTCTTTGTAATCCTCTCTACATCTTGGCACACCCAGTGGGACTAGACGCATCTCACACCTAAAGAAGATCATTTTGCAACTTTAAAATATTCATTTAGACCCTTAAAACTCTTCCAAATTGATTTTCTAGATTTATTTTGTTATTTTTGTTTACCATGGTTTTACACAGTAACTGACATCAGCTAATAAGACCGACGTTGATTTTATAGCTTAACTGACCTCTATTAGCAAAATTGACATCGGTTTTATACCAATCATCGGTCACATTGGTATAACTGATGTTGGTTAGATAACTAACATTGGTTTTAAAATGTATCCATCATTGGTTATATAAACCAACGTTGGTCATTATGTTTTTTCTTAAAACATAGACCCGAGAGCTCTTTTTCTAAAGTTTATTATTTCAAACCAAAAAGACATTCAAAGCTAAAGGACATGCTGACATTTTTGTTGCAGGACCAAGCTTGACATTTGCCAAAAACATGTTTTAAATCACCTTTTGCATGTTTAAAAATTAATTAGGAACTTTTTTTTGGTGTTTAATTAAAAATGTAGATGCTTAGATGAATGTTTTCAAAGTTCACAATCTTAAGACCAAGGGGTCAAATGGACACCACCAAATCTTTCATTTGGGCTTAAAATTGAACATACTTGTTAATTTTCATTTGCAATAATCATTTAATTATATTTTTTTTGGTGATAGGTGGAATTTTTCATGTATGCCCTTCCATTTATCCCCTTTAGATAACCCTTGGGATCAAAAGCACCATTCCTATTACAAATAGTCTAGTCCAAGGCTTAGAAAGAATGTCATCTAAAGCACTCCCTAAAAACTCATCAAAGTTTATGTGACCTTAAAAATGACCCTGAATTCTTTCTATTTCATTCTTTCTTTATTTTTATGCAAACTTGGCTTACAAGGGGGACGTCATTATCTCATGCAAGTTCTTTAGGGAATCTTTGACCTAGGGTTTCATCTCCTAACATTGACTTCATTTGGCTCCTAGTTGGAGTTGCACATGAGACATATCTATATTTGGACATCATACTACACTGAGTGAATAATAGGATATAGTGGTTGTAAAAAAGACTAGACATTTTTAAAGCTAACCAATGCCATGGTCACCTAATATTTATGCTTGTATTTTGCATTGTTTGACGTGAAAGTCATTGTTTGATTGATTCCCCTAAAATGATAAAAAAATTACTAGTTTAGTAGACCCCACTTTGCCATACCTTATCAGTTTAGACTTAAGATGTTTGGTTTTTGTCATTATCTTACTTGGTCTTGATTCATGTCTAAAATTGTTTGTTAACTCATTGAACTTAATCAAAACACATTGCCATCAATTTTTTTGAGCAAGGGAGGTGTTATGTTGTCTAATTGGAAAATTCATCTTTTCCTTGTTCAAATTGTTATTGAAAGCTTTGTGTCATATCATCCACTTTAGCGCAATCATGATGCCCAATTGAGTCTAGATATTTCACCTAATTTGTTTAAATCCTTCATTTATAATCCACATTTGAAATTGAACCTTTCTAAATTCTAAGGTTTGGTGTGTCAAAATGGGTTTGCCATCTACGCACTAAGCTTGTTCTAACTTGGGTTCAATTTTCCATTTGGATTGAAGGTCATTTATTAAGACTCAAAATCACAGTATCATCTTGGTGGACTCAAGTCATCTTACGTATCACTCATGCTTTGAGTCCTAGAACATATTTTATCCTACTGGAACCATGTGGTGATGTTGTGTTGCCTATTTGATCCTAGCTTTATACTTAGTGATTCACGTATGTTTTTACATCTTGAGTTACTTAGTTCATTTTGTCTTCTTCATAATATAGAGAGCTTTCCTCTAAACTTATAGTGTCAACTTGTAAAAGTTGAAACTAGCTTTTATAGTATGGGTGTATCACAAAGATCTAGGCCTTGGTGTACTATTTTTCACCTTGGGTCTTTAAGTTACCTTACCCTCTTCCAATCTATATGATTTTAACCTTACCAAAGATTGAGTAAACTCATGAACCAAATATTCTAAATTGTGTGTGGTTTCAAACCACCCTCCCTTATATTCTCATTAGTACCTTGGTTATTTATTTAAAAAAGAGCTTAAGCATACTTTGTTTGGTTGCCAAACTTTGGTCCAAAGTTATTCAAACACACAGAACAACTCTTTTAGACATGACTCAAAGGTTCACTCAAAGTGGGGCCTCTTATGGCCTTATTTATGAAGATGAGTAATTTTATGATGGTCCAGATAACCCTGTTGTTTTTTATGATGTCCCAAAAATATTAGGATCCGAAGATGATTATAATGAATATCAAACCTAAGAATATCAAGACAAAGCCCTTCTTAGATTGATAGATCAGGTGCTAGATATCCTTCTGACTTTCTTATAGAATAATTGCATACCTTAGTTAGAGAAGGATAACAATGATGACAAGAGCAAGATTTTACACAAATAGACATACATTCTTCCTCTAACAAAGGAAAAGAAATACAAACAGAGTCAAAACCTACAAATTTGGATCTTTTATCTAAGATCAAGATAATAAGTCAATGATACGTAGATCAACTTATCATAGACTTAACTGAATCCCTAGTTGCCACTTCATTTCACAATAATACTTTGAAAGAACAAGGAAATGTGGTTGAAAGTATGCAACAAATATTGGATGAGGACACTACCATAGTAGATCAAGGTAATCTAAATGAACAGTTAAAGGCACAAGAGACCTTAAAAATTGTTCCATTTGACATGAAACATACATTATTCAATCATGAAGAACCTCTTATCACTTTACAAACTCAAAAACCTAAACATTCAATTCAAATTAAGGAAATCCCTCAAGACAATTTGGCTAGTTCTTTTCAACCAACCCAAAAATTGGTAAATAAACATAGAACTTTCCAAAACAAACAAAGTAAAAAATAATCCAAAAATCAACAGCCTATGCTCTCAACTCAATGAGAAAATTATAACTAAGTCATGGATTGAAAGGTATATGCTCCCTATAGATCCACACAAAATCAAGGACACATTCCACCCCAAAAATAACAAAATTAGGGGCGCATTCCACCTCAATAGCAATAAAACCAGGGGCACATTCCACCCCAATAAAAAAAAAACTAGGGTCACATTCCACCCCAAAAATAAGAAAACTAGGGGCACATTCCACCCTAATAGCAACAAAACTAGGGGCACATTTTACCCCAACAACAATGAAACTAGGGGCACATTCCACCCCAACAACAATGAAACTAGGGGCACATTCCACCCTAATAGCAATAAAACCAAGGGCACATTTCACCCCAACAATAATGAAACTAGGGGCACATTCCATGCCAAAAACATCTTATTTAATCCATAAATGCACCAAACATGCAAAAATGGAATTCCATGAAGGAAATTGTTCAAAGATTGGAGACAAATAATAGAGTAAAAAATTACAAATTTGATGAGATATGCCCATCTCCATTTGATTTATCTATTATCCAAAACCCCTTTCTACCTCATTTAGAGGCACCCAAATTTGATAAGTACAAAGGAAAAGGAGATCCATGTGAGCACATACAGGCATTCTTCATTTTATGTCAAGAGGTTGTTTATAGTAGTGAGTACTTACTATGATTATTTTTGTAAAGTTTAGCAGGATAAACTCTCAATTAGCTAGTGAAATTACCCAAGGGATCAACTGTAGATTGGAATGACTTATTAGAAAAGTTCATTAACCATTTCTCATATAACATATAACATGAATTAACCATTTTTGACTTATGCAAAGCCAAGCAACATGATGGTGAAAGTTTCACTACATATCTATAAAGGTGGAGAGCATTGGCAAGATGCTTTCAACATAATCTGCTAGACAAATAGTTGGTTGATATCTTTACATAGAATTTGTATCCTAAATTTGTGCATAATCTATGGTTAGCTTGTGCTAACTCATTTGAATAAATTATTGACAAAGGAGTGTAGATTGAGAAGGATCTTATTGCTAAGGGCCTTGTTAATATTTTTGCACAAGGTCAAGCATCTAATCAAACTAAATCACTAGCTCAAATAGTTATGCAAGACAAACCTAAAAGCTTTAGCAAAAATAAAAACATAGTTAGAAATGGGGTGACTGAAACAAGACATGTACCAATAGTATAGGCTATGCCTCCTTCAAATGTATAATTAACTCCCCCAAATCCACTACCTACTTTGCAGAGACAACCTCCATGAAATATATTTCATAATAATTTTAGAGTCTTTATCAAGTTAGGAGAGTCACTTGAAATAGTGTTACAAAAGCTCATTGTAGCTAATTTAATTCTATGGCCAATATCAAGGCCATTTCCTCAAGATCAACCAAAACTAGATTGGTATAAAGAGAATGAATGGTGTAACTTTCATCATGTTTCTAGTCATGGTGCAATTGTTACGTTCAATTGTGACATATTATTAAGGAATTTATTGAAAGTGGTGAACTATAAATTAAGTTGGCCACTAATCAGGACACAAATTAGGATATGGGAATCTACAAAGACCCCTTTCCTCAACATGATCCACCACCACCAAGAAATAATAAAAATGGTCACAATCAAGGATAAAGGCAGAATCATAATGAGCATAATCAAGATCATATTTCCCATACTAGTAATGTGGCTTATAATAATGTACCTTATGACTATAATAATACTACGGGATGCATTATTGTAACCCATATTGCTACTATTAGTGTAAAATTGTGTGGCTAATCTCCTATTCCTCATAACACTAGACCCATCATTATAGGGTTAGCACCATCTCCCCCTAGTAATACCTTGTCAGGTTTGCATCATCATGTTACTACTTTATTTTCATGGGTTACTAATTCTAAACAATAACACCTTTCTTCCAATTATAAAGGCTCCTCTCTGACCCAAAATTGTAGCGATATAGCTAGATGCCTATTAGTCACCTTCCAAGGCCCTTTTCCTTCCTCTTTTAATTATAATAACTCATTGTCAGCTCTAGGTTATGTAGTCTCAACTAGACACCCATGAGTTACCATCCATGGCCCTTCACCCACTTCTTCCATAAAAACTAATGAGAACATTGTGCCAACAGTTCCAAAGTTGAATACTATCCCAACAAAGACTAAACTAGTTCAATCCATAATTTAAAGGCCTTATAGTCTAATGGATCAATTAGATAAAACCCCTGCACAAATTTCCATATTAGAACTCTTGTGGAAATTTGATGTCCATAAAAACATCTTTAACAAACTTTTGCAAGAGTCTATTATGCCTAGTCATATAAACCTTGATCAATTCCAGAACCTAGTTAGACACTTGTCTTCATTTCAGCAAATCACATTTGATCAAAAAGACATGTCCACCCTAAGCCCAAACCATAATAACCCACTAAACATTAAGATAATAATTATGGATCACAAGATCAAGTAGGTTCTTATAGATAATGGTTCAAGGCTAAACATCATACCTCCTAAATTGGTATGATGATTGGGCTACATGGCTAAAGACATTCAGCTAGAAACTAGTACAGTCAAGGCTTACGACAACACCAAGAGGGAGTCATCTGGTACAATTTGGATGTTGGTCATGTTTGGGTCTATTTCTCATCACACATTATTCCATATTATGGATATTGAGATTCCTTATAACATACTTCTTGGTTATCCTTGGATCTATGAAGTACAAGCTATTCCATCTACTCTTCACCAATGCTTTAAGTTTCCCCATGATTGGATCGAGGTTACTATTCTCGTTGACTAATAGTCATATCAATACTACAAACATATTGAAGTAGAGTTTCATAATTATAACTATTACCCAGGTTCTAAAATTATTACAAAGAAGAACAAAGCCATCATTTCTCATACATCTCCATCTAATTATATAGACCCTAGTGATCTAGCCACTTCAGTCGATTCATTTCCTATAGCTCTAGCCAAGTAGGTTATTATTAAATATGTAGGAATTTATACGTACCATCTGAAGGACATCCTCCATATTAAAAAAATTACCAAAATCCCTTAAAACATTTGGTAAGCCTAAAAATTCTTAGACTCTTAACAAACTTGATCAGATTTGGCAACCAATGAAGAAACAACCAAAAAAACCTATGGTTTTTGTACCTACAAGTACACCAAAGAAAGATCGAGAGGCTTTTATCAAGGGAGATTGGTTATGTTCTGAAGGCCTTATTGATTGTTTTTAAAATATAAATTATCCTATCCCTAATATAATAATGGATCATCTTGACTATACAAGGAAAGGCCTTGGCCCATAGCCACAAGGAATTTTAGAACCCTTATCAGTTGAAGTTGTCAATTAGAATCATGGTCTTGGATTTAAAACACCAGAGGATGACCTCATGATATTTGATAGTGACTCTTTCAAAGTGATTAGTAATGAGACTCTTAGTAGTGACACAACATCCCATTATAGTCTTTTCAATGAGCTTGTTGACTTAGATTTGTTTGATTCAAATGGCATATTAACCATAACACCTTTTAGAGCTTCCCATCCTGAAGCAAAAACCCATCCTATTGGTGCTTCCCTTCCTGAATTAGGACATTATATATTTACCATTAGTGCTTCCCATCCTAAAGTAAACCCGTACTATAACTTATGCTTTTGTCATCTTAAACTCATAGATTGGGATCAACAAAATTTATTCATATGACTCGATGAGTTTCAAAATGAAGAATCAATTATAGAATATATGGGCCTATAAGATGCATTCCCCATTGGTGATCATAAGAAAGGTTTTAATTTTTCATTGAATTATTCTACCTACTTTGGAGAGCAGGTAAACTTTCTTGGTCATAATAAAAAACAAACATCAAGATCTTTAGGTGAAAACCTCTTTGAGGCACTTGTCGATCAAGGAAAAAGTAAAGAAAAAGACAAGCTTTTGAGTGAAAAATTATTTTAGGTGCTCCCAGGTGAGAAAGTTTTCTCATCCCCTCAATACATAGAAAGCCCATACAACTAAAGTTCCATAGCTAGTACAAGAATCTCTTTAGAACAACATCAAATATGTGAGCGTCTTGCTCTTGAGTTTCTAGAGGTTTTTGCCAATTGGATTTTACCTGAGAAGGAAGATTTTGATTCTTCATATTATCTAGATCTTTGGGAGGAACAACAAGAAGATATAGTAGATAAAAATGATCATGACCATACATTGCCTACAATTCTAGAAGGTAGATCCACACTCCTTATGGAGAGCATAACAGAAGTGAATTTGGGAACCCATGAGGATCCCAAAATGGTTTGTCTTGGAGATTCCCTTACTAAAATATAATGTGAACATATTATATCCATTCTTAAGGATTATATAGACATCTTTGCATGGGCATACTCTGACATGTCAAGATTGGACCTAGATTTAGTTGTGCATCATCTTGTTGTTCACCCTGGTGCTAAACCAGTCAAGTAAAAGTTGAGAAATATGCATCCACACATCACCCTGTTGTTCACCCTGGTGCTAAACCAGTCAAGTAAAAGTTGAGAAATATGAATCCACACATCACCCTTTTGGTTAAGGTCAAGTTAGAAAAGTTTCTAGGAGACAATTTTATCAGACTATTAGACAAATCTGAATGGGTTTATAACATAGTATTAATGATTAAAAAGACCACAGGCATACATATTTATACTTATTTTCATGATATCAATAAAACATGCCCCAAAGATGATTTTCCTCTACCTAACATCAACATGATCATTGATTCTAATACTGGGTATGAGATACTATCCTTAATGGATGGATTTTCTAGTTATAATCAGATCAAGATAGCCCCTGAAGATTAGCATAATACCATATTCACCATTCCATGGGGTACATTGTATTACCTAGTCATGCCATTTGGTTTGAAGAATGTTGGAGCCATATATCAACATGCAATGACTATCATTTTCCATGACATGATGCATGACATTGTTGAGGATAATGTAGATGATATACTAGCAAAATCAAGAATAAGAGTTGGACACCCTAATGTTCTACAAAGAATATTTGAGAGTCTTCATGCATATAAAGTCTACTTGAATCCTAAGAAATGTGTCTTTGGAGTCATATCAAGAAAATTGCTAGTGTTCATTGTATCACAATGAGGGATCAAAGTAAACCCTAAAAAGTTCAACACTATTATGGAGATGCCTCCACCAAACAATCTTAAATAGTTGTGAGGTCTACAAGGAAAGATCCAATCTATATGTAGGTTCATTTCTCAATTGGCAGATAAGTGCCACCCATTTACCCATCTCTTAAAGAAAGGGGTAACATTTCAGTGGGATGAAGATTGTTAGATAGCATTTACAAATCTTAAAACATACTTGGCCAATCCACCATTCTTATAACCTCCAACACAAGGAAAGCCATTGCTTCTTTATATATCAACCATAGAACATGCATTGGGGGCACTTTTGGCTCAATATGATGATCATGATAAGGAACACATTGTTTATTATTTAATCCACACATTGGAAGAATATAAACATAATTATATGACTATTTATAAGGAATGTTTAGCTATGGTATTTTCCACTCAAAAATTGTGCCATTATATGCCAAATAACAAAACTATTGTTATCACAAAGGTAGATCCTCTCAAGTTCCTCTTATCTAAAGTAGCTCTTCAAGGATGCATGACTAAATGGATTATGTTCCTCAGTGAGTTTGATATTGATTACCATAATCAAAAGGTAATCAAAGGATAAGTTCTTACTAACCAACTTGTTAAGGATCCTATTACGGCCACTCAACCTCTCAACTTTGACCTTCCAGATGATTTTATCATGATGATCAAACAAGCATCATAAGAACCTAAATAGTGTACACTCTATTTTTATAGATCCTTCACATATCAAGGGTCTAGAGATGGCATATTGTTGATGACACCATAGGTGGATTTGATCCCCAAAGCATTTCATATACAATTTTAGTGTATAAACAATATGGTTGAATATGAGGCATTGGTTGCAGGGCTTCATCTTACCATATAGTGGGATAATCAAAGCTTAAAGGTCTATGGAGATTCATAGCCAATAATAAATTAGATAATTGACTAGTATCAAACAAAAGATGATAAGCTTGTTCCTTATAATAAAATTATTGATAACCTCAAAACACATTTTAAATCTCTATAATTTGAGAAAGTTCCATGAGTTAACAACAGATCTACTAATGCCATTGTAGTAATTGGTCTATGATTTAAATGCATGATAGTGCTAAAGAGTATTAGTTCCTGATTAAAAATATTCTTTAATTGGCACATATTCTATAAAATTTAGAAAGGATATACACCATTGCTGATCTTAATCCCTCACCTAAGCTACCCTGGTACCAAGATTTTTATAACTATTTCCATGGTCATGTATTTCCTACCAACCTTTCCAAGAACCAACAAAAACTTTCCCTTCATCGCTTAACACATTATATCCTCCTTGGAAACACACTTTATTGTAAAGGCTATGATGGAGTGCTTCTTCATTGTTTATCTTTGGGAGAATCCAAGCTGGTACTAAAGGAGGTTCATGAAGGAATGTGTGGGGCCCATACCAATGGTGTAGTCCTAGCAAATAAATTCCTCAAAATAGGCTATTATTGGCCCAAAATGGAGATAGATGCTTATAATTATGTAAATAAGTGTGTTTCTTTTTAGCAGCAAGGAAACTTGATACATGTACCTTCCTTACCATTACAACCAATTACAACACCATGGCCATTCTCAACATGGGGTCTCGATCTCATTGAGAAAAATAACCTAACATCTTTGAGGTCATTCCTCTCACTTATGTTATTAGGAAACAAATATCCAAATTCATTCATTACCATATCATCTATCGATATGGCATCGCATCCTGTATTTTATCTGATAATGGTGGATCCTTTGTGAACCAAGATGTGAAATCTCTTTGTGTAAAATTCAAGATCAAGCATAATAAATCCACTCCATATAAATTTTAAGGCAATGGACAAGTTGAGGCATCAAATAAAACCATTATATCTATCTTAAAGAAGATTTTCAATAATGATGGCCGTAATTGGCACTTATAAGTCTTTTCTACCTTTTAGGCTTATCGAACCAATCATCGCACCCCAATTGGAGCTACTCCATACTCCCTTGTTTTTGGCACTAAATCTATCATCCTAGTCAATATTGAGATCCCATCATTAAGAATATCATTGGAGCACATTGAATATAATGAAGACTATAGAGCCTCACAATTGCATGAACTAGAGCTTCTTGATGGTAAGCTTTTGGTTGCCCTAGAAAACTTACAAGCCTATCAAAATAGATTATAGAAAATCTCCAATAAATATATTCTCCCTCAAGAATTTAAGATTGGTAAGTTAGTTTTTAAAGAGAACCAGAAGAATATAAATGTTAAACCCAAAAAGAAAGGCAAGTTTCAGCCTAATTAGTTAGGACCATATATTGTCACAACAAACTATGGATCAAGATCATATTGATTGGCTAAACCTAATGGTGAAGAAATTTTAGATCCCATGAACATCATACACCTTAATAGGTTCTATGCATGAACGTCTTTGAACCATTATTTATAATACCCCTAACTTAGGGGGCAACTTGTGCTATCATAATTTTATCCCACCCTTTTATCTTATCTTGAACACATTTTATATTACCCTGGTCCACTTTTCATGATTCTTGATAGTAAAGGATTTGAATCCTTGGCACTTTGAACATATTCTTGATCCCATTATGGATTTCTCTCTTTGAGAAGCATATTATTTATTATGTCTAATTCATGTTATAAGCTTGAACACTTTTTATCCCTTGACCAATTATGATCTCGATTATGTCTCATGAACATTATGAATATCCTCAGCAACAATTCTACAAAGTAGTTCACTAGGATAGTATTATGTAGCTTCAGATAAGTGAGCATGAAACTTCTTCTCAATTCTAGACCATTGCTGCACTATTACAAATCAATAACCTCACTCTCACTAATTTGCGAGTATGGGCCATTGCAACTAGCTTAGCTATCTTATTAGAACCTTTACTCTTAGGACATGAATCTCTTCAACTAAATGGTCCCACCTTGTGCATATTTTATCCCCAAAACACCAAAAACATTAGAACATGATCCACAAAATAACAAAAACATTATCCTATGCTTCTATACATTTGTACATTCCCATTCCACCATGCTACGCTCTTGCCATTTTGCAAGCATAAAAACACTAGTTCATTTCATCTTATCCCATGCACTTACCATTTTTCAAATCATTCTTTCTCATCTCATCAGCTTCTTGTTTTTCATACCATTCTTATTTGTTTGATGTATCTTCCATTTCTTCTATCCCATTTTTTGAGAGAACTACAATTGGCCTAAAGTTTATGTTGGAATATAGATCCATAGAACTATGTAGGTAGCGTCCACTTTTCGTATACATCTAGAGTCATCTCATCCAACCCCTTCCTTTTCTTCTCTTTCCAAATTTCTTCTATCATTGTTCCTCTTTAATTAGGGAATAATTGTCATGTCATTTTATTTTGTTATGATGTGGTAGAAAGTAACATCTCTACCACACATATATGAACATTTGTCTTTAAACCGCACTAACTTGGTTTTTGTTTATGTGTGTTTATTTGAGTTATCTGGGTGTTTTTTTGTGCTTTAGTACCTCTCCTTTTATTTCTTCTCCTTTTCTCTTTTTATTACTTCTTGTCTCATCTTGGTCATGTGTTTCCTTGTTTATTTTTGCTTATCTCTTTTGTGTTTCAAAACATATTGATGATTCACATGGATCTTGATTGTTTATATCTTGATCCTATGTTATTACATTGTTCTTGGACCATTTTATATATTTGATTGTTGTTGGTGTCTTGTTTTTTGTTTGATTTTACTTTTCTCTTTTGTGTTCGAGAATGCCTTGACGGTCCACATGGATCTTCATTATTTATATCTTGGTCTCATGTCATTAAGACATTCTTGAATTTTGTTTTTTTTTTAAATTATTCCTACTTAAGTCTTGATTGATCATATCTTGATTTCAACTTAGGTTCATTTATGTTTATCTTTTTCTTTGTCTTTGCTTTTTTGTTTAGATGTAAATCATTGTAACTCTAGTTTTGGTCATTGTTTTACCATTATCCTTAGTTATAGATATTCACATTTGAACTAGCTCAGCGTAATTGGAATCTTATGTCATTCTAAGTTATTCATACTTATGATGCCTAATCACTTTTTCTATAGAAAGCACTTTGTGCTCAAGTCTCAATGTCTTAACGTCAACATTGGCTCTGATGAATGATTCTCAAGAACACTTTACAAAACCTAGGCTCATGATATGGAATTGGTATCTAGGTAATATGCATTTTGGCACTCAAATCTATGCTTAGACATTCATCTCTTCACATACATTGTGAGTTTAATCAAATTTTGGTCATTTTTCATCATTCCTCATTCTATTTTCTCTCAAACTCAGTTGAACTACATTGGCCTAAAGTTCATGTTGGAACATGAGTCCATGGAACTATGTAGGTAGCACTCAATTTCTATTGAGGTCAGCTTGGCTATTTCCATTCTTCTTTTCATCTCTCATCACCTTGTACATTCTTCTTGGGATTAGATATCTAGGTAACAAGCATTTTAGCACTCAAATATATGCTTAGACATGCATCTCTTCACATACATTGTGAGTTTTATCAATTCTTGGTCATTTTTCATCATTCCTCATTCCATTTTCTCCCAAACTTTAGTGAACTACATTGGCCTGAAGTTCATGTTAGAAAATGAGTCCATGGAACTATGTAGGTATCAGTTAATTTTTATTGAGGTCATTTTGGCTATTTCCATTCTTCTTTTCATCTCTCATCACTTTGTACATTCTCATATGCTTAGTTTTATATAGATTTCTAAGACATTAAACCATTGCATGTATATTTTCACCCACTCACTTTAACCTATCTTTTTAGTTCTATCTTGGAGCTATTTTTAATTGGAAATTACCCATGTTGGGGCACAACATCTTAACCACATCCAAATCAAACCATCTCT
Source organism: Torreya grandis (assembly GCA_037957365.1). Classification (NCBI taxonomy): domain Eukaryota; kingdom Viridiplantae; phylum Streptophyta; class Pinopsida; order Cupressales; family Taxaceae; genus Torreya; species Torreya grandis. The sequence continues at coordinate 8,347,027 of JARHVA010000071.1, read as the reverse complement.
ACAAGGGAAAAATCATAATTTATTCTTTATCAATAATTAAGATTCACCCTACTGGGGCAAAACTATTTTATCATGATTAAATCTGCCCTACTGGAGTAATGCTTATTATATTCTCTTTGGAGACCCCATTCTAGTGGTACTTCCCTTCTTGAAGCAAAACATTCTTGATTTTCCTCTAATTCTAAGATCTCCACATTAAATCCCATGATGATAATATTTTAGTGTGCAACTTGTCTCAGGATTGATCAATGTCGTAAGTGTGTAGCTTGTACTCTCAAATTGGATACATTTAAAGTGTGTCCCTTATATTTATAGATTTTATCTTTCTCATTCCCCCTATCCTTAGGGCCTATTATACTCCTAACTATATTTTGATCATTAATGGTAATCACATGTGCAAGCAGTAGCTTGTTTGGATGTGATCTATTCCATGGGTTAATCTCTCACTTTCTCTCTCTTTTTGAGAGTCCATCCTTTACTTCCATCCTAGTATGTCCTCTCAAGGGGGCATCATGGGTTTATTCTAATGTCTTCTTAAAAACTCTTTTCTTTGAAAAGACATTGCTTCACCTGAATGTCTCACTACACCTTAAATAGGGATAAAATATAGACATCCAATTCCTAACACCATTTATGTTGAAATTATCAATCTTACTCAAATTGCATTCAAATGTACATTTTAGGTAAAAATCCATAAAACACCCTAAATGGTTCAAACTTGTCACTTATAAGTGCCAATTTAGGTCAAAGTATCCCTAAATAGGGTAATGCATTTTATGGGCCATCTAACTTTGATCAGATCATTTCGAGTCAAAGTGACAATTTTGCCATTGAGTGTTCTAGATCACTCTTTTCTTCTAAATTCATTGGTACACATCACGTACCTTTGTTATTTGGTGTTGGAAACATCTTAAATGGGAATACAACTCCAACGCATATAACATCACCTTTTAGTTTCTCTTCAGTCTAATTATGACCCAGTAATATGACTTTCTGACCATTTTGATTAATTGAGGGGCAATTTTTAAATAATTACACAAATTTTGATTAACCTTGTTTAAGGATAATTAATCCAAATCAAGAGCTTAAGTGGATTTTCCATGAGATTTGTTGAATATTTATTTTTGAAAATTGATTCATATTAACTGCATCATTAGGTGACATCATTTCTTGGGAAGACATCCCTAGGCCATAAATGCCACAAATATCAAGATTATGGGTCACCCATGCCTAGTTAATGCCTCACATTCCTCTTTAATACTTATTTATCTTGAAGATATTTTTGAGTTTAATTCTAAATAGTAGGATTATCCATGGACACACGTCTCAATCTTAAGATGGACGGTCATGGTTAATCCTAATCAATCTCAAAAATCTATAAACAGAGAGGCCATGGACATGAATTTTAATCTTAAATATTACAAAGTTATAATGTTAAATTGTTTCTAGAATCCTTTGCATTTGATCATTGATTTTATTTGCAAGTTTCATTGATAGGCTAGTTTAGTGATTTGGAATCATGAGCCTAGGTTTTATGGAGTGTTCTTGAGACATTAGAGGAGTTTACCACCTTTATTGACAAATAAAAGGATGCTTAATCAAGGGAGAACATGATTTTGAGCAACATGGGTATGGTGAATCCATTTGGGAAGGTAATATGATGTTTGCTTTCTTTCATTTATTTCTTTCTATCATTTTTAATTCCCATAGGAATAGATAGGCTTAGTAAGTTAGTTATCTATGTATTTTTCATTATTTATGGATTAATGCTTGACTAACTTTCTTTGTAATCCTCTCTAAAAAATTATCCATAGTCTTGTTAAGGAAAAACTAAAACTTGTTACTTATTCTACCAGCCAAGTCAAATCACATGGAAAGAGATTATGTTAGAAGATATCCTACTACCCTGACACCATTATTAAAGTAGAAAGACATCACCATTCTCTTCCAAAATATAGGATAGTTAGCTTATTTTAAAAATCTATCAAGATTCAACCAAGAAATCACAAATGAATTCTCTATTTTGTTTTATAATAATAAAGCCATTATTAGGGGATTATCAATTAAACTAAAATATCTTTAAGTCAAATTACTTGCCTACCTAGAGTAGGATATTAATGGAATGATAAGTTTTATGCCATGGTAGAAAGATCAACCTTAAATGTGTGAATCTAGGAATTTGACTCAAGAGAGGAAGGTTAGTCTGGTGTTAGTTTCAAAATGAAAATAAAATGAAAGAAACACACTAACTAGCATAACATCTCTAAGCCTAAACACTAGGAAGAGATTAGTTAACAAACATGAATAAAAAAACACAACCAAAATGCAAAATAAACCCTCTTTTACCATCCTTGGATGCTCCAAAATGCTTGTTGTAGTGGCTTTCTCAACTTGTGCTCATGAAGTCTTCATCAAAGGAGGCTTGGCTATCTCCTCTTCCCCTTAGCACCTTGTGGCTTTGGCTTGGCTTGGCTTGGAATCAATTTGACATGGTAACACTAGTTTTTTAAATATTTGTAATCAATTATACATTATATCTTTACATAACCATCTATTTTAAATATATTTTAGCATAATAAAATTGTACTAAAATAGATTAGAAATGATGTTCATGGCCTCTCTATTTATAGATTTTTTAGAATGTCTAGAATCAACTTGAACCATCCATCTCAAGATTGAGATGTGTGGCTAAGGATTAATTCAATTATGAAATTAGAATTGAACAATAGGATCATCAATATTTAGGATAGAGGAATAATTAAGAGGCATGGAGGGCTTTGATGAGGTATGGGAGGCATGAATCCTAATATTTGTGTCATTTATGGCCTGGAGATGTTTTCCCAAGAAATGAGGTCACCTAATGATGTAGATATTCACTATTTATTTCAAAAACAAATTATTCAAAAAGTTTCCATAGAATTATTAATTATGCACATATTTGGGTTAATTAGCTCTTAAGCATGATTAAGAGCTTTGTGCACAAATTACCCAAATTGATCAAAATGCCTTGTTATTGGTCTAAAATTTGACTGGATTAGAATTGGAAGTTAATTTCAGATTCATTGGAATCATTATCCCATTTAGGATGTTACCAACACTAAATAACAAAGGCATGTGTTTTGTGTAAGAGATTTGATAGGAAATATCAATCTAGAGCACCTAGGTACAAAATTGGCATTTTGACTCGAAATGATTTGATCAAAGTTAGCTGGCCCAAAAAATTGCATTGCCCTTATTTGGGAAGATGTTGTAAACCATATTAAAATAAATGTATTCTCAAATAATGAGAAATGGATTGTATGCCAAAAAGAAGATGATGGTTGAAGAACAAAGCTCCAAATGGTTTTGGGAAGCCTATGATGATACCCCCTCGAGGGAGTGGCGATTACATTTTTGCAAATGAGAAAATTATTGCATGCATTGATGTAAAAGGATATTGATTTGCCCAAAGGTGGTTATAATTATGATTAAAAGTCAAAATAATGATTTGCCCATATGTGGTTATAATCATTAAGAGGACATAGATTGGCTAAAGATGATTGTGCCCCAATTAGGGTTGATTAGCAAGCATAACTCAAGGATATAACCTAGAATAGAGATTAAAGATGAGTGGGTACAAAGTGATGAAATAGATGAATAAAAGAATAAGATTGATCAATGTGAATGATTTAGTTTTACCTACTAATGAGGAGATGCTCATCCTAATTAGAAATGGTATAAGTAGAATGGTTAATGGGTTATATTGATCAGGGTGGGTGGGAGGATTTGCCAAGGTGACAAGGAGAAACTTATGTGGCTCCATTGATTTTAGACCTTTTTGAAGCTAATTTTTATTATATCATTTGATGGTAGGCTTCATGATAGAACACCATGAAAACGTGGCCAAAATATGCATAAGGACTGACTCTTGATATCTAATAAACACTCAAAAATAATACACCAATGATAAAAACCATGATGATAATATTGATGTATGAATATGGAGAGACTCAAGAATAATGTGCTCAAAGAATCACCCAATGAACACATATAGACTATGTCAAGGCAACAATGTTGAAAGTAAAAAAATAGGCAAGTGAATAAAAAAACAAACAAACAAACAACCTAAACTAAATAAATAAATAAATAGAAAGCTTAAAAATAAAATCAAAGGAAAGCATCCTAACAGTGATAATGCCCCAGTAAGGCAAATCGAGGGTAACTGACTAGGCTTAGACATGACAAATATTTTTTAGATTTTTGAAATATTTGAATGTTTTTGGCATTTTAAGGTATCTTAACTCATTAGAGAATGCCAAGATACCTTCTCAAAAAATGGTGAGAGCATTTGCCTTAGGTTGCTCACAAAATGGTGAGATCATATGGAAAGGGGGACTAAGATGACCTCAACATGAATTGAGCATGACACACATAGTCCTAAAATGACCTCAAGTCATAGTAATTCCATCCACACAAAAGGTGGAGAAAACCAACTAGGTCCCAACAAGTTTTCAAATCTGGTAAATGGTCAATCAAATGAAAATAGTAATGGCAAGGTGATGCAGCAATGCATGATAAACAAGTGTTGCCCCTAATTTGCCTATAGGTAGTTATAACTAGGATACAATAGCATAGGTCAATGATACTAATTTCCCCATAGGTGGTTATAATTAGTAGCAAGATTGGTGAAACACTAATTTTCCCATAGGCAATTATAATCAAGCTCACATAAACAAACTTGATAGGATGAAAGATATCTTGTTAGATCAACTGTCACACTACTTTCATAGATGATAATTTAAACATGGACTTGATTTATTGTTGAAACTTGATTGAAATCCTCTCACAAAAAGTGCAAGAAAAATCAAAGTAACCAAGATCAAAATAGGATTGGGTAGGATGAGTAAAAATAGGGTTTGGTCCAGATAGGAATAGAATGATAAGATGGTATGGTATTACTTAGGATAATGATGGTCTAGATAGATTAGATAAAATGGTAAGAAGGGTTGCCCCTAACTGATAGGGTGAATGGAAAGATCTACAATAATGGCAAATGGATCTGTAACAATGGTGATGGCATGGTATATGTTTTTGGCCTAGGTGTGGTTTTTGATTCTATTGTTCTTATTAATGGGGAGATGCACATCCTAATCAACAAATGATACAAATAGAATACTTTATTATTTTAAATGTTATCCCATACCTCATTTGAATAACTACTCTATCAAGAATGACCTATAGATTTGGTTACCAAGAACTCTTTTGTGATCTTCGTTGGTCATTGATTCTGATTCCTTCAAACATTGATACAAAATATCTTTATAGCCTTTAAAAAGGAAAGTGCAGCCATGGATGGTAAACAAGAACAAATAATAGATGGTAGGCTTGATTTTGAAAGGGAATGGCATATTATAATAGAATTTATAATGGTGGGGAAATAAATTAAGATCAGGAATTTTAGTCACACATAATATTGATGATGTGGGATTTGACATAACTTTACATTGTGGTGGGGCCAAAAACTTGTTCTCTCAATAGGACCACCAGATTTTTTTATTCTTTGATCTTTAGATTAGCTACCATCTAATTAGGTTGTAGATTAGAAGCTATTTTGATTCGATCTTTGTTTTTGTCTTCATCAAGTAGTGAAGATATTTTGTGCTTAGCTATTGGTGCCTCAAAGAGGTTTTCACCAGTAAATTTGTCTTGATTATCCCATAGCACCTTTGAGAAGGTTTCACTAATGAATGTTGACTTTTGACTTTGATTGTCTTCTAGCATTTCTAAAAACGTTTCACTAGAAGATGATGAGTTTTGACTTTGATTGTCCCCTAGCACCTTCAAAAAGGTTTCACTAGGAGAGTGCTCTTATACTTCATGAATGTGGTCTTGGCCTTCTTGCTCTTCTTCAACTACTATGTCACCATGGATGCAATTTAATAAAGTGTGATTCTATCAGTCCCAATTGACACTTATGAGAGATGGAATGTCAATGATATGGCTTTTGGTTGATGGTAATGGCATGTGGAATGGTAATGGAATAGGGAGAGGCTACACAATCCTCATAGAAGATACTAGGATAACTTGTATTGAAGTTTAATTACTCATCCTCAAAAACTATAGAAAGATCACAAATGTATTCAAATTGATCTGCAAGGCATGCATAGCCAATATTGTAACAACCATGAGCATATTCTTCTTTTGAATTTGATTCTAACTTAAGGGCCTCTAAATCTGATGTTGAGATTGATGTTGATTCTGATTCTAATACTAAATCTAATGTTGATTCAAGACTAGAACTTGAATTTTATTCTGATTCTTCATCTTATGGGTACTATGTTACAATGATGTCTTGTTGAATGCTTGGTATTAGATAAGTAACAACCTGTAACGACATGTGGGCTCCACAAAGACTAGTTTGTCAGAGTGGGACTCCTCTAGGATGGGAAAAAGGTTGAGAGATAATTCTTTAGAGACTAGCTTGTCAATAGGAGGCTCTTGAAAAATAGGTAGATGGTCAAGGTAATGATTTGCCTAAAAGTAGTTATAATCATTCAAAAGTGACTCAGCAAAGACTGGCTCATCAGTATGAGACTCCTTGACAACCGGTATAGGATCAATAAGTGATTCATCACAGATTGACTTATCACAAATGGTTGGTTCAACAAAAACATCTCAGATGGGTTGGTTTTCTTGGCCTTGGTTTCTAATGAGTTGGAAAATACTAGTTTTGAACATAGCTTGGTCTTTAAAGGATTGGATTGATTGAGGTTTGGATGGGACTAATACTAGACAAGGAATGGCTTGTAGTTAGATAATGGTAGGGAATTGGGGAGCATGATTTCTCACATGAGATAAAGGACAAAGTCTTGAGATGGTAATGATAGGGTGGTGTGGATCATGATTGCTTGCACAAACCAAAATACTAGGTCTTGGAACGATGAAGGGGCGTTATGGATCTTGGTAATTCATACAAGCCAAAAGACTAGGTATAGGAATGGTAATGGTATTCCTTGGATATTACAAAGCTTGATAGCTCATATAATATAAAGGAGGGTTAGGGGTATCCGATGATTAGATAATAAAAGGAAATCATGAAACTTGATTTCTTGCAAAATCAAAATCATCCAAGTCTTCCTTATAAACCATATCATCCCAGTCATGAGTTGGCTCATAAGTTAGTTCTTGATTGTGTTCCATGTACTAATTATTACAAAGAAGGTATGGATCCATATCCCAAACAATATTATCTATATTTGGGTCTTCAAAGTTCTCCTCACAAGCCTCTTCATACCAATCAAGGTTTTGATTTGGATTTTGTGGATTTTGACTATGTTCCCCATATGGAGCATTATAGGGAGAATAATAAAACTCTTTAGAAAATCTTTCTCTATAGGGGTTCCTAGTAGGATTTTGTGTGGCCATTCTATCATAAGTTGTATTTTAGGTGACTCCACCATAAATGTAGCTAGTCATATCCATGTAAATGATGAAATATTTGAAATAAAAGGGCTTAGAGTTTTATAAACTCTAAAAAATTGTCTAAAGGATAAATGGTTCAAGCTTGGTCTAACTTGGTCAAAAGATGGATTTGTATCTCTAAAGTGGTCTAAAAGTGGAGTTGTATATCTAAAATGATTTGTGCTAAGACTTGGCAAAAAATAGTCTATCATCAAATGTCTAATGTGAAATTTCATAAGCACAAAAGGTCAAGCATCTAAATAAAAACTAGCATGTCAAAGGTCTAAGTCAAAGTGTTCCAAATAAGGTCTAAACTAGGAAAGGGAAAAGTTGAGTTACTAGGTATTTTTTCTAAACATGGAGTCAAAATTTAGGCTCAAATAAACAATAATATTCTAGGACTTTTGGCCAAATGGCATCAAAAGATAGACTTGAAACAAAGGATTATATGATTTGATTTAATTTAATAAGTTTAGAAACAACTTTGACATAGACTTGGCACATGGAATCAAACATAAGCATGATCACTTGGCATAAGGCATAAGATAAAAGGCTCTTTGAAGAAAGATTGTGTTTTCCCAAATAAAATCACAAACAATGATAAGGATAGGTATTGAACAAATAAACCATCAATAGTTTTCAAATTTGGGTAATCAATTAACTGAAGTTATACGACCCAAAAGAGAAAGATCTATGTATCAAACCCATGAATTAAGGCCTAAACAAAATTCAATCCATGTTTGAATCTAAACTTGACAATGATAATTGAAAACTCAATGTTGAAAATTAGGATTTGACCAAACAAATTAGACAAGATTGGATAGTATGGTGATAAAACACAAAGGCCCAAATGGTATACATGACATGGTTTGAAACAATGGTTTTTGGTGCAAGTTAAACTAGCCCTAAAAAAAATTGAGTATCTTAATGGTGCAAGCATGCTCGAATAATGTGGTTAATACCATGTTTCAAAGACTCAAAAGAAAAATGGTTTGACATGATTTGGGCAGCATAACGCTATCCTCTGCAACTCAAATGACACACACACAAACAAGTTTAGCAAAAATTTTGAGGCACAAGTGTGGTGTAAAATATCTAGCATAATGCCTCTTTAGATAAAAGAGTGACATATAGACAAATTGGTTTTGAAATGGCTTTATGAATAAACAAATAAGTACACCAAGTAAGATAAATGACCAAAACACACTAAGTATAATCGTCCAAATCCTAGCAAGGTTATGCCAAAATGGGGTTGACTAAAACTAGCAAGGTTTTGATCATTCTAGGGGAATCAATTACATAATGAATTTCATGTCAAACGATGCAAAAGACAAGAACAAAAATTAGGTGATTGTAGCATTGGCTAGTTGTAAAAAGGTTTAGTCTTTTTTACAACCACTACATCCTACTATTCACTTAGTGTAGTGTGATATCCAAATACAAATACATCCTATGTGAAACTCAAAAAGAGTAAGTGAAGTCAATTCCTGGAGATGAAACCCTAGGTAAAAGATTCCCTAAATAACTCATGAGAGGTAATGACATTCCCCTCACAAGCTAAGATGCAATGAAATGAAAGACATAAAAGAGAAAGACTTTAGGGTCATTTTCAAGGTCACCCAAAATTTGATGAGTTTTTGGGGAGTGCTTTAGATGACATTATTTTTAAGCCTTGGACTAGGCTACTTGTAATAGGAATGGTGATTTTGATTCCAAGGGTTCCCTAAACGGGAAAAATGGAAGATCATACATGCAACACCCCTCTTTTTTCCAAATAAATATTTAACTTAAACAACTAAGTAAATGCAAAAAAAAACTTGGAAAGGTGAGTTCATTTTAAAGCCCAAATGGCAAATGAGGTGGTTTTCATTTGACCCCTTGGTATTAGTTATAACTTTGAAAACTAATGCTAAAAACTCACTTAAGCACCTAAATATTAGTTTAAGCACCCAAAATAATGTTCCTAATTCATTTTAAGCATGCAAAAGGTGATCTAAACATGTTTTTAGAAAATGTCAAGCTTGGTCCTACAATAAAAATGTTAGCATATCCTTTAGCTTTGAATCTCTTTTAGGTTTGAAACAATTAACTTAAAAAAAATAGCTCTTAGGTTTATGTTTTAAGAAAAACACAGTGACAGACATCAGTTATATAATCGATGACAGTTACATTTGCTAATTGATGATGGTTATCTAACTAACATCAGTTATACCAATGTGACCGATGATAGCTATCCAATTGATGTCAATTTTACTAACTAATGTTGATTACTATGTAAACCTGTGGCAAAAAAAATGACAAAATGAAGGTAGAAAATCAATTTGTAAAAGTTTTAATGATCCAAATGAAGATTTTAAAGCTACAAAATGATCTTCATGTGTGGGATGCATCTAGTCCCACTAGGTGTGCCATTATGTGAATCTAGGAATTTGAATCAAGAGAGGATGGTTAGTTTGGTGTTAGATTCAAAATAAAAACAAAATGAAAGAAACACACTAACTAGCATAACATCTCTATGCCTAGACACTAGGGAGAGCTTAGTTAACAACCATGAATAAAACACACAACTAAAATACAAAAGAAACCCTCTTTTACCTTCTTGGGATGCTCTAAAATTCTTGTTGTAGTTGCTTGCTCAACTTGTGCTCATGAAGTCTTCATCAAAGGAGGCTTGGCTATCTCCTCGTCTCTTTGGCACCTTGTGGCTTTGGCTTGGCTTGGCTTGGCTTGGAATCAATTTGGCATGGTAACACTAGTTGCTTAAGGCTTTGTAATTAATTTTGCATTATAACTTTGAATAATCATGTGTGTTGAAGATATTTGAGCATAATAACTTTGCACCAAAATAGCTTAGAAATGATGTTCATGGCCTCTCTATTTATAGATTTTTTAGAATGTCTAGAATCAACCTGAACCATCCATCTCAGGATTGAGATGTGGCTAAGGATTAATTTAATTATGCAATTAAAATTGATAAATAGGCTCATCAATATTTGGGATAGAGGATAAATTAAGAGGCATGGAGGGCTTTGATGATGCATGGGAGGAATGAATCCTAATATTTATGGCATTTATGGCCTAGGGATGTCTTCCCAAGAAATGAGGTCACCTGATGATGTAGATATTCACTATTCATTTCAAAAACAAATTATTCAACAAGTTTCTATGGGATTATTAATTATGCACCGATTTGGGTTAATTAGCTCTTCAGCATGATTAAGTACTTTGTGCACAAATTACCCAAATTGATCAGAATGCCTTGTTATTGGTCTAAAATTTGACTAGATTAGAATTGGAAGTTAATGTCAGATGCATTTGAATCGTTATCCCATTTAGGATGTTACCAAAACAAAATAACAAAGGCATGTGTCTTGTGTAAGAGATTTGATAGGAAATAGCAATCCAGAGCACCGAGGTACAAAATTGGCATTTTGACTTGAAATGATCTGATCAAAGTTAGCTAGCCCACAAATTACATTGCCCCATTTAATGATACCCTAGCCAAAATTGGCACTTTAATATGTCAATTTTAACTCATTTATCATGTTTTAGTGTTTTTAGTCTAAATTATGCATTTTAAGTAGAAATTGGTCAAAAGCTTGGTTGGAGGTTATCGGTGGCTAGTTTTAGGTGTCTACATAATGAAGGTTGAGAATGATTAAGCTTCTCTAGACAGGGCACCAAATGACTATATTTTCCATAGATATGGGCAAGAGTTGTGTTTATTCTAAAATATTTTACTTGTGAGAGATGATATTCTATGTTCTATGGAATCCATCTCAAGTTTATCAATCATTTGAGGCATAATATCAGAATAAAAGTATCAAATTTCCTACTAAATATGCTGAGGAAAATGGCAAAAGAGTATAAAAAAGGCAACCCTAAAACATTGTCCCACCATTGCTTAACCCAACTTATTGTTCAGGAAATCTTGAATAGCTAAAATGTGGATCCTTCCTTGCTCAAACTTGTTGCTCCAAAATGTAGGTATTCCCTTCTTTCTCTTACTCATGGTTTTGGCTATGTGGAATGCCAAATTATTTGGATTTCACATTTTTTTAATTGGGTAAAAAATGAGTACATGATTATTTTGTGTATATATTTATTTTTCATATGCAGTTTATTCTCAGTAATAACCAAGGCCAACTTTAAAACCACATACATGAAATGGTTTTTGGGGGAAAAATGGAATTATGTCCACTTTTTAGCCCCCCAACTTTATGCATACACCCCAAGGAAACCTCATTTCAAGGAAAAATGCTATGTACTTTTATCTTGAGTTTTTATTAGCTTCAATAATATGAAATTATTTACTAACAATGCCAACTGCATGAAGGTGGAAGTTTATATGGCACCACTAACCTACAAAAAAATTATTAGCAAGTAATTAAAAATGAAATTTATATGTACTACCTATAAAATCAAAAACATTTGGTAAAATTGATTATATATACATTATATAAGTCAGCATACCTACATATTTCAATCCATTGAACCATTAGGACGTACTCTAATCTTGATAGTAACAAGAATGGCTTCATGGTTTGACTCACAAAATTTCCATATATTCCAGTTTAATGGCCTCCCATCATATTTTTTCAATTGAATATTTGTTGCAATTACCAAATTTGAATAGTGCAATATCTTTTTGTGTGTTTCAAAGTCTTCAAAATATCATCAAAGCCAAGTTCTTGGTGACTACCATAGACCTAGTAGGATACTCAATGTTTTCTCTATCTATGACTGTGGAAGTATATTTTTTCTTTTCCTCTACACACTGACATAAGTATTAATATGTCCCCTCTTCATTCTCCTCATCTAAAATAACTAAAAAATAATGCCCTATATCAAAAAAAATTAATGACACTATATGAAGATAGATAATGGGATTAATAGTATGTAATGAATAATATTCTACCTGACTAAACTAGATTAGATACATGGTCAAAGTCATGTGATGATGTCATATTTATAAATTGTAATGCTAGTGGAACTTGGTATTTGTTGATTATAATTATAGGTCTAGAAATCTAGTCTCCACCTATTATTATGACTCACACTCATTCCAAATAGAGTCCATGCATGCAAAATAAGAACATGTGAAGTGTCTCATATGAATAGTCCAATATCTTTCATTTGAGTTATAAAATAAGTGGAGCTCACTTGAACCCATTACAATCATATGAACCTCATACTTTGCCAAGTTTTATTCCTTAATTAACTAAAAATAGTAGAATTTGGTTGATTACCATGGCACATGTTCTTAATACACCATTCAACCATGCTTTGTGCATTAGTCAAATGAGCATCCTCATCAAATTTCAACTCCTCCCTTGCAATGGCTCTTTTGAGACATGTTTTAACACCATCATGTTCCCCTTTTCCATGGCCAACCTTAGTGAAAATCCAAATATGTTCTACATCAATGGTAACATGCATCTTATTCAACTAATAAAACATTTGTGCATTCTTGAATTGTAATGTGTAATTGTTGTACCAAATGTAATGTTGATTTAAATGAATTTTCCTCTCAATCAACTATCCATAGAACTTCTCAAAATAATCATGCATGTACTTTGTATAATTTGATTGATCATATTTGATTTAGAAATGGTACTCCCTTAACATTTTTTGATCTTGTTCAATACTATTAGGTTCATGCATGAATGTTATATGCATGAATGTGGAAGCTTATGATGAGTTATAATATTGTGACTGAACTTCCATTTATAGTTTGAATATTTAATTTTTAGTAAAGTCAACTAGTGAAATAATTAAACCAAGTGGGAATGTGTCCTTGCTTATCTTTAATTGTTCACCCAACCATTTAGCCTTGTATATTTGCCTTACATACTCATAAATAATTTTCTCCTTGCATATGACCATGAATTTTGAAATAGATATTTGTTTTATAACAAGCTCACACTGTTTAGATTATTTTCCATATTTTAATTGATAAGTCACATATTTTTATTTGTTCAAACCAACTAATTCCTGTCAATTGCACTTGTTCCATCTTCATGGTTATAATATTTTAATTTTGTCAATCCACCACAAATTCTATAATTATCATCCAAACATGCTTTATTATAAAACAATTGTCCATCCAATCTTTCATAAAAAATGGTTAGAATATATTCCCTAACTGATTTTGGTAGAACTTCTAAGCCATAATCTTTTAAAATATTTAAAGTATGTAAAGTACAATGAATATGGTATAAAACACCATAGTGCACTACAAACTCAACATGTTGCCTATAACAAGTGGTGCATATGTAATTTATTTTTATAAAAAAAAATTGTCCATCTCAAAACATCTTTGACTAATAGAAATTTTTGGATATTTTTCCAAAAACTTGGAGTACAATTGTGTTTGAGTCATATCCAAGAAATGTTTCAAATGTGGTTCACAATTATGAGAACCAACTCTTCTTTTGACTACATATCTTGCATTGGGTGAAACTCTAGTATTGTCCTTCCAAAATTGTGCAAGTAACTCTTTCATAACATTAGCTCTAACCTTGTCTTTTCATGGAAGTTAACTAGAGAATGCCCAAAGCTCATTAGTATTGGGTTCATTAAGTATTTTATGTCTTGAAATTACTTTCATTAATGTTTTTTGTGTTATATCAAGTGTTTGGCTTTTTTTTGAAATCAATAAAAAAATTTATATGTTTGACTACTTATTTCACAAGTTGTGATTTTACATTGGGCAACATTACAATATTTATTGCATGATTTAGGGCCTACAATATAATATTCAACATGTAGGTTGTCAACAATTTATGCGTTTTCATCATCCATATTAGATGTAATTATCTCTAATGTGTACATGGTAGGTCTCATCTTAATCAATTTCATCAATGAAATAAACAATTGACATCTTTTAGTATCATGAGTCAAATTATGAAAGAAACTATCTCAAATTTCATGAGCTAATCTTCTTGAATCACAATTAGACATTTTGTTAGTCATTGGTTTCAAAATATTTTCATTGACTTCAATTAATTACTTACCTTTTCTATGAACAGTTATTGAAGGTGTTATTACTGGTAGAACTTATTGATAGGGTGTTTCAAAATTGACATTACTTTCATTGATTAGTGGTGGGATGACATTTTCCTCATTTTTTCTTTCTTCATTATATGCTTCTATGAGATTTTCTTCATTGCTAATTTCATCATTATTTATTTCCATGAAAATTTCTTCATTGCTAAGGGGGTAAGGCATCATACATACAATCATCATCAATAAAATCAAAAACACTATAATTTGAATGTGAGATTCCAATATTATCTAATTCATTATTGTTAGTTTCATCATTATGTAATTCAGTATTGTTAGTTTCATCATTGTGCAATTAAGTATTGTCAATTTCATCATTATTGAATTGATTATTTTCAATTTCATCATTATTCAATTTTTTATTTTCAAATGCATCATTATCTAAGGCATTTGGCTCATTATAGATAGTTTTTGTAACTTGTTCTAAACAAAGTGTTTGCATTCATACCTTGTTTCTTTATTTCACCTCTTGTATTTGCTCAAGTGTTTTGTTCTTCAACTTCTTTCTATTTATCTAACATGATCTATCACTCTTTGTACAATTGATAGTCTTTCAATGGCGGGGTCCAAAAAATCACTTGATAACTCTTATTTTAAAGTACTATAGAAATGCACAGAGAATGTCTGTGGGTATGGATTTCTTGAATTGAGTAAAAAAATCTATTAAAAACTAGATTTTTGTCTATATCGGTATAATGCATATGTGTTATTACATAATGTGTACCTATTATAATATAATGCATATGTGTTATTACATAACATGTATGTGTTATAATAACATGTACACATTATATATTTTAATTCAAAATCCAAACCTTTTAGCTCAAAAATTACATGGACTCCCAAGCCAAAGGCTTGGACATGTCAATCTACAACCGAGTCTGAGAGTTTTGATTGAAAATAATAATTTCAACTTCCATTGCCAAATACACTAGGAATTTAAACAACAAAATTCAAAAAATTATTACCATGATGATGGGCATGCTCTCCTCTTTTCAAATATATGATTTTTATAAATTTTGGACTATTTTAAGGTTACAAACCATGTTGATTTTTAACAATAGATTTTTTAGGCCACCACATGCCTATACATGTTAATATAATTTATTTTTCATGCATCCAATTGCAAAACAAATTATATGGTCACAAATTAGGCCTAATTCTACACACATTCAAGAAAAATGATTTTCATTTTTTGTGAGGTAGTTAGGGGGGCCACACAATTGGATATTCATTTTTTTTAGTTTTTAGGATCTATTTACTTACACAATTAATAATAAAAAAATTATTCATTGATAAAATATAAAAAAATATAGGTCACAAACTAGAAGATCTTATCAAAATATTCACCAAAGGGTACCAAACAATATTAAAAGATGCTCAAAAATGGTGGGCCACATGGTCATCTATCCAGAATGTTTTCTTGAAAAAAAAGGAGTTCCTATTCAAATTTTAGATGTTTGACCTAGTTATACACAATAATTTTATAAAAAAAAGTGTTTTGGAAACTAGACTTGAAGTTCTATAGTTCATGTTTTTATAGCATCTTTAAATTTTGAGTGTAGCTCTTTTAAAATAATCTACACAAGTTTAATTTAATGAAATTTTAGGAAAACCATGTCCACAGGTAGATCTTTTTTGTCCCCAAACTTTGTGCACTAACCCTAATCTGGTAAAGGAGCCACAACCAATTGGTTGGTGATAACTTGACCTTTTACTAACTTTTGGGCTAAAATATTTAGATCAAACTCTATAATTTATCACCCATTTTACGATGTTTTTGGTTAGGTGTGTTTTATTCATAAGGAACCTTAATGGATCTGTTGGCCAAAATTGACTTACATAAAAAACTTTTTGCTAGATAGATGAGGCCACTCTCCTAAACCATTTAGTGACCTTTTATCCCCATAATTAGTCTCTTTTTAGTCCTGATTTGATGGTGCAGTATAGTATCCGAGGAGAAATTGGTGTGATATGAGGAGCTATGCAAATTCCTTATCTAATGGATGATACAATGGTGTACATAGAAAACAAACCTCATTTTCTTTGCACTCTTTTGAAACACTTTATCAAGTTTTAAGGTGAATTTGGAAATTTTAAGGAAAAGGCCTAGAAATGGGTCTTGAACTACAAATGAAGGATCTAGCTAGTTTTCAAGGTGTTTGAGAATTCAAGGGTAGTAAGGAGGTTTGTACAAAGTGTCAAAGATTTTAATGGGTCAAAAATGATGTCTAGAGAAGCTAATTTTCCTAAAAGACCCACAAAAGTGCATTAAATGACTTGAGGACCTTCTAAATAGAAATTCTAAGTGAAAAAGTGACTTTTTGAATAATTCAAATTGATTTTAACTTCCTTCCACCTTATTATTCTGTTTTTTCCATATTTATACATGTGAAATTCCATTTTATGTCATTTGGAGTGGAGGAGAGGAGTTTGGGAGTAAAAAGATGTAGTTTTGGGCCTTTTAGAGCCTTATTTGAACATGTTTATGAGGGTTTTGCTTATTACAGGAGCTCATATATCATATTAATTAATTAATG
This sequence comes from Torreya grandis, assembly GCA_037957365.1. Classification (NCBI taxonomy): domain Eukaryota; kingdom Viridiplantae; phylum Streptophyta; class Pinopsida; order Cupressales; family Taxaceae; genus Torreya; species Torreya grandis. Next base: position 8,329,982 of record JARHVA010000071.1, on the reverse strand, counting down.
GTGTCCCTAATGTCATATCTAAGGCCTATAAAATTATATCCAAGCATAATAACTAGCATAGGTAAGGAAAACCTATTAGCTACAAACTAGGCATGAAATAGGTTTTCTACCACTAATGGATGTAAAAACACTTCATAAATTTTTTATAAGAAATTAAAGGTAATTTTCATCATAATAAATCTTTACCAAGTGTTTTATTTCATAGATAGGGATTTGGTTCTTCATGCTAAGGAAAAATTATTTTGGGCAATCTTGGACAACTCTAGGAAAGCCTCAGGGTTTCACTCAATACGATCAGGAGAGAGAGAGTTGGGTAAAAATATTTTGGAAAGTGATTTGGAAAATAATTAAATTATAATTTTTTCATTATATATCTATTTAATCTCCCCATATTTATGAACAATCACTAACATTGTAGGGGTGCATAGATGGCATATTCATCTAAACAGGGTCTAGGTTTTCTTCTTTTTCTTTGCTTCAGGATGTAATGGAGAATAACTATTTTTAAAATGTTTTATAAATTTATTATATATCCATTTCATGTTGGTTTCATTTTCTAATTAATCTCTATGAGTAATTTTTACTTTAAAGGAGAAGGCCTTAGTGTACAAATTGCTTTGATGAATTCTACTACAAATCTTGTTTTCTCTTCATGGTGGTTACTCTCAAATTTTTTAAACCCTCCATAAATAATAGATAATATTTCACCACTCATGTAAGACCCCTTAAATTCATGTATTTCATGTTTTTTTTCTAAGATATGTCTCTTTGTCCATAATCTCTAAGTGTCTTGCTCTTTGGAGAGCTTTTATGGTACTTGAATGATCTTCTCCAAGTCTGAAGATCATGTTAGGTTTGAATGGAAATAATAAGACCATATTAACATGAAATAACCAGCCTTGAGCTATTAATATTCAATATTTAATTTAAAACATGATCTAAGATGGTAATTTTAGCAAGATAATGGAGTGTGAAAAGAAGTTTCAGATTTGTAAATCCATCTAACATGACTTAGGAGATAAAAATCCATGTTGAGCATGTATTGACATCATTGAGATTGTAAATGGATTCACTCAATCCCATTATATCATCAAAAATCATGGGAGATCATCAAGAACTTCACTCTCAACATAAGAAGTACATAGTCCATACACTATCCATAGATAAGAGGACAAGTGTGAAGAAAGTCAGCAGGGTTTAGTGATTGGATTCATGTTTCCAAAGGTTCATTGGAGTTCAATTCACTTAGTTCAAGCTTATTGAATAATGAGAGATAAAAGACAATAATTTGTTCAAAAATGTTTTCAATGAACCAAATAAACACCTACAATAGTTCAAGCTTCACTACAAGATTTAAATGATCTTGATTGATCATGGAGATCCACCTCATGTAGTTTCAATGATCTTAATTGAAGGACTGATCAACAAGTCAAGAAGGAATAATAACATCCTAGTGAAAACTCAGTCTTGGGAGTTAGGTTGAGAGAGATAAAACAACTTGGTTTCCTCTTGTTAGAATTTATTAAGGTTATTTTGTGAAGATTAATGTAATTGATGTTTCTTGGTTTAATCTCCACTCCATCACTCTGGTAACCCAATTCAATGATTCAAATCAAATTAGAGTTGAGAAGGGGTATTCATAGATTTAAGACATGTTCAAATCAAAGATCAGATTCTCAACTCCTCCTCAATCTATACAGTGTGAAATCTCAAGCTTATTAAAGACTAAGTTGTGGAATGAGACCAAAGTAAACTGCACCTAATGGTTCTAGATGTCGAACTAACCCCTCAACCACCTTGGGACCCCATAGGGATTATCCTGTAACCTATCAATCCCAAACCTAACTCACCTTGACTACATTTGACCAACTTAAACCTTTGATCCTTGACTACTAATGGTCACCCTAATCACTAATGATTAGGCTTGACTATCGACGGTCAGGTTATAACTACCTGACGAAGTTATCTCTAGTCAAACTCTAGCTTAATTTTTTACATTTATCATGTTTAATTAGTGTGCAATCTAATACATGCAAGAGATAAAATTAAACTACTTGTTGAACCTATTATTAACCTATTATTTCACCTCTCCTTCCTTCCTATAAAAAGAGAGGAGGAGGTGAAATGGATGTAAGATCAATCAATTAATCAATCCATCATCATCTACATCTATAATTAGAGTGAACTAGAAAACCAATAAGTGTGATAGATATCTGAAGCATTTCCATCCATCTTCCAACAACCAAGTATCATTATTCTACTAAAATTACTCTAATATTACCCAATATATCCCTTTAACCTTATTCAGATTAGTAACCAGTAAGCTAACTATATGTTTTCACTAGTTAGTTACCTTGTTTTTGTTTCACAACCAACCTAACCCAAACCCACTTTCCAGATTCCCATTCTACAACCTTGTCAACTAATTTTCTTAAACCAAACTAGAACCCATAGTAATCATTAATAATCACCATGACCACTGACAGTCTATCCATAACCACTAATGGTTTCTCTAACCACTGATGATTACCCTAACCACTGATAGTCATTATGTGACAAACAAACAACCAACTATTTTCACCCACTAGACCTTAACCAAATCCAACTTTCTAACCTTTTACCTGATCATAGAGCCTCACCCTATTTTATATACCAATCATAATTTATTTGGCATTAATATCAATTTGTTTATTGTTATAATTAGTTAATTTCACCTATTCATTTATCATGCACTTCTTATATTTCATTTTAGTATCTTTGGTTATTTATGAAAATAATTTATCTTTCGCTTTCAAAACTTGATTGTCTAAAAGTGTGGATTGAAAACCTCTAAGGAAGATCATACTTCTTGGATATATCTTGTTATGAAATTCACCCTATTATCCAACTAATCAATCATTTCTTTAGTGCTTTCTTATCTGCAATTCATTCCTCCCAAACCAAAGAGGAGTATCTACAATAGTCTAGATCAATGTGCACACAACATATTAGGTTTTTCTACCATAACCTTCTCAATTTTATTTTCTCTTTCCTCCAAAAAAATATAAGAAAAATTTCTCTACAACATTCTAGTATGCTTGGTGGGACCCTTGAGTCTTTTTTTGGGTTCATAGTTACATCTAGGTGCTTCTTCTTGTTGTTTTTCTGCTCATACAACAAAATCAAATTTTCATTTTTGGATTAAAATTGACTGCATCCATTATTTTCTTGCTTATTTTATCTCACATAGCTTAATTAATCTAGTAAATTAATAATAGATTCACTCTTATCACACACACAAAACCAAACCACTTACACTTAATCAAGCATAAAAACATTGACATAAGGCCAATTTGGGATTTCATCACATAGCGATCACTTTTTCCAACCATCCTACCTGGATTTCATCACCAAAGGGAGAAAAAATTCAACTCTCTAGTTGAGTATAATGTTTGGCAATTAGTATATCTTGGCTAAGCACTTGACACCCTTATCTCTATGGTGTGTGAAGTGAGGGGGTAGGCCCCAATATTAAGTCACGTACTAATTTTCAATACAGATCCCTTTGAGAGATTAAACACAACCTAAAACCAACCATAGACTTATTTTCTAGTACCCAATCTATAAGCCAAGTTGATTCACATAATTCTTAAAGCTTAAGGCATAAGCCACAAGAGAGACTAAAAATAACCCTTAACATGCTTTAGTGTTTGTTTTGTTTCCTTGACTTTTTCTTGTCTTCTTTTTATTTGAGTTGTGAGATTGCTTATATCTTCCTCCTTTCCTTATCTACATGGTTTTAATTAGGCAACAACTAAGAAACCAAGCAAACCATGAACCACCTCTTAATCATCCATCTTCCTCTTCTCCCTTAACCATAGAGTACATCTCAGATGCATAGAATTATCCTCATCCTTCTGGGAGTCCTATCATCCCTCAGATAGTTTCCCAAGGTGATGTAGATTTTGCCACCTTTTTAGATAATAACCCCATAGTCCTCTAGTATTACCTTAATACCATATCCCACCATAACCCTACTTTAGTTCCACCTATTGACCATCCCTATGACATGCCATCCCACCTTATAGGTGATACTTCTATTGCCACCATCTCCACCCAACCTTTAGTCACCCAAGCATCATCTTATACCAATAACCCTACTGATGCCACCATCAAAAACCAACCCAAAAACCCAATAAACACCCAAGAACCTTTTTCCACAGCTAACAACCCTCCTAGTATAAGAGCAACCCAATCTTTAGGCACCAATACTTCCCTTGCCATAGAATTACCCTCTACTAGTGTCACCACCATTCTTCTCATTTTCAACCTACCTACCTCCACTCCATTTTAGATCTTGGTGGGTCCCATACCTTCCACCCATCAGTACCAAAGTTAACGCCTACCCTCTATCTACTAACCCACCCATACCTCCTGCCCAACCTATGTTAATATCTTAATAAATGTCCCTTACACCAAACCTAAGCTATGTCCCTAACCCACAAGGGTACATACCTATACCTTCCACCCAACCACCTATTCCATGTATTCATATGTGTCATCATCTCAACCACCCATGTCTACATACCAATATGTGGCAGCTTCTCAAACCCCCATAAGCTACCCATATGTTGCACTTACCCAAACCCAACATAATCTAACTTACAACTATGGGGGTGCACAACCCCAAACTGACCTTGTCAAAATGTTAATGGACAAAATGACTTCTATGGAGTCATCCATTTCTATAACTCATAATATTTTTTCATATGAACATCTATAATGAATCAATTCACCCATACATCCCCATTCAACCATATCCTCCTCAATGGGAACTTCCAAAGTTTTCAAATATTTAGAGTAAGAAAGACCTTCAACAACACCTAAGAGCATTTAGGCATTCATCTTATATGATTGCCTACAATGATGCTCTCCTTCTTCATACCTTCCCCATGTCTCTATCAGGGCCAACACTAGATTGGTATAGTGTTATAAAAAAACACTCCCTCTTTTATTTCACCCAGCTGGCTCAAAATTTCTTAGATCACTTTTCTATAAACATCTCCAAGAAGGTTTCCATCACCGATCTTTACTCCATTTAGTAATTTGATGATGAATCTATTGTTGATTTTGTGGCCTATTGAATAAGTTTGATAAACTAACTCTCCTTCTCTCTGCCCCAACTCAAGCTAATTTAACTCTTTGTTCAGGCTTATGTGAAACACATTTCCTCTACTTTGCAAGTTTAGAGCTTCAGGACCTTTGAAGAGGCTTTTATCATGGCCCAAAAAATATAGAACAGAGTCATTGATGAGGAGAAGTTGAAATTGAGAAACAAGAATTCCACCTTCAAATCAAATGAGGCTTCCTCCTCTAAATTGAATAATCAAACCAACAATAACTCTAAAAAAAGGGAACCATGAATGTGGTTATCCTTAAGACCTCCCCTCCACCCATTATCAACTAATCTAACTCTTCTAATTCCTCCAATTAAAACACCAAAAACCCAAACCGTAACACTTAAAAGTAATTTACTCCACTTGGAGAGTCATACTTAGAGAAATTTTTAAAGGCAAATATCATATAGCTTACCTTGATCAAAACTGTTCAAAAATTTGATTCCTCTCATCCTATACCTAGTCGGTATAACGAGAATGAATTATGCACCTTCCACTGAGTCATTGTATATTAAGTTAATAGGTGTAATACCTTAAAGAAAATTATCCAAACTCTCATTGACAAGGGGGAACTTGTGTTGGATAATCCCAATGCACCCCCGAACTAATCACTTGACATATTTAGATAGCCATTTCCCAACCATGTCCCTTCTACCAAAAAAGAAAACAAAGTAGAATCCTCTCATAATCATGAGGCCCATACTGTCAACATGGTTCTTGGTGAGCTTACTACTAAGGAGACCATCGACTGAATTACCTCTTTCCCTACTCCACTTATTGAGGTAGTGGAGTCACCAACCTCTCTGTTGATATGCACATCAAAGGAGGAAACCATTCCCACTTTATCATTTTCCTCAATCATACAACAATACACTCTTCCTTTAATGATCACTCTAAGGGAAGAAACCCCTTTTCCTACACATTCTACTGAGGAATTACCTCCCCAGACCTTGGAAGCTGGTAATCAGGAGATGTAAGAAGTAACCATTCCTCTCTATCGATCCTTGGGCCTATCATTTGAATCTACTATTGAAGGGCTCAGACCTATCTATAAACCTTTCTCCAAACTAGTTAAAAACTTGGAATTCATGTCCAAACCTAACCTAAATTGAGCCACCTTTTGATAATAGCTTGGGCTCCCTTATAGAACCAAGCAAGAGCCTTATTTATTATAATAACCTACCCTTCCCATTATCAAATCCACTATCATCACAACCCAACCATCAAACTATAACATCACCCTTAAAACCAAACTCACCCAAAGTCACCAAATCACCTTCTATCATTCCAACCAAACCCACCAAGAACCTTGGCATATTTCCTATTCATAATATTACTCACCCATTGGTAAAGTTGGATTTAAGCCCATTAAACCTATCAAACAAACCCCAAACTAAGCCAAAAAAGAAAAGAAACCCACATAAAATCCCAAAAACCAAAACTCTACCTCCCCTTTCTATTTTGTCCTCTATTTTAGGACCTCATCCCTCTAACTTAATTGGGAAACCAACCATCCCAATCAAAACCCTACCACCACTTTTGGTTACGCCATCACTCTTGATTTTATCTACACCTATTTTCACCAAAACACCCATGAACATAACTCCTATCTCCCAAATGTCTACCCCAAAACCTTATAACCCCAAACTATCAACCTCTTTACCAAAACTAAAATTGTCTACCAAGAATGCTCATTTACCCAAAACCTCTACCACCAAGCCCACCCTTAAAATGGCTTCCACCTCAACTCCAAAAACCAAGAACCCTATACTTTTGCCACCATTGTATAAGTCTTACTCAACCATCCTATAGAGGCTATTATAAGCATCTTTCTTAACCTTACCACTTATCAGACCATTTGACCCACATAGTCCTAAACCATCTTGGTATTATGATGAACTAGTATGCTCATACCATAGGACACCTAGGCATGGTATATAGAACTATAAGGCTCTCCAAGTCTTAGTCCATAGGTTGTATCATGAGGATTACTTATTTTTAGATGAGCCTCCTCTAATCTAACCACTGATCCAAGAACCAACAGTCATCGACAAACATCTACCTACTCTTCCATTCTCACCTTAGAGTGAAGAGGAAACAAAAAAATCCTCTAGCCTGAATCCTCACCCAATCCATACCATCCATGTGGTCACATGATCAAAATCCCACACAAAGGATAAGGGAAATGCAAAGGTGTCCATTCAATGTAAATATCCCTCTTCTACCACCCAACCACCTAGCCAATACCAACCACCTTCAACCAAACCCAAGGTGTCAATCTTGGATCCCTCTCAATCCAACCCATCAAAATCAATCCCATGAGTAGTTCTAAAATAGCTTCACTAAACATTAGTAAAGATGAGTTCTTACAAACTAATCAATACCTCACCCCATCACCATCAAGTGATGATAAAGGATTTGCAATCCATAGAGGGCCAATAAGAAGACCCATAACCTCTAGTAGCCTTTGTTAAAGCTCTCCAACTTTTTAATTGTTACCTTCAAGGATTCAAAAATACCCTCCATCTAAATGACCCATATCCTCCCCTCTTCATTCCTAGGTACATCAACCACACCCAATCAAGTGGGTTATGATTGATGGGGGAGCTAGTATCAATATTATCTCCTATGATGCATATAACCAAGTCAAATTACCTGAGCACATTATATCAAAAACCTTTGCAACCCTTTGATCATTTAATGATACCATGGACACAAATTTAGGAACTATTATCCTTCATATTCACCTAGGACCCTGCACGCTTCCTAAGCTCTTCTATGTAGTAGAAGGTGAGTTTCAATACAACATCTTATTAGGACACCCTTGGATCTTGTATCATCTACCCTAAATCAAAAAATAAAATTTGAACATAAAGGTCAAGTTTTTACCATACAAATAGACTTGAGTCCTTTCACATCATGCAACATGATGTATTTACCCAATGATGTTCTCCTTCACCCATCCAACAAACCCTCATCAGTTAAATACGAATCTCCATTTTACTCTACCACTAAAGCCTCCAACAATTCATCTATTTCTTATACCCAAATCCTCTTAAGAAACCCTTTAGAATCTACCTTCTAATGTCTTTCATTGGGGGAGTATCAACTTTTAACCCTTGACACTTTTCCTACTCCTCAAGAGTATGGGAATCTTGACCAACAACTGGGCTATGACCCCAATATTAGAAACATTATTCCTTTCAGGCCCTCAACATGTCAAACTAATTTCATCTATTGGGGACTTAATAAACCCCTTGACACTTCCACCACCTTTTTTCCACCTCAACCATTCACTTTTAGTTTCTCCTATCTAGATAAACTAGATTTTGCCTAGACATACCTTTATAGGTGTGCTTGGAAGGGATTTGGTCTATGTTGGTATGAACACAAGCCACATGAGTTGCTTCTAATAAAAACCCAAAAACCTCATGAAAATCATGGCCTCAATTTCATGCCACCTAAACAACAAACCAACCCACCTCCCATTACCATCATTGATGAGGAAATCTCATCCTCACCATCATTGATAGTTGAGGATTCTGACATCATCCACCCTAACATTTTTTTCATCAACATTATTAGCCTCAGATCTCTGACTTATAAAAAGGATAGGGTGACCATAACCATTCCTCTAACCCATCCTAAGATTATAGGAGATGACTCTCCTACCATTAATATCATTTGATGTCAGGATGATGATTCCATTCTCATCTATCTTGGTGCAGAAGATTACTCTATCCATAAATATCTTCCTCTTAATACTTCAACCATGTTCAACAAATATACCATGGATATCAACTTGGACACTCCAAATAACCTACACATTATCAAAATTGGCTAAGTGATGAATTTTGAGGAGATTAAAGACTTCCCATCCTTCCTACAAGATCGTAGCATATCATTTACTTGGTCTTATAGTGACATGCCAAGAATCAACCCCTTCCATCACTACCCACCACATAGTCACCAATCGTGATGCCAAGCCTATTAAAAAAAGTTTTGCTGAATACACCCTCGCATATCCATTCTCATCAAAGAAGAGCTTTAAGATCTCCTATCCATAAACTTCATTCAACCCATTGACTATCCCCAATGGGTCTCAAATGTCATACTTATTAATAAATCCATAGGGGGACTTCATATTTGTGTATACTTTCATGACCTTAACCTTGCTTTCCCAAAGGCTAACTTTCCTCTACCAAGCATTGACCAGTTATTTGACTTTATAGCTAGCCATGAGATCTTATCTTTGATGGATGGATTCTTAGGTTAAAATAAGATCTTAATTACCCCTGAAGATCAATACAAAACCACCTTTATCACCTCATGGGGGATGTTTGCTATAGGGTCATGACTTTTAGACTAAATAACATTGGTGTAACCTACCAATGCACCTTGACCTACATCTTCCATGACCTTATCCACAAAATCATTAAAGACTATGTTGATGACCTTCTTAGAAAAATGAAATGTTCTAAAGACCATTTGGTCATTCTTAAGATTATCTTTGAGGGACTCATCCATTAGCATGCCCGCCTTAACCCAAAGAAGTGTATTTGTGGGGTAGCGTTAGGAAATCTCCTTGGCTTTATCATCTCCCTTAAGGGAATCAAAGTCAATCTAGCCAAAATCAAATAAATCCTCAACATGTCTCTTCCTACCCACCTCAATCAACTCTACAGCTTGTAAGGGAAGCTCTAATCCATTCGTTGCTTTATCTCTTAGCTCTCAAACCGATGCCAACCCTTTCATCACCATCTAAAGAAAGATGTATCTTTTAAGTAGAATAAAGACTATCAAAAGGCATTTGATTTTATTAAAAAGTAAATTTTCTCTATACCTATCCTCATTTCTCCCAAGTAAGATCAACCTTTTTACCTTTATATATCTACCATCGACCACTCTTTAGGGGCAATATTGGCTCATCAGGATGAGCAACATAAAGAACAATTTGTTTACTTCATTAGTCACATTCTTATAGAGTATGAGACTTAGTACACCCATACTGAGAAACTTTTCCAAGCTTTGGTCTTCATGGCCACCAAACTTCACCACTACCTTCTCAACCACAAGACCTATGTCATAACTAATACCAACCCACTCCAGTATATGCACTCCAAGCCATACCAAAACTAATGTATGGCCAAGTGGCTCATGTTTTTAGCTAAGTTTGACCTTGATTTTATTTAGTAAAAGTTAATTAAAGGGAAATTCATTGTTGACCAATTGGTTGACACACCATTAGCAAACAATTGACCTCCTCCTCTTGAGTTTCTAGATGAGTCCATCATGACCCTCTCTCAGACAGACTTCACCTATTAAATGACCATGTTCTTCAATGGATCAAAGTGTCACCATGGTGGGGGAGTGAAAATAATTCTTATCCCCCTTCAAGGTGAACCTCTTCCTTTATCCTTCAAGTTAGATTTCAAATATACCAATAACATGGCTGAATATGAAGCCTTAGTGATAAGCCTCGAGATTACATTAGCCTTAGGAGTTAAAATGATCAACATCTTTAGTGAATCCTAACTTGTGGTCAATAAAATAAATGGCTCTTACTATTTTAATAATGATGTTTTGTAATAGTATAAATAATTATCTAATGTCCTCTTAGCATCATTTGAAAACTAACATATCCAAACCACTCAGTGATCTATGAAAAAGTTTACTAATATGATGGCCTCCCTCATTTCTTAGATCCCATTTTCACCCTCTAAGTCTAAGATATATACCATTATCCACCTACTTACACAGCTCTTTTATGTCAAATTAGACTCTCCCACCATCTTTAATGTGGAGGAGACCCAACCCGACCTTTGGTATCAACAGACCTTTGACTATCTCAACCTTACCATCATTCCTTTTGGTCTTTCTAGGAATGCTCGAAGAGAATTTATCCATAGTACCTCACATTATACCATACTAGGGGGAATTCATTATAAATATGGCTTTGATGGTCTTCTCTTCCATTGCCTACATATTCATGAAGCCTCTCATGTTATCAAGGAAACACATGATGGGATCTATGGGGGATAATTTAGTGGCTTAGACATCACTAAACACATCCTTCTCCTTTCTATTATTGGCCTAACCTTAACAAAGACTACTATGATTATGTGAATAAGTGTGTCAAATGTCAACAATGTTCCAACTTACATCACAGACCTAGCCATAGTCTGTAAGTATCCAAAGATTGTTGGGCCTTCTCACAATGGGTTCTAGACCTTATTGGTGAAATTACACCCCATTCTTCACATAAACATCATTCTATCATCATTGAGACCAAATATTTTACCAAATGGGTAGAGGCTATCCCCCTTATCTCAATAAAAGCCAAAAAGATTATTGACTTTATCAACCATCATATCATCTATTTTTAAGGGTTTCCTCACAAAATTATCATCGATAATGAAAAATATTTCAAAAACAAACATGTCCAAGGTCCTTGTGATGCATTCGATATCAAGTTAAGTTTCTCTTCACCCTATAATCCATAAGGCAATAGATAGGTAGAATCCTATAATAAAACTCTTAGTAACATGATAACTAAAATGCTTAATATATCTGATCAAGATTGGCATTTACACATCTCCTTCACCTTATCAGGATATTGCACTAGTATTCAAACCCCTATGGGTGCTACCCCTTTCTCTCCAATTTTTGGAGCTGAGCTCATCTTACCTTTTGAAGTGAAAATTCTCTCTCTTCACATATCCCTATGAGATCTCATCTCTAAGAGAGATTATCATCAAGATCATTTAGCTCAACTTGAGCTACTTAATGAGCATCATTTAGCCATTATTACTCACCTTCATGTCTATCAATGATGAATCAAACATTCTTATAAAATACACCTTAAAGTGTGAGAATTTAATATCAAAAACCTCATCTTCAGAGAAAATCAACATGCCACCAACATGGAGAAATGAAAGTGAGGCAAATTTTCTTTCAATTGGCTTAGACCTTATATCATAATGCACAAGTATGGATCAGGAGCTTGCTAGTTATCCTCTCTTAAAGGGAACCTAGAACTTGAGACCCTCAATGCTTCACATCTGCATCCTTTCTTTCGTAAAAATAGGATCAAAATCACCTTTTGTCTAACTTAAACTCATCCCTTATTATTTGAACTACGTTCATCTCCTTATTTTAGGAACAACTGATTAAAGCTAAATCATGTGATTATCTCTCACAATCCTAGCCTAGTCTTTAACAATGGGTATCATGGTTCTACCCATGTCATGATTCTCATGTTATTTTCCACCCCTTTTCTAGGATGGATTCCCATGATCATTTTTACTTGAACCCCTTTCACACCTACTCAACCTTCTTATGCTTTTAGTTTTTTCTTTATATAAGGAGAACCTTTAAGCCTATATAAGCATGTCTATGTCAAGTAAAAATCATAAGAAATAGAGTAAAATAATAAGGAAAAACTATCATGGATCATTCCTAGCATTTGTAGACTTCTCCCTTAAAGTATAGCTATCAAAAATATATCAAATTTTCCCAATATAAGGTAGACTACTCCCTTAAATGATGGCTATCAAAAAGTCTTGAACAAAGCACACAAAACTTAGACCACTCCCTTGAAGGATGGTTGAGTCAAGAATTTATCAAAAGCATAGAAATTTATAGGAAGCTTCCCACATTGATTAGCTTCCCCAACCTTCCCAAGAAACAACACAATAGTAAAATACCCATTATCAAACATCAACAAAAATGTAACATAGTTTAGAAGCCACAATTGGCTTTCATAAGCAGACTTATCACATCAATCCATCTACACATTAAATGGCATAGACTTATTTTTATAGACTCTTTTGTGACCTAAATAAGAAGCAAGCTAGTCTCCTAATAAGGTTCCATTTTCATCTCCCTCCCTTTTATACATTATAAGCAAGGGATTTTGAGCTTACTTGGCATTATGTGATCAAGACACCTTTTTAACTAACTCACGCACGCTAATGTGAAACATTCAATGAGTTTATATTCCTTAAGTCAATCCAAATTCATTTTGTTTTAGTCCTAGCCAAAGAGGATGCATCATTCCTTTTTATTATTCTCTCATACTGGTTGATATCTTCACTTAAACGTTTGTCTCTGGTTTGTCTTCTCTTTCTCACATCTAGTTTTGTTATTTAACCTACCTTATGTACTTCACTTTTTTATAAAAAAATGACTGTAACCATAATCACATGACATCATAGACAATAATAGACACCATTAGCATAATCACCACCTTTATAAACAAATCAATTATCACCACCACAAAGTCATACTCACATATACCATATCCACCACATGTCTAAATCTAAATGAGGGAGCATATACTCATTATTAAAATTAATCATGAACATAATCATCACTATCATCCTAGTCATCCATAAACCATAATAATAATCAAATATTAACCTTGTCCACCTAAGCATAACTAGTAGCCATAACCATAATCATATCAATATCCTAAACATAATCATCTCAAAACATGAAATTAAATGATCACAGCCATAAAACAAAATATCATAATCTTAACATCATCACCATTATCCTTATCATCCACAACATCACATTAGCATCACATAATCATATCAGGATCATCATAGTTATCCATATCCATCACGTCAATAATATCAATCCATCCTAAACATAATCATGAACATAAATTAAAGAGACATATCATCACATACCTAGCTAGGTGGGTCCACATCAAACATCATCATGAATATAACCATAATCAATATGACATCATCAATAATCAACATGAACATAACAACCATGAACCACAAACCATAAACAGTATATCACATCTATATCTCATAAATAATAATCATAATGTCTACAAAATATACATGTCTCTCAAAACAAATATACATCTCACTATATCAGCTCATAGGTCAGTATCAAAATTATGTGGAACATAAAAAATATAATGTCTCATCATAAATCTATGATCCTAGGGCACCACTACTTCCTAGAACTTGCCCTCATGTGCATGCCTATCTACTTGTAGATGTGACCCACTGACCTGGTGTCATCATGCTAATACCACATACAATCCTGGGCTTGTATTCACCCCATCGAGGCTCATCTGGTAGGCACCTAAAGACTAAGGCCTCATAGTATCGTAGCTCTTCCCTAGCCACTACATATATCTACATAGAGATAGTACCTGATGTTACTATATCTATCGATACTCCACCTCTTACCTACCTAAGAGAATCTCTCTCCTACATCACCAAGGCTAGCTAGACCTAGCCTAATCTCTCTCCCTTGTAAAAGTGGCCATCTAACCCTGTGCTACTGCTACGGATGTATGTGTTGTGGTGAGGGTTGCTCATGCTTGGTCCCTCTTAGTGGTCGCTTCTTATATATCTGGGGTAACCCCAACATCTAAACTTGCTAACTATCTCCTCCTACATCAACATCCATATCCTATTGACCCCCATCCTTAGGACATCCATCTATAACACCTACATCATATATCTATATCTTCATAATAAAATCCTCATGGTTAATGAAATATTAGCTATGGAGTTGGCAATGGAAAACCTACGACCTCCCTCCTATGTCTTAGAAATGCCTCAGGTATATCCTATGCAAGGCTTAACTACCTTCATACCCTATAAAATAGGACCATCTCTATCTCCTAATCTCACTAGCCATATATTCATATTTAACTCTATAAAGATAGTGTATGCCTCTTATAGTGTACTCATCTTGAAAACCTAACATATGGTCTCTAAATTCCATCTCCCATAACTAAGACATCTAGTTGACCCCTATACCAGTCCACATCATGTGATCCTCCTCCTAGTCTTGAGAGGTCATAGTCACCTCAACACCTTATATATTGGACCCTATAATCCATCTTTTCCAATCCCTCCCATGATAGCCCCATAGGTCTCAACACCCTAATGTGCTTTTAATCCCAAAAATGAAGAACAAACCCAATACTAATCCCATATCTCTTATGGGCTTAGAATCCCCATAGCTCTTGATAAATTTGAACCAATAACATAGGTGCCCATGTAAACACTATATGACCTAACCACATCTCCATGATCACCCCCAAAAATAAGTATGAGAACCTCCAACTACTATAATCATGCAACATTTAGCACATCACCACTATCATCATCATCATCATCATCATCATCATGAATAGCCACCTTAAATCCCTATCCCTCTAGTATAATGGCATGTAATGAAAGCTACCTAAGTGCCACCTCAAAAAATCAAGGTCATATCCATACAAAAGATTCATCTACCCATCCCTCTCATCACTCTCAATGTGGTAAATTAGCTCACCTTGTATGGGTAGCCACACTATCTAATGGATGTCCTCAAGCAATATTGTCAGCTCACCTATAGGAATCAAGAAGGTGTTAGTGGTAGGATCCCATCTCTCGATGAGTGCCACTAACATCACAGCATCTTAAGGTACATGCTAGTAGTACCTCATGCCTCTAAGACCCATATCCTATCACACCAACATCCTATTATATTCAACTCAGATAATTTTCCTACTATAACCTATACCTACAACATATCTACAAAGTAAAACCTTTAACCTATTATATATAAACTTTAAAATAATCAACCTATAACCCTCAATTATTACCTTTTAACCTACAACCTCCACCCATTACCTACACATTCAACCCTTGACCTTAACTCTTCATAATGACACCATTAATATTACCCTTGACCTTAAACCATCACAACTAACCTTCAAACTCTAAACCTTATCCACCTTTCATTGATCATCGATGGTTTATTATTTCTATAGTCGATCATTGATGTTTAAATGACTAATAGTTGATTATCACCATAATGTGGCCTATTGACCATCACATATTGACTATTGACAGTCAATACTCAACCACTGATGGTCAGAAGTGACTAATGATGGTTGAAAATGACCGTCAATGGTCACTATAAATGACTGTCAGTGATCATACCTAAACCCTACCCTCAATAATACCTTCCAAACACCACAATAGCTAAGACAAACCTACCAAAACTATCTCTACCCTCACTTAACTACCCTATCCCTTCATATTTTCATCTAACATACCATTTCAACCCTAAACTTAAAAAAACTATCCAAACCTAAACTTGGGTCAAAACCCTAGCCTTAGGTCAAATAATCAATAACAACCACATTCAAATACACACATTTGCTAAATTTGAAACTACCCTCCTAATTAAAAATAAGCCCTACCTCTTTCTTTAACCATCATCAAGAAGGAACCCTAGGAACCACCATCTGACCTTGTGCTCTCCCTTATCTCTACATCCTAATCAGGTCCACTCAATCCACGTCACTCACACAATTTCACACACTTATTAAACTATCATCGATCACTCACAACATGCCAAGAGCTAGTCATCAAGGGTTAATATGCTCAAATGAGTAAATAGAACCCCCAACAGTCTTTTATATTTGCCTTTTTAGGGTTAATATGTGACTATTGATGGTTAGGGTGACCATCGATGGTCTACCCTGAGCGTCACCATGACTATCAAGGGTTATCCCTTTAAGGATTTTTTCCCTCTCAACCATAAACTTTCACACTATATTTGACCCACTCACCCAATCCAGCTACCCATCAATAGAGATTCCATTTTCTACTAGCCTAGACCACTAATGATCTCAACCTTACCACTAGCCATTTTGGCCTGACTATCGCATGTTTTATGAGAACCTTGTTTTAATTATTTTGACTGCATTGACTATATTACCAAGTTAAACATTGTGAACTTACACTACCTTGCACACACCTAACCACATTTTGTCTTCATGAGAGCACTTCTTACCTTGGATACCCATCAAAACATTAACCTTGTTGAGGAGACTTGTGTTTGCAAGTGTAGTCCAACTGTCACATATGATCACGTGGCCCACTTATCACTTATCCTTCTAATACCAACCAAATTTCTACCAATCATGGTAACATAGTCATTGCATGATCTTTTCTATTGCACTTCATTACACTTTGTGCAAGTGTTTGCACTTTAGTGCCCAACCTACCACCCACTTCATCACCTACTTTCCAACTCATCAAACCTGCACCCAATTCTATTTCACTTCATTGATTCTTAGTTTGAGTAGGAACACCTCCTCCCATGATATAGGTATAGACACCTAAAATTGGCCACTAATAACCTCCAATTAGGATTTTGACCAATTTCCACCCAAAATACACAATTATCTTAAAACACTAAAACATGCTAAATGATGTGAAATTGACATAATCAGGTGCCAATTTTGGCTAGGGTATCCCTAAATGAGGCAATGCAATTTATGGGCCAGCTAACTTTGATCAGTTTATTTCAAGTCAAAATGCTAATTTTGCACCTAAATGCTCTTGATTTCCCTTTCCTATCAAATATTATGCATGAGATGCATGCCTTCATTATTTGTTGTTGATAACATCCTAAATGGGAATATGGATACAATGCATCTGATAGTGACTTCCAATTCCAATCAAATCAAATTTTAGACTAATAACAAGGCATTCTGATCAATTTGAGTAATTTGTGCACAAAGTGCTTAAACATGCTTAAGAGATAATCAAACCAAATTAGAGCCTAATCAATAATTCCATAGAAACTTGTTGAAAACTTATTTTTGGAAATGAATATTGAATATCTGCATCATCAGGTGACCTCATTTCTTGATAAGACATCCTTAGGCCATACATGCCATAAATATCAGGATTCATGCCCTCCATGCCTCATCAATGCCTTCCATAATGCCCTCCATGCCTCTTAATTACACCTTCTTCCAATGTCATGATGAGGATAATTACAAACTTAATTTTAAAAATTGAATTAATCCTCAACCACAAATCTCAATCTTAGGATGGATGGTTCAAGTTGATTCTAAACATTCTCAAAAATCTATAAATAAGAGGCATCACAACATCATTTCTAAGCTATTTTGGTGCAAAGTTATAATGTACAAATATCCACAAGGAACCATTGCAACTAGTGTTATCATGCCAAATTGATTCCAAGCCTAGCCAAGCCACAAGCCAAAGGTGCCAAGGAGAGATAGAGGTAGCCAAGCTTCCATTGCCAAGGACTTCATGAGCACAAAATTGAACAAGCCACTACTACAAAGGCATTTGGAGCATCTAAAGAAGGTGAAGGAATTCTTGTGTTTTATTCCTTACTTTTTAGTTATGTTTGTTATTTGTTTTTGTTAACTAAGCTCTCCCTAGTGTCTAGGCCTAGAGATGTTATTCTATTAGTGTGTTTATTTCATTTTGTTTTCATTTTAGAACTAACACCATACTAACCATCCTCTCTTGAGTCAAATTCTTAGATCACATTATGGCACATCTGATAGGACTAGACACATCTCACACCTGAATAAGATCATTTTATAACTCTAAAATATTTATTTGTACCCTTAAAACTCTTACAAATTGATTTTCTAACTTTAATTTGATATTTTTAGTTTTCATAGTTTTACACAGTAATCAACGTCAATAAGTAAGATTAACATCAGTTAATTGGCTTAATTGACATTAGTTAGCAAAACTAACATCGATTAGA
Source organism: Torreya grandis (assembly GCA_037957365.1). Lineage (NCBI taxonomy): Eukaryota > Viridiplantae > Streptophyta > Pinopsida > Cupressales > Taxaceae > Torreya > Torreya grandis. Next base: position 8,311,251 of record JARHVA010000071.1, on the reverse strand, counting down.
TTTTGGTTATCCAAGGTAACCATCATCAATTGTATATAACCAATGTTGGTCACTATGTTTTTTTCCAAAAACATAAACTTAAGAGCTATTTTTCCAAAGTTCATTGTTTCAAACTAAAAAGAGCTTCAAAGCTAAAGGACATGCTAACATTTTTATTGCAGGACCAAGCTTGATATTTGCTCAAAACATGTTTAAAGCACCTTTGCATGCTTAAAAATAAATTAAGAACCTTGTTTTGGGTTTTTAACAAAGAATTTAGATGTTTTTCATGAATGTTTTCAAATTTTGCAACTAATACCAAGGGGTCAAATTAATACCACCAAATCTTTCATTCGGGCTTAAAATTGAACACACTTGTCAATTTTTGTTTACAATAGTTGTTTAATCAAATTTTTATTTGGAAAAAAGAGGAATGTTGTGTGTATGTTATTCCATTTGTCCCCTATAGGAAACCTTTGGAATCAAAAGTGCCATTCCTATTGCAAGTAGCCAAGGCCAAGGCTTAGAAGAATGTCATCTAAAGCACTCCCCAAAAACTCATCAAAGTTTGGGTGACCTTGAAAATGACCCTAAAGTATTTCTATTGCATGCTTTCTTTATTTTTATGCAAACTTGGCTTGCGACGGGGAATTCATCACATCTTACAAGTTCTTTAGGGAAGCTTTGACCTAGGGTTTCATCTCCTGATATTGACTTCATTTGGCTCCTTTGGAGTTGTGCACAGGATGTAGTGGCACTTTGGACATCACACTACACTAAGCGAACAACAAGATGTAGTGGTTTCAAAAAGGACTACACCTTTTTACAACAAGTCAAGTGATATGAACCCAAAATATTTTCTTTTATTTTGCATTATTTGGTTTGAAAGTCATTATGCAATTGATTCCCCTAAATCATTCAGAAACTTGTTAGATCTTAAACGAATCCCCACTTGACACAGAAATATTGTTGGTGCAAGGTGCACCTCAAGGTCCATGTCACAATACTATAATTTGAGAGAAGGGGGTGTAAAAATCCTACTATATAATGCATATTTACTTTTGGATGAACACTTATAATCCTCTCAAATGACATATATTGATGGATTCCAATAATACCTAGTAACCTTGTCAGTTTAGGATTTAAGAGTGGTTAATTAGTTGGTCTTATCCTAGATTAAAGTCTTTTTTAGAGTCAAAACTTGGTGTAAACAAATAACTCAAACCAAACACATAGTCTAAATTTTCCTTTGAAAAAAGAGGTGTTATGCTGCCCATGTGAGATCATCAATTTGCCTTATTTAAAATTTCATCAAAAGATTGAGAGTCATGTCATCCACTTTGGCATAGTTATGTTGCCCAATTGAGTCTAGACCTCTACCAAAGTTGTTTAAGTCCTTCACTTATAATCTAAATTAGAAATTTCACCTTTATAAGTTCATAAGGTTGATGTGTTAAGTGGGTTTGCCATTTTCACTAAACTTGAGGGAACTTAGGTTCAATTTCCAATTTGGGTTGAAAGTCATTTAAGACTCATAATCATTATCATCACTTGATAGACTTAAGCCATTTTGTGATAAACACTTGTACTTTGAGTCTATGCACCACATTTTTGAGTCAAAAAAAAAGTACTATTATGCTATCAAAATTGTAGGAAAATGTATGTGCCCTAGACAATTTTTAAAACAAACCTTTTTTGTCACACCTTTTGGATAGTATATCATCATTACGCTGCCCAAAACATTTCAAAATTTATTTCATAGACCCTCTTGCATAGAGTTCCAAATTTGTTCCTACATTTTTCTGACCAATCCAAGTGTACTTTTGTGATCTTTTGTCTAAAATTGTTATACTATTCACTTTTATCTAGCTTTTTTGTCAAAAGAACCAAGTTTTATACCATTTTTGTGAGAAAATAAATTATTTCTAAAGTGACTTTTGTTTCATACCTTATACCTAGTTGATCAAGTTCATGTCCAATAATCAAAAGACTAGAGTTTTTTAGAAGTGTTTCAAATCTGTTAGATTAAAACTTTCATCTATTTTCAAAGTCTAGCTTTTGACGTCGTTTGGCCAAGAGTCCTAGTGCATGCCTTATTTGAGCCTATCTTTTGATACCGTGTTTGGCCAAAAGACCTAAAAACTTTTAAATTCCTAGATTAGATTGATTTGAAACACTTTGACTTTAGAGTTTGGCATTTTTATTTTAGGACCATTTACTTGCTTATCTTTATGTGAATAGTGAAACGTTAGATATTTCACACTAGCTTGTTTCTTCACAAATATTTGCATAAACCTTTTGATCCTTTTGACAAATCTAGACCAAGTTGGGACATCATCTATTTTAGACATTGTCCTTTTTAGAGTTTGAATAACTCTTTGACCTTTTATCACAAAAACATTGACTATGGATCCCAACATGTATTCCTACACTCATAGTGGACTCATGTACAATCCAGGGATTAGTAATGTAGTTACACAGAAAGAAATGGTGTAAGACCCCTATGTGGATAATATTACTTATGATATGGATTCTTATCCCTCTTATAATACTTAATTAGGGGCACAAATCTAAGATCCATTGGCTAACTATCTAGTTAACACACCACCTTATTCAAAACAAGACCAAGATTAAACCGCATAATACCTATAGTAGATGAGCCAGTAATTCAAAAGTCATATTCTACCAATACAGCTTCCATGTATGAGCCATTTTTGTTTGAGAAAGATTTGTTAGAGAATAAAGATGATATTTTGGTTAGATCCATAGAGGTAGGGGCCAAGTTTCCAGTAGATTTTCCCCATGAAAATTTACCAAGTCTAGTAAGAGTGCCCCACAATATCATTTAAAATTAATAGGCTTTTTCTAGAAATCCTATGGCTTTAGTCCAAACAACGTACCAAGATCCTAATATATATGATTGAGGTAAAAACATCATGGAAGATCACTTTAACCAAATGTAGACATCATATCAAACCTACCTGAATCTAGCACATGATTTTAATCAGATGAACATGGTAATTAAGCCTCTTATTGACCTAGCTCCTTCAATAAGAGTGTTGATAGAGTTAACTGGATAAGAAAATCTTAATTTTGACCCATTTATACAAATCATTTTGATACATAACTTGATGCAGATACCCATTATTGAAAAAGTGTCTTCAAACTATACACAAAATAGTGAGCCAAACATAGTAGATAATATGCAAACAACATCTAGTCCTGATTAAAGTGGTACTAATGTGCAAAAAAATAGCCAACAACATATACCTATAGTTAGTCCTATGAATAGGTCATCATACTAGGGAATAGGATTTTTTACACCCCAACCTCAACTGGTTGCTTCCTTAAGTATACAACCTATGGGATTACATAATCAAACAATAACTAATGTCACACCTCAATGATAGAATGTGATGAATCCTACTCCTTCCCAACAAGTAAAGAGTAATATTCCACAACAATAAGCATAATCTAGTGTATTAATGTAACATAGGATAAATACATTACCACCTCAATCAGGGTAACAAATGTTCCACCTCGTCAGGTAATGACGAACATACCTCTTCAATCACAAACTAATCTGCCAATCAAAAACCAAGTAATTACTAGTCAACAACATGCAAATATGGGTTAATGATAGATGCTAAATTTTCAACCTACTTTCACTTCCTCACATGGATTCATGCAATAAGGAGGTCCCCATGTTTCTTAGGTACCTACTAGACAACTATTGGCTCAAAATGTGCCACAAATCTAGAGATAGGGTCTTGGTCCACAAGTTCCCACTCAATAACAAGGGTTGATTTGTCATCATCATGTCCCTTTTCAACCATGATAGGCATAGTATAATTATATCCCTCTAGCCTAGCCAAAAAATCCTCCAAGTCAAACCTTTATCTCCAACTTGAACTAAAATATCACACAATCAAGTGTGCAATTTTAAATACATCCTAATCCATGTATGCATATTCCTGGCCCATTCCCCAACCAAACCAATGTACCCCAACAAGTATCCCCATCATACCCTATTCAAATCATCCCACTTGTGACCTCCCAACCATCTACCCAAATTCTCCCTCAAACCAATATTCCTTTTAGTTTCCTATCTCAAGAATTACAATAGATGAAGATGCAATTACTGCCATTCAAGCTAGTAAACAAACTAAAAAGTTCAAAATAGATGATGTATGTTCCTATCTATTCAACAATGATTATTTGTAGATACTATTTCCTCTAGGATATGAACCACTAAAATTTAATAAATACAAAGGGAAAGGTGACCCTAAGGCTTATTTAACCGAATTCTTTGTCGCATGTCAACCAATGGCATATAACGACATATACCTTTTGTTGTTGTTTCCAAGAATCTTGGTTAGACAAGCCTTGGAGTGGTTTTCAAACTTTCCCAAAATTTTAGTAATAGATTTTGATGATCTTTTTGATAAGTTTATGCAGCACTTTTCCTATAATCTTGAGCATGAGATTTCATTAGTGGACTTAACGCAAGTAAATTAAAAAGATGGTGAGAGTTTTACAAGTTATTTGTAGTGATGGAGACCCCTTACAAGATATTTCTCCCATAGTTTACTAGATAAATAATTAGTTGATATGTTTACAAAAAAATTGCATAGTGAGATAGCCTATCATCTAGAACTACAATGTGCACATACTTTCAAGGAAATCATCAAAAAAGGCTTTTTGATTGAGTGGGCACTCATCAATAAAGGAGTTATCAAGATTAATTCAACTAATCAAAATCAAGGTATCAATCAGGGAAATGACCAACATCCCATTCAAGCACCATCATCACAATCAACATAATTCAATAACCATGAAAGACCGAAGCAATTCAGCCATAATAAGAATGTTGTGGGAAATGGAGTAACTAAATTCCATCATGTGAAAATGGTGAAAACATCATCTGCACCACCTTTTTAGCCTACTTCTACCTAAAACCCTCTCCAACCAATACCACAAGCACAATAACCAAGATCTACAAAATGAATATAGCAGTCATTACAATTACAAACCCCTCTTCTTAGGAGAACTATGCCTATACATCATGTCTTTAGCAACCTAGGAAAACCTATTGAGTCTATATGTTACAAGCTTACTATCACTAATCTGATTATTTGGCCTATACCAAAGCATTATCTGCAAGGCATTTCTTATCCTAATTGGTATCATGAAAATGAATTCTATGACTACTATTGGGTTAATGGTCATAATCTATAAATATGTGTCTAAATCAAGCATTTAATTGAGAATATGTTAGAAAATGGGGAGATAACATTAGATAATGGTGATTCCACTTCCAATCAAGCTCTTGGGATCTATCAAAACCCCTTTCCCTAACATAACAATCAACAACAGCAGAATAATCAACAGCATCAACAATGGCTAGTGCAGCATCAAAATCAACATCAAAGGCCAAACCAATAGAATCAATAAAATCAATAGTAAAACTAATAATGTCAAAATAATGGACAAAACCAAGGTCAAAATGGTAATAACCAACAAACCTTCCATGTAGTTGCACATGACTACAATAGGGTTGTAGGTCATATTTTAGGGGGTAGCATTAATACCATCTCCATTAATCTTAGACCAATCAGTAATCAGCCTAGACCATTACTAAATAATAATATTCAACCAAATTTCATGGATAATCCTTCTTTGACCTAGGAGTGCATATAGGCAAACTAGGACTTCCCCTTTTAGAATTTATATCGACAACTCATTCTTACAACATGACCACATGTAAGTGCACCGATAACTAAGACTTGTCTTGTATGGTCCCACACCATTTCCAACATTGAGTAATAATAATGGTCCAATATTTTATCCTAATTATGAAATCACAAATCAAAGGTTGAAGATTACTATCTCAGGCCCACAACCATCCACCACTTTTCCTATCATCCAACCAACCATTCAGCCTCATAATAAATAATTCACTACTGACCAAGACAAGAAGTTTGATATTGTGAAACAATTGTAAAAGACACCAGCACAAATTTCTATTTTATATTTTCTAAAAATGCCAATAATCCACAAGAATATCTTGAATGATCTTTTGACCCAATCCACTATTGCTAGTGACATATCCCATGATAAATTCCAAGCTTTGGTTAGACACCTAGCTCCATACCAACAAGTCACATTCAACTAAAGAAATGTCTTCCCTTGGCCCACTTCATAATAATCCATTATACATAGAGGTTTCTATGAGATGGCATAAATTGAAATGTGTCCTTATATACAATGGATCTAACCTCAACATAGTGTCTCTCAAGCTCATTAAGCTTCTTGGGTACACAATGGCAGATCTCCAACCAAAAATAATAACCATCAAAGCCTATGATAATTAGGAAAGAGAATCACAAGGCACCATTAGTTTTCCAATTATCATTAGGCCTTTGACCCATGATACACATTTTCATGTGCTTGATCTTGAGTTATCATATAACGTGCTTCTAGATAGGCCTTGGTTACATGAGATTTGTGTAGTCCCATCAACGTTGCACCAATGTATCAAGTTTTCCCACTCAGGGTGGAAGTGAATATTCCAAGAGATTTACATCCATATGAATAATTCAAGTATCTGAGGCCAAATTTCAAAGCTATAATTATCAATACAACATGAATCCAAGTTCTAAGTAGGATAAAATAAAATCTAAACTTATTAATCCCTCACCAAATAATTTCATAGATCCTAATACCTTAGATTCCCTTTCACACATGCCACCTCCTGAAGTTTCTAATCATTTAACCATTTCAGATAATGGATCAGGAGAGTATGTGACCCATGATACATTTCATATTTCCACTCTTCCTTAGAATCTAAAAACCTTTGGGTGACCTAAATTCATCCCACATATGCATTGTCAATAAAGAAACAAAGATAAGAGATATGTTACATTTGTACCATCATCTATCCTAGGATTTGACCCTCTTAAAGGGGATGAATAATGGTTATATAATGACAACCAAGCTGATTGCTATAAAAATGCAAAGTATCCTATTCCCAATAGGATCATGGAGCATCACAATTATGGAGGAAGAGACCTCGAACCAAATTAGCAAGGAACCATCGAGCCAATTTCCATGACTAAGTAGGAAAGATCTTATGTACTTGGATTTAAACCACCTAAGGGTGAGCCAGTATATCTTATTCAAATTCCATCACCAGTAACTTGTGATGATGATGTCGATAATGAAGCAAAGTCTAATCATAACCTTAGCTTTGATAACCTAGCTGAAACCAACCTGTTTAATAACAATTCCATTTGTACCCTTACCCTAGCCATTCATCGCAACCCTTTGCCATTATGTTATCCCTAATTCATAAATTTGGACCAAAAGGAATCATTTTATCAATTGATGAGTTCTAGAATCATGATGTATTATGTGACTTTTTAGGCATTAGAGACAACATTTTATTGGGAGATCACAAATCAGGATTCTCAATCACATTGGATACTGCAGCCTATTTTGGAGAGCGAGTGAACACCCTTAGGCAAAAATAAATAAGTAAAGCATTGAGGTCTAAAAGTAAAAACCTCTTTGAGGCACTTTTTGACCATGAAAAAAGTAAAGATAAAGGTTAGTCTAGTGGTAAAAACCTATTTTAGGCACCATTAGATGAGGGTGTTCATTCTTCTTTGAATCTAGACTAGGAGGCCGCCAATGATGAAATTTCCTATGGATCAGAGTTCAGATTTGAGCAACAAGTATTTGATCAAATTCTTCAATAATTTACAACTATTTTTGTCACATGGCCAGATCTCCCATTAGGGGACTTAGATTCATCATGCCTAGGAGAAGTTGAAGAGTAAGTCCTAATGGAGGATCCTAACATAATTCAATAGTTCAAGTCATTTCCTACTATTCTCAAAGATAGTTCAACCGTTCTAGTTGAAGATAAAATAGAGTTAAATATCAAGACTCCATTAGACCTAAAATTGACAAAATTAGGGGCATCCTTCACTGAGGAGGAACATGACATCTTTACAACTCTATTGAGAGAATTTGTAGATATCTTTGCATGGGCCTATTCTAACATGCCAAGTTTAGATCCTACCTTGGTTTTGCACCACCTTGTGGCTAATGCTAATGCAAAATTGGTAAAACAAAAGTTATGTAAGATGCATCTTCACATTTTTTTATTGATAAAGAAAGATTTGAAAAAAATCTTAGAAGCAGGATGTATCCAATTCATTAACTACTTAGAATGGATCTCTAATGTGGTACCTATTAGTAAAAAGCCTAAAGGGATCAAAATTTGCATCATTTTTTGAGACATCAACAAATATTATTCTAAAGATGATTTTCCCTTGCCTAATATTGACATGATCATCAACTCCATGACCGGTTATGAAATGCTTTCACTCATAGATGGCTTTTCAAGATACAACCAAATTAGAATAGCACTAAAAGACCAACATAAAACAATGCTCACCACTCCACGGGGAACATTTTGTTATCAGGTAATACCATTTGGCCTTAAGAATGCTGAAGCTACATATCAAAGGGCCATGACTATCATATTCCATGATATGATGCATGATATTGTTGAAGACTATGTTGATGACATATTAGGAAAATAAAAAACTAGATCTGACCATCTCGTAGTGCTACGTAAGATATTTGAAAGATTATGGGAGTAAAAATTTAGACTCAATCCAAGAAATGTGTGTTTGGTGTAACTTCAAGTAAACTACTTGGCTTCATCATGTCTCGTAGAGGTATTGAAGTCGATCTAGTTAAAGTCCATGCTATAACTAAGATACCATCACTAACCAATTTAAAGAAACTTCATAGTTTGTAGGGTAAGATCCAGTCAATCTAAAACTTCATCTCTTAATTAGCAAATAAGTTCCATCCATTTACCCACCTTTTAAAGAAAGGAGTTGCATTTCACTGGGATGATCACTGCTAAACAACTTTTCAACAAATCAAAGACTATCTTGTTAATCCACCTATTTTATTACCTCCCATGCCAAGAAAGTCATTCTTATTATACCTATTAGCTACCAACTATTATTTAGGGGAACTCTTGGTTCAACATGATGAAAATGGAAGGTAGCACATCATATACTATCTAAGCCATACTTTGGTTACATATGAACATAACTATGTACCTATTGAAAAACCTTATCTGGCCATGGTTTTTATAGCTCAAAAACTATGCTATTACATGTTGAATAATAAGATCATGGTCATTTCAAAAGTAGATCCACTTAAGTATCTACTATCTAAAACAACTTTGCAAGGTAGAATATCTAAATGGATCATGCTTCTCAGTGAGTTTGACATAGAGTATGTCAATTTGAAGGTAATCAAGGGATAAGTTTTTGCAGATCAACTTGCTAAAGCACCTTTCATAGATACACAACCACTCACATTTCAATTCCATAATGAATCCATAATGATCATCATTGACACACTTCTTAATGAGTAGCCGTAGAATTTGTATTTTGATGGTTTATTTACTATGCATGAAATAGGGGCAAGCCTATTATTTATTACACCATAGGGGGATCTAATCCTTAAATCATTCAAAATCAACTTTCCTTGTATAAATAGCATGGTCGAGTATGAAGTACTTGTTTTAGGACTTAAAAAATTAGTGCATTGGAACATATCTCATCTCCTAATTTATGGTGATTCTCAGTTAATCATCAATTAGGTCACATATCATTTTCAAACCAAAGATGACAAGCTAGTTCCATATAAAGCCATGGTTGACACGCTTAAGTAACAAATTGCCAATATTTAGTTTAAGCACATACCAAGGGCTATTAAAAAAACTATAGATGCCATGGCTACTATTGGCTCTCTAATTTGACAAATAGATAAAGCTAGAGAGTATCAGTTCCTCATCAAGAATTTGTTAGCACTAGCTCATGAACCTTCAACTATTATCATGATTTTTGATATTGTTGGTCCAAATTTTATCTAGTACCCAAACCTTTAAAAATACTTTCATGACCAATTTATGTCACCTAACCCATCTCAAAAACAAACCAAAGCCTTCATTCATCATTCCACTCATTATACTCTACTGGGATCCAACCTTTACCATCACAATTTTGATGTAACTCTACTTCATTGTTTAAATTTGATAGAGTCTACGCTAGCATTAAGAGAATTTCATGAAAGAGTATGTGGTTCTCATTTTATTAGGGTAGTCCTATCTAAAAATATCGTGCATACTAGTTATTATTGGCCCATAATGGATGTAGATGTCATTGCATATGTAAAAAAGAGTGACAAATGTCAATGGCATGCTAATATGATTCATGCCCTAGCAAAAAATCTAAAACTAATGTTGACACCATGGCCATTTTCTACATGGGGACTTGACCTCATTGAAAATATTAACCCCACTTCATCTGACGGCTATAAACATATCCTTACCACCATTGAGTATTTAACTAGGTGGGTTGAAGCTATACCCCTCACTTACATGACTAGAAGACAAATTTTTGAATTCATTTTAAACCATCTCATTTGCTACTATGGTATCCCTTCTAACATTATATCTAATAATGGAGGATCATGAAAAAACAAGAATGTCATATGTACTGAATACAACATCACACAACATTTTTATATAGCACATTACCCTCAAAGTAATGGCCAAGCTAAGGCATCCAACAAAACCATTGTCAATATTCTCAAAAAGATTTTCAATTATGTTGATCATTATTGGCACTTATAGATATTCCCTACCCTTTGAGCATACCATACCAATCATCATACTCCCATAGGATCCACTCCATACTCACTAATTTATGGTAATAAAGCCATCCTTCCCATTGAGGTCAAATTGTCTTCATTATGCATCTCTTTCAAGCATGTCCTAGATGATCATGACTATCGAGTAGCCTGCCTACAAGAGCTAGACCTACTTGATGAAAAACACATAGCTACACTCAATATTCTTCAAGCATATCAGAATTAACTCAAAGGCCTCTATAATCAAAATGTTAAGTATCAAAAATTTGAACTTGGTGATCTTGTTCTTAAAGAAAACCAAAATGATACCATGGCTAAGAAGAAACATAAAGGGAAATTCAAAACTAACTAGATAGGGCCTTTCATTATCACTATAGATTATGGATCAAGAGCATACAGGCTTGCCACACTAGATGGTGATTAACTTCTTAAGCTAATGAATATTATTCATCTCAAGTAGTACTATGTTTGAGTGTTAAGGTGTATTGTTTGTAAGAACCATTTTAGTTATGCCATTTTATCATTATTCCTATTTGTACAAACTACCATCCTTATCAGTCCTCTTCACCATATCCACTTTTCACTTTCGTTCTATCAACCCAATGTGTTCTAAAGCCTAGCCCATTTGACCTTGGTTTTTGCCATTCATTATGCATTTTCAGCATTGAGGTATCTAATTAGTCCATCAATTGGTTCAAGTACTTTATATAGAGATCATATTTTGGGATAGTGTGATATAAATTTTGGCAGTTACATCCTTCATTTGTTATTCATTTCTTACCACCAATCTTACTACTAATTATAACTGCCTTTGGGCAAATTAGTACCATTGATCTATGTTGTTGTGTCTTAGTTATAACCACCTATGGGTAAACTAGGGGAAACATTAAGCCTTGATGTACCAACTTGCCACTTCCCATGTCATACTATGCCTTTTTACTGACTATGCTTGTTTTATTTGAATTGATTGCTACACTAGTCAAATTCCTTCGTTGTAAGGGCATAAAAATAGTAACGTGAGGTCCTACTATAGGACTATATAGGCAATACTCGATACTTTTAAGGTTAGCTTAGTCATCCTTCTCTACCATACTCTCACCATTTTGTGAGCAACCTTAGTTTGAATGTTCTTGCCATTTTGCAAGCCTAAACCATTTAGTGTCTCATCATTCTTGATTGAGTTGAGATACTTCAAACAGTTCTAAAAACATTTGAAAAATCATTAGAAAAAAGCAAAAACATTGACCACTTCTTTGCCTTAAGTATTTTGGGAACCCATACTAAGTTACTAGAAAATCACTTGTCACTTAGTTTCCCCATCCTTTTTGGCCTTTTTCTCTCATGCACTTGCCATATTTCAAGACCACTTATATTCTTCTATCACATCCATTTGGTTTATTTTCCTTAGTTATCACATTGTTCCCATTCCCTGGGAGAACTATATTTGGCCTAAAGTTTTTTAATGGATACTATATCTATGGAACTATGTAGGTAGCGTCCACTTTCCTAATGCATATGGAGACAACTTGGCCACCCCCTTCTTTTTCTTCTATTCCCCCATTTTGTTCATTTGTTAAATTGTCACCTATTTTCTAGGGGTAATGTTCATAGGGTTTTTATTGTGTTGTTTGTTTATTTATTTGCTTCTTTGTTATTTTGTTTATGTGTCTATTTATTTTTTTAGCACTGTTGCCTTGATTCGGTCTATGTGTATTCATTGGGTGACTCCTTTCCCAAAATTACACTTGAATCCATCCATATTCATATGTTTACATTGTCATCTTGGTTTCTATCATTGGTTCATTATTTTCTATTACATATTAGATTATGAGAGTCAGTTCTTATGCATACTTTGGCCAAGTCCTCATGATGTTATACCATGATGCCTACTAACACGTGCTACAAAAAACCTCAGTTTCAAGAAGTCTATTCAACAATGGCAACATCTCTTTGGCACCAGCATCATGATTCCATCCTAATCATATACCAAATAGAGTAATAAACCATGAAAGAATTTCAACATTTACTAGCTCAGACGAGCATCTCCCTACTAGAAGGTTGATCCAATTCATCAGTACCCTCTATGTTAAGTTATCATCATCCTCAACCAAGATTATCATGTTTTCCATAATTGGGGTCCAATTATTATAACCACCTATGGGCAAATCATTGCACACCATCCCACCTGTGTTTCTCAATGATTATAACTACCTTTGGGCAAATCATTGTGTTATCACCACTTTACTTTTTTTTCCTATATAGGGGCATGTTGTTATCTTGTTTGTCTATCCTAACTAGGGTAGATCCATCTTCTCAATAATTATAACTGCCTTTGGGCAAATCATTATGTTATCATGCCACATTGCCACTATCGAGGTACAATGTTTATAACCACCTTTGGGCAAACCATTGTGCACCATCCCACTTGTATTCTCAATGATTTTGACTACTATTTTAGTATCATTGTGTTTTCACCCCATCATCTTTCCTTTCTTTGGTCCCCTCATATCGCTTCTTTTTTTTTGAAGAACCATTTGCCGACCTACTTGTGCCAACCATTCCCTTGAAGGAGCTTCATACAGTTAGTTTATAATTGTTACAATTGTAAGCATATAGGGTATTTTCATTATTTGAGAAGATGTTACTATGTTTATAGCTTGTAATGCCTTCCCAAATAGGGGCAAATTGTAGACACCTAAAACTAGCCATTGATAACCTCTAATCAAGCTTTTGACTAATCTCCACCCAAAATGCACAATTTGGCCTAAAAACACTAAAAAATGATAAATGATGTGAAACTAACATATTCACATACCAATTTTGGCTATGCTATCCCCGAATGGGGTAATGCAATTTATGGGCCAACTAACTTTGATCAGTTCATTTGGAGTCAAAATGCCAATTTTGCACCTGCGTGCTCTGGATTGCTCTTTCCTATCAAATATTCTACATGAGATGCATGCCTTCATTATTTATTTTTGGTAAAATCCTAAATGGGAATGCAGATCCAATGCATCTAACAGTGACTTCTAATTCTAATCCAGTCAAATTTTGGACCAATAACAAGGCATTATGATCAATTTGAGTAATTTGTGCACAAAGTGCTTAGACATGCTTAAGAGTTAATTAAACCAAATTAGAGCCTAATAAATAATTCCATGGAAACTTGTTGAAAACTTACTTTTGAAAATGAATATTGAATATCTGCATATCAGGTGACCTCATTTTTTGAGAAGACATCCCTAGGTCATAAATGACACAAATATCAGGGTTTATGCCCTCAATGCATCATCAATGCCTTCCATGATGCCCTCCATGCCTCTTACTTGCCCCTTCTTCCAATGTCATGATGAGTATAATTACAAACTTAATTCCAAAAATTGAATTAATCCTCAACCACACATCTCAATCTTAGGATGGATGGTTCAGGGATGATTCTAGACATTCTCAAAAATCTATAAATAAGAGGCCTCACAACATCATTTCTAAGCTATTTTTATGCAAAGTTATAATGCACAAATATATTCAAAGAGCCATTGAAACTAGTGTTACCATGCCAAATTGATTCCAAGCCTAGCAAAGCCATAAGCCAAAGGTGCCAAGGAGAGATAAAGGTAGCCAAGCTTCCATTGCCAAGGACTTCATGAGCACAAAACTAAGCAAGCCACTACTACAAAGGCATTTAGAGCATCCAAGGAAGGTAAAGGAATTATTGTGTTTTATTCCTTACTTTTTAATTGTGTTTGTCATTTTTTTTTGTTAACTAAGCTCTCCCTAGTGTCTAGGCCTAGAGATGTTATGCTATTAGTGTGTTTATGTCATTTTATTTTCATTTTGAGACTAACACCATACTAACCATCCTCTCTTGAGTCAAATTACTAGATCACAATAGGCAACCTAATCATTGACCCATAATCCATTTTTATTTTGTAGCTTGTTGATGCAAAATACATAATAAAAAAGGGCAAAATGTAGACACTAGAAAACCACACACAATGGTTTTAGATGTTGAATTGACCCCTAGACCACCTCAGGACCCTCTAAGGACTATCTCATAACTTGTCAATCCCAAACCTAACTCACCTTGACTATATTTAACCATCTTAAACCTTTTACCTCAACCACCAATGATCACCCTAACCACTAATAGTTAAGATTGACCACTGATAATCATGTTCCAACCACCTGACCAAGTCAACTCCAGTCAAAGTCTAGCTTGTTTTTTTCATTTATTTTGTCTAATTAATGTGTAAGCCAATGCATGTGAAATATAAATTTAAATTAGTTGTTGAACCTCTTGTTAACCTATTATTTCACCTATCCTTCCTTCCTATAAAAAGAGAAGAAGAGGAGGTGAAAGGGATCCAAGATCAATCAATGCATCATCATCCACATCTAAAATTAGAGTGAACCAGTGAACTAGTAAGTGTGATAGAGATCTAAATCACTACCATCCATTGGTAAATAGCCAAGTATTATTACTCTGCTAAAATTGTTCCAAGCTTCACCAACAGATCCATCAACACTTCTTCAAATCAGTAACCAACAATCTAAGTATCTATTATCACTAATTAGTTATTTTTTTTCTATTTTGTAACTAACCTAGCCCAAACCTTATTTTTGGATTCCCATTCTTCAACCTCATCAACTAATTTTCTTAAACCAAACCAAAATCCAAAATAACTATCGATAATAACCCTGATTATCAACAGTATATCCATAACCATCGATGGTTTCCCTAATTGTTGATAGTCACCCTAACATCGATGGTCACTGTGTGACAAAAAAATATCAACCTATTTTCACCCACTATACCTCAACCAAATCCAACTTTCTAACCTTCTACATGATCAAAAAGACTTACCCTATTTTATGGACCACACCTAATTCATTTAAAATTAATATCAATTTGTTTATTTATATAATTAGTCAAATTTGCATATTTATTTATAAAGCACTTCTTTTATTTCATTTCATAATATTTTATTTATTTATGAAATTACTTTATCTCACCTTCAGAACTTGAGTGTCTAAAAGTGTGGATTGATATCCTCCAAGGAAGCTTGTGCTTCTTAGATCTAGCTTACTAAGAAATCCACACTAGTATCCAAATAATCAACCATTTATTTAGTGTTTTTTATCTTTAGGTCATTCTTCCCAAGCAAAATAGGAGTATCTAAAACCATCTAGATCAACTCATGCATAAAATATAAAGTTTTTCTACCATACCCTTCTTGAATTTCTTTTTCCTTCCTCCAAAAGAATATAAACAAAATTTATTTGAAACACTAAGACTTTCACTCTAAGTGAGTATTAAAGAGTGAATAGGTTTCAAGTTTTAAATAAATTTTACCTAATATGATGAATTTATATGGCACCATCATATGCCTACTTAGTCCGTAGAATAATCAAATCATGTTTACCTACAACCATGTGTTGAAGGAGTGCACTAAAGTGCCAATGTATTGAAAGAGGAAGTGTGAGATGGTTATAAATGAATTGGGAGAGATAATTAGATTAAAGGATATCATAAATCATAATTTTATCACCCAAAATATCCTTTTATCATTGAAATGTCACTTATAACTAGTGTTGTCAGAGTGTAGGTTAGCAAGCAAGAATGACAAATTGTGTGACGACAAGGTGTATAAGACTGAGAAGTGTATAAGAAAGGGTAAAGATCATATGGTAAGTCTTATATAACATCACCAATGAATTTTCATCACTCTCATTCCATTATGAAAATGTGAAATAAGACAAGCTCAATCATGAACCCAGGAAGTATAAAAAACCATGCAACCAACTAGCTAGTTTTAGGAAAAATGAGTTTTGGGTAAGTACAATCAAGTTATGAAATTTTATATATTTGGTGGTCATGTGTGGTTTTATATATAAATTAAAAAAAAAATTGACACTAATATTTTAATTATATATCATTTTGTCACATTCTTATGCATGTCTATTGTTAGTCAACATGGAGCTACGTAAGCTTCTTGAAGGGCTATAAGGTATGAAAAATGGTTTGAACATCATGTGAGTGTTTTTGAGGAAATTGGAAGTTATTTTAATTCTTACCAAACCTTTTGATATTTATCATTTTAAATTTTTCAAGGTAAAATAAATAAAAGTATATTTGGCCAAATTCAAGATTTTGGCATGCAAATGTCGACAGTCAAAAAAGGTGTTTTTGAGGTAATTAAAGGTTTGAATGATAAAATATGATTATTTTAGAATTTATATGGGTATTTCTAGTTTCCAAAAAAAACCTAGGTCTTTATACCTTATACATCTCAAGATTCACCTATTTATTGCTCCCTATGTCTTGTAGTTCTCATTTTCTGAGTGTGTATCAGGCCTAAATTGGTGATTCCAGATGTTTTTATCAGTTGAGAAAGGAAAAAAAATGATTTTAATAGTTTTTTGTGTCATTAAAAGTCCTAATTAAAAAATAATTAGGTATTTTTACCTCATAAAACTCAATATAATGAAAAAACTCAGACCTACATATGCTTAAAAAGCTAACAACGTAAGTTGAGGCAACCCCAAAATATGCATTTTTTAGTTATACTAAATAAAATGACTTGAAATTTGACATGTATATCTATTTTGGTGTCCTTTAAGTTTTTAAATTGATTTCATTTCCCTAATATTCTTGAGGAGAGATAAAAGGGAAGATTACAGGTCTATTAAAGAAACATGTCAAGAATTCTCACTTGACTACTCACACCTTGGAGTGAGAAAATACGTATATGACTAATTGAATTTATTTTAAGATATAAGAGACCTCAATTTATTTTAATTGATATGTCCCAATGGACAAGTCACAAATAAACAACTAGTAAATTGAATAAAAGCCTAATGGGCATAATTGGGCCTAGAAGTGAAAAGTGAGTATTCGACCCTTTCAAGATGTTTTGGGAGGTTATAAATCCTAAATAGGGTTAAATGGAGAGTTATATGGAAAGAATAAATTTTTTTAAAACCTATCGAGAGGATACCATACAATCAAGCAATAGTCCTAAGAGCTCAAATGCACACCTACAACCGTCCCTAAAATGCATACCTACAATCATCATAGTAATTTAAAGGTGAGAATGGTAATATGTGTGAATTTTTGAGGTGAATGAGGTTTATTAAGATTAAATTAGGTTTTTATGGCATTCCAAGGTTTATAACCTTACATCTTTCTCCAAATTTGGTGCTAAATCACATCTTACAACCATTTATTATTTGACTCAAGTAGTGGTATGAGAGAAAATCTAGAGTTCAAGGTAGTCCAGTGATGAGATTATTTTCATGAATACATTCAAGAAGGAATAATGACATTTCAAGTTTCATGACCTTACAATTCACTTCAATTTTTAACACACATATAGTCCACTATCTTGTTTAACACTAAATAGTCACCTATAACTAGGTCATTGTTGACTTTATAGAGTGAAACATGAGTTAAGTGGCTCAAGCCAATGGGAATGATCAAAAAGTGTTATAGAGAATTTAATCACATGATCATATAAGTTTCAAGTTCATATCTAATCTCTTATAACCTTCACTGATCTATACAAGCTTGGAAAACATCAAATCACTCCCTATAGCTATTAAGATTGTTAATATGGCTTGTAAAGCTAACATGTTCTAAGAGGCTAAATGGTAAAATGATAATAAATACAAGTTGATAGTGTTTTTTTGGTCATGTTTCATCTCCATAAAGGCCAAAAAACTTAGATTAAATTCTTAGTCTAGGTATAATTCAAGAAAAGGCAAAATTAGGGTCAAGAACACCCTTTTAAACAAGAAACCCTAAGCAATCAAACAAAGAAGTTAATGAAAATTAGTTGTATAAGAGTTATGGAGTTTCCATATTTATTTTAAAGGTGTGTATAGGTTATTCATATGTAAATCAACCCTCACATTATGCAAAAATTCCTCACAAGGCTCAATATCCATTTATTACCCATCTCAAGTCTGTATAGGGAGAGAAAACCCTAAGTTATGGTTTTGAAGGCAAAAGGCCATTTTTGGGAGTTATACCTAGCCAAAAGGAGTAAAAAATTGTAATTTACAATTTTTCATGGTTTTCTAACAAATTCAAGACATTTCAGCGCTATACAAATAGGTAAAGTATGGAATAAGAGGTCTGTGATGTCATTGGTCCTTGAAGAGACCTAATTGGAGAGGTCTAATGCTAGAAAAGTGTTCTAGGGGATGTCTTGAGACAATAAAACTCATGGGAAGATGAAACTAAATAGAGTGTGGTGAAATTAAGCTTCATATTTGGATAACTCATCTTGGTTTATCCATAAAAGTGAAAAAACTAGAAAAAGGGCTATAAGAGAGGTCTTAAGGTCTAGTGAAATATATTCAATTGGTTGAGTTAAGAGTCTTCAAAAGTTTATATATATCAAAATACTATATGAAAACCAATATGAGTATTGGTTTTACATCTTTGAAATATTTCTCAAGGTATACTTCACATCATTAGGAGATTGACTGTGTTTAAAGGTAGAAATGTGGAATAAACTATCTAAAAGGTAGGGTTGGAAGGATTGACTTCAAATTATAGGTGTTTATACCTATCCAAATTATTCACCATATTGACTCTTTCCATACAATTTCAAACATTGATGATGCAATGAATACCTATAACCATGCTAAAGTGATTTTGATAATTAAATAGGTGTAGGTTGTAGACATGATCTCAAAGCATAAAGTGAGTGAATCTAACTATAAAATAGGATATTATGACCTAATATCAAATAAAATGAATGTGATATAGTTTCTTAAGCATAAATAACCACCTAAAACATTTTCATTTTTAGAACATGAACCATAATTGTGTTTGGTACCTTGAAAGACTAGTTATGATGCTTGAAGGTTAAACTACCTAGTCATCAATGAATATGAAGTCTATCATAAATCATGATGGATTATGAACTTGATAAAATTAAAGGAGAGTGATAAAATTATATTAATTTATATTATCACCTTCAAAGTTCCTCAAGCAAATTGGTCACCTACAACTATACCAATGTGTCCCAAAGAAGGATGGTGTCAGTGCTTGGTTGTAGGTCTCAAGAGGTTCTCAAAGGTCAAGTAGGACACTATATGGAAAACCACTATGGGATTATTTTTATGCTAATAATAACTATCATAAATATGAAAATATAATTTTTACCTATATCCATGCAAAGCATAGGCCCATCTCTAAGTTTGTGAAGAGCATGAAGTAGATTGAAGCATAGTAGTCTATTGAAGAAGTTCCATAGTCAGGTGAAGTGTTCACGATGCCAATAGAAGTGTAGATAAGGTCAGGGTGTATAAAAATTTGCTCCAAAAAATTTTTACCTCCAAGGGTAACATGAAAATACCACTCAAACCATGGAAAAATGCAATCACAGACCTAGACTATGTGTAAATTTGGGGAAATTGAAGGTTTGAAGGTATTATACAAGTACTCTAACCTATAAATTTGGTACAAAGGGTACCAGTGACCCAAAATATGAATCCATGATTTATATTTGGCATGGATAACAAGGGAAATATATGATGTTTTATCGTAGACCTAAGGCACTCTCCATGAAAACTCAGGCAACCATTGATAATTTTGGAGAAATTGGTGTTTTTGGAGCACCTATAAGTGGATTCAAGCTATCAAATTTGGTACATATGATCATCATGAAAATAAAAATATATCCATACCATCCTAAATACTTCACTAATAATTTAAACACTCATTATTTTTTTATAGACCTTAGGCAATCATGATTAGTCATGCACACAGGTAGCCCACCTAGCAAATTTGGAGAAAAAATCATCTACATGTCTCTACAATCAAGATCTAGCTATGAAAATTGGTAATAATGATGTTTTTTAGTGTTTATAATAATACATAATATTATTTTGGACACATCCATAGTGTAATTATTCATTTTTTGTCACAACCTTGTGTTTATCTGTTGACAACCACCATTGGAGCTCAGAAGGTTTTTGAAAGTTATAGGTATGATAGAAGTTTTTTGACATTTTGAGAGTGTTTCAAGGTATTTTAAATTTATTAAATGTCTTCATACACCTGATTATAGTGTCTACACTCTTTATTTCATTCAAGGATTCCCTTGAGGGCTAGCTAAAGTATGCAAAACACAAGTTTGTGTGAATATGTCTGAATCTTTTTCTTGTTTCAAAGTTTTTTGAAGTATAATATGCTTGATGGAGTTATTTAAAGTCTTATAAATTTGTTTTAAATCATAGGAATACAATGAAAAATTCATTTTCACTCTCAAGAAGAATTTCAAGTTTTTCAAGTCTAAGATGCCTAATTTGAACCCCCTATTCAAATGCTCATATCTTTCAACACAAATAATTGGGCCAAATGATTTTAGTATGATTTTATGACCAATATGTATGTGAAATAAATTATGTATTGAGGTTGGTTAATGGGCTCAGTTTTATGAACTATCTTTAATATTATAAGTAGGCCTAAAATGCATGCAGAACCCTACAAGTAAACATTTTAAGTGTGTATATTTTCACACCTTCTACATGGAATCCCAATATTTTTAGAGAATTTTAAGGGGTATATATGCTAAATATTCATGTCAATAAGTTCTATAGTGTGTATATATATTTTATAAATGATCGTTAAGAAGGTAGGCCTATCTGAGCTACCAAAATAGCCTTTTTTACCAGTTTTGGGTTTTTGAACTCATAGTCCCATGAAATGACCTAGAATCACTTGGAAACCACCTATTTTTAAGAGTATATTAGTAAATTTGGGTGATTAGGAGGCCCAAATAGGCCTAAAATTCTTATTTTTATAGGTATCCAAAGGGAAAGATGGTATAAATGCATGAAATATGCCTAATGGAACTTGAATCACCATTATATCACTTAGAACACTTACCAAGGGTTTATAGGATGCCTTGTTGAGCAAAAATGCCAACAACCTACACTTTTTGAGATTTTTTGAATGGTTACAGGTTTAATGTAGATTTCCACCATTGTTTCAGGTCTTAAAGGTGGCATAAATCTTCATTTTCTTCTTCATAAGAATGTTATGGATGTCTAGAATCCTTATACATGTCTAAAAGTGGTTCTCATGGTGACAAAAGGTCTTGGGAGTAGGTTCTAGGGTAGCTCACTAAAGGTGGCTTAGGCTTGAAGTCCTCCATTAATGGATTCCAAGAGAATTTCAAGTTTCATGGAGTATTTGTAGGTTGGGGTTGAAATTTTGCGTTGAGAACAAAATATAGCATCAAAAAGAAAACACTCAAACTTAACCTTCAATATCAGTTAAGTATTAAGTTCTAAGATCACTAACCATTAGGTCAAGTGACTTCTAAAAGTCAAGTGGAATGGGGAAGAGAAGTGCAAGTGGGAGAGTTTGGAGGCTAGGAGATCAAGTTGGAGAAATAAATGAGATTTCTAGTCTTTGAAGACTTTTCTCAAAGATAGTGGAGTGTGACATCATCTTCATAAAAAAACATTGTCTTCTAGTGACTTTTTTGGCCAATGAAAAGGTTTGAAGACCTTTTTGACCTTTCAAGGTTAATTTGATGAGGAAATATTAGTGCTAATTAATTTAAATTTTGTTGATACTCCACGGAAGGTGGTTGAGTGATGCAATGGAATCTTAGGAATGTCCAAAAGTGGTCTTGAAGATATGAATGTGATAGAAATTTGATTTAAAATATTTCCCACCTTTTTATAATTTGAATTTTCAAGCATGTAATGAAAGTTTGAGGGTGTTTTAGTGGGTCTAAGTGAGTCTTGAAGATGTGTATTTGATAAATAAAGTTGTAAATGACCTTGGTGGTCTTAAGAAGGTCATAAAGATGTGTTAGAGTCAATACGTCAATTTTAAGAATAAGGTGGCAGTCATGTTATTTCACCACCCTAAATGGATTTGGACTTGATAGAAAGTTTCTTGGATCAAGAAATAGTTATGGAATAAGTTTTAGAGTATATTTTCATAATAGTAGGGATATATAGATGTGGTGTGCTTTTTAAAAGGGAGATTGATAGAAGAAACAAGGTAGACAGGATTATCAAAGGAGGTCTACCAATGTGTGGTACAGGACTATGTAAGTCCTTTTTCAGGTGATCAAAAATTGAATGAATGACAATGGTGTGTTTGAAAATAATTTATTTTCCAATATATTACTCTTGCATAGAGACAAAAATAATTAATTTAGTGGTTAAAGGAAATGAATCTACATAATAGACCCTTGTTCATGAATTTATTAGATTTGTTATAAATTAAGTTTTCTAAGGTTGACAAACAATACATTGTGATGACTGAGTTTTGATTATTTTTGAAGTTTTTGATTGAGATGTTTGAGATTATAAGTCACCAAGTAATGAAATAAAACTATTTGGTGTTAAGTCATCTATATATACTTATAAATAGTACCCTGTCTTCTGGAAGTACAGTCAGGGAATGAACTATGTGCTTCATCTTATAAATATTTGGTCATTGATTCCAAGTGCATGGTGTTTTCAACATTGTAATAGGTATTTTAATATTGTTTAATATTTTATCCTTATAGGAAGGATAAAGGAAACCATTTGATACTGGTAACTAGATTTAAAACCCTATAATTTGTGACAAGCTTAGTACATTTGCATGGTGACTATATGTACTAAAGGAATTGATCTAAGAATTGAGAAACTAGTCTTTTAAGGACATTAAGACAAGTGATTAGAAGGTGTAGATTTTTTTCGCAAACTTTTTTTATCTTTTTATGTGCTTTACTCATCTAAACAATGTTTCCAAACCTATAACCTATCAATCTTTTGACTTAGTCAAGTGTAAAATATGTTAAACACATGACAAAGCATTTGATGAGTGTTGTCTAAGGATTAAGGAATGTGCATAGTGTCTGGATAGACCAAATGAAGGTGATTTGAGTTTTTAAAACCTCATATGGTGGAAGATATGCCAATTTATGTCCTCTTGGCCTGAGATAGGGTTTGTTATTTTATATAGAATCCACTAGTAGAAATTCCTAAAATTTGGTCAGTAGCTATGTTAAGGAGTAAGTTAAGATATTTTGGAGGTTTTAGGTTTATAAGGTATGTGATCATACATCTAGAAGTCTTTTTAGGTGTATCAGGTTTTGAAAGGCCTAATACACCTAAACTGTAAGTTAAAGGGAACAAGAAAAGTGAACAAAATAAAGAGTTGGATCTTAAAAATGCATGGATAGATAGTAAATGAAAAAGGGTATTTGAATTTGGGTAAATTTTCTTGATTGGTGTCTATGCATCTCCATACAAGGAGAAAAATAATAGGGAAAAGGTTACAAGGTTTAAAGGAAAGACTGGACAAAATAGTCTATAGTTGTATAAATGCATAGTGGATGATTGAGGATGATCTATGAGATCTAATAGACTAGATAGAGCATATATAAGGT
Source organism: Torreya grandis (assembly GCA_037957365.1). Taxonomy (NCBI): domain Eukaryota; kingdom Viridiplantae; phylum Streptophyta; class Pinopsida; order Cupressales; family Taxaceae; genus Torreya; species Torreya grandis. The sequence continues at coordinate 8,287,111 of JARHVA010000071.1, read as the reverse complement.
ACCTAGAATACTGAATTATTATGAGTAACATAAAATAGTGATTTTGAATAAAAATAAAACCCATTCAATCTCCCAACAACTTACCCTCATCAAAAACCTATGCAAACAACTTAGTGTTACATTTACTTAGTTTGGCACATGGTTTGAAACAACCCAAGCCAAATTTTGACCAAATTGGGCTAATCAACATCGATCCTTCATTATCTATGCCAATTTTCTTAGGTTGACATCTATCTATATATACATAAAAAACCTTCATGGCTCGAGGGGATGTTGATTGTGCTTTTGGACTTCGAAACTCTACTAAAATCTCATTGTAACCTACATATGGATGTTGTCAACATCTTGTTATCTTGTAGAACCTCTGCTTGAAATATTATCAAAGGATTTTGAAGGTTATTTAACTCATCTTGTCAATTTTATGGTCATCCATAAAGGTTATTATTGTACTTAAATTCATTCACATTTTAAATCTACAATCTTCTGCATCTGTCTGTCACTATTTTACATTCATTTTTTATTATTTTATTAATAATAAAAGATGTTACTATAGTCTATTTTTAGAGTTTAGAATTTTACATAGAATAAACATTGATCCATCTAAATCAATGTCAATCCTATAGGATCATCATCGATCCATGATAAACTTTCAAAACATTTTTGTAATCTATTTTCATAACATTCTCAATCTTCAAAACCTGTAAAAACCTACAATCTATTTTCTGAAAACCTATCTCTTACATGTAGATGAATCTACCTAGATTAACACATGATATTGTTAGCATATTTTATCTTCCCATTGTTCAATAACTATTTTTCTTTGATCAAAGTGACATTGCAATCAAATTAGGTAGTTGTATTCTAGTTTTCACACCTAACTAGGAAAGCATTAATGAATAATTAGTTGTAAGTCAAGAGGACATTGATATTGTTACTGAATTCTGGGATAATTACTTTGATCATATTAATCTTGTTATAGATTAGATATCTTTGGCATTGTATATTTATATCTTATCCATATATATATCTTTGTAATTTCATGTTTATTTATAATCTTGAATGTTAAATGTGGGTTGACATCCATCTAAGAAAGTGTATCGCTTCTTGGGACTGGTTTGTTACTAAGAAGCTTACTCATTTTTCTATTAATCCATTTTTTGTGAGTTAGTGTGAGTTTTAGGTCATTCCTCCCCATCCAAAGAGGAGTTCCTAAAAATCTTGATCAACGGTACACAACCAACCTTCATCTCCAAGTAATCTTCAAAACCCTACATTTACTTTGTTTTTGGTAGCTAATTAGATCACATTGAAAAACAAATACTAAAACATTATGGCATGCCCAGTGGGACCTTGGTTTCATCTTTTGTTTTAAAATTCAAAATTCTTGAATTTGCTCTATTTCCCTTTCTTTGTGTGAATTCATCCAAAAAACATTAAGTTTTCATTTTATTTCTTTTTTTTTTAATATTAGAATAAATTGCATTCATTTTTGTCTACCTAATTAATTCACATAGAAGAATCTAGTATAAATCTATCATAGTCATCACTTTATCCACACATAAACCAAATCAAAACATAAATTAACACATCTAAACACTTGACATAAGGAAACCAATGGAGATTTCATCACCTCACAGAAACCTTCTTTGCAGTGATCCCACTTGTATTTCACCACCAAGGGGAAGACCAACTCAGTTCTCTAGCTGAGTATAATCTCTTAACCATCGATATATCTTGGCTAAGCACCTTCACTGGCTATGGGATTATGACGTGAGGGGATCAATCCCCAAGTACCAAGCCTTGTACTGATACCAATACATATTTCCTTTGAGTGCTAAAATAAAATACCCAAAACCATCCTTAGATTACCATTTCTTAGGACCCTCATTATCTTTTTTCTTTATTTCTTCTCACATCTTAAAGTTAAAAAAGATAAAAACTTTTTAGAACAACTTTAGTTTGTGCATCTTTCATTCAAACCTTAAAGTGAGTTAAGAAATATATATATATATATATATATATATATATATATATATATATATATATTTATTTATTTCTTGTTTATTTTTAGTTTTTTTTCATCTCATGGTTGAAACATGACAACAGTTATGAAAAAGAGCTCAACCTCCATCCACATCCTCATACATGAAGAGTACTACAAATCCATCCACTTCCCCTTAATCCTTCAGATTGCCTCATCTTCCATTATATTATACTCAAAGGAATCTAGAGATTATTTCCATTTTGGATAATAACCCACTGGCCCTTAAGCATATCTCACTTTATGAAACACACCCATTTCCCTTCCTGAGGCCCCTCATATTTTTGGTATGCCACAAGGTGGAACAAATGGGGGTTCACACTCAAAAAATATGGTCATCACACCATCATCACTACCCCATATCTCAAAACTTCTTCAATCCACCAATGTGGATACATTGCTATTAGGGCTAGACCCATCCTAATAAACACCCTTGAACACATCTGTTACTACTCCTATAGTCCTAAGTACCATAATAACCCAACTTGTACTTAACCTTACATCCCCCCAAAGCCTAGTTTCTATCCCAGCATCCCTCCTACTTATAGAGACCCATGGTGGTATAAATCCATCACCATTAGTCCAACCATATAAACAAAATATCCTACCTCAACCCATCGTGGCTTCACAACCATAATTCCTACCACCTCCTCAGTAGAATGTCTCATTACAGTTTACTTTGGTTGCTCCTTTATCATCCCAATATTTAACACCTCCATCACAATCCTCTCAAATAGCTCCCCAATATCAATACATATCATCTTCCAACCCATCCTATCAACAATACATACCCTCAACATATCCTCCTTATATTACTTCAACCCCACCAGTTAACACCACAACCATTGGTTATCCCCAATCACAACCATTCATCACATCACTACCCCTTCAACAATAATACCTAGGGGTGTACCTTACTATACCACCCAGCTAGACCTCATAAACATCCTTATGAATAGGATGTCCCATCTAGAAGCCTCAACCTCAGGGCCTAAGAATGTGCTCTCCTATTAAAAAATTTGTAATGAACTCATTAATCCATTCGTACCCATGAGACCTTACCCTTCACAATGGAAATTACTTAAATTTAATAAATTCCTAAGTAAACAAGACCCATAATAGCACCTTAGGGAATTTAGTCATGATTGTTACCTTATAGCCCATGATGATATTAGTGTAGGTTTTTATTTTTCCCTATTTTTTAATTAGAAAAAATTGTATTTCTTGTGCATACATGGAGTTTTCCTACATTTGGGGGATAGGCTAGCTTATGTGGAGGTGTGTGTCATAGATGTGTCATAGGTGTCATAAGAATGTCATAAGTAACTCCCTTAATGGGAGTTACTTCTCTATTATTAGCACCTTGTCACCACCTTTCATGGAGGAGTTACAGTCTATTCTTGGGGTGCCTTGTCCACATTTCGTGGAGGAGTTACTTACGTACTCTCCTATTTGTAGTTCTCACTTTGGCCATCTCATGTTAATCAGATTTTGGTTTTCTCCATTTTGTCTTGTGTAATTTATCTTCTTGTGTTATTTTCAAATTGCTTTAGCATCTATGTGGTGTGCACTTGCTTCATCTTGTGTGATCACGTCTCCATTGCACTCGCATCATCCAGATTTTGGCAACAACTCTGATAGATGACGCTCTTCTACTTAGGACTTTTCCCATATCATTAGCTAGACTAGCTTTGGATTGGTACAATTCCATCCCCCAATAATCATTATTTTCCTTCAAAAAATTAGCTCAGGTCTTCCTAGAACACTTCTCCATAAACATTTCTAGGAAAACCACCCTCACCAACTTGTATGGTGTCAAAATATTAGAAGATGAATCTGTTACTGACTTCGTATCTCATTGGCATAGCCTAATCAGCCAATTAACCTTTTCCTTGCCATAGCCTAAATTAATTGAATTTTTTTCATGATCTTGTGTAAAACATATCTCATCCATGTTACAAGTTCAAACCTTTAATACTTTTGATGAAGCCTTTTGAATGGCACGTAAACTCAAGATTTGTGGCATTAAAGAGGTAAAAGTTAAGTTATGCAATAAAAACTTCAAACCTGACCCATCGAAAAGCAATAACAATAATCCTAAACCAAAAAGAGTAGTAAATGCTATTACTCTAAAAGCTTCTCCCCCTCTAAATCTCAATCAATTAGGACCATCCACTTCTTAAACACATCCACCTAAGGGCCTTACTCATTTTCCCCCTTGAAAATATACCCCTTTAGGAGAGCCTTATACTTTTGTATTAGATAAACTCCTACAAGCATCCATTTTTTAGCTCCCTCTGATTAAACCAATCGATGATATACATCCTAAACCCACTTAGTATAAAGAGGATGAGTTTTGTGCTTATCATAGGGTAATAAGACATGACAAAAAATAATATCAATCCTTTAAATAGTTGGTACAAAACCTCATTGATAAGGGGGACCTCCATTTGGACAATCCAAATGCTCCTCCTAATCAATATTTAGATATTTTTAGTTATCCATTTCTAAACCATCCATCCACATCAAACACAATCCAATCTAAACCTAGAGAAACACAAAATCAGGCTACACATATGATTGATATAATCTATGATCAATTATTTCCTAAAAAAACTATAGAGTAATTTCCAATATTGGATCTCCTCACAAGAGATGATTTCGATGTAAGTCAACCTAAAATTATTGAGACAACTCCCAAAACCTCTATAGAGATACTACATCTCATTACATGGGATCATTCACGTGAACCTTCCCCTTCATCTTCTCATACTAAATCTCCTAAACATAAAAATGAAACTCCTCCTCAGGATGTCATAAACAAACATCTTGATACTTCTAGAGTCAAACATTCCACCCTTTTGGTCCCTAACAAACCTATTCATAATATTCACCAAGATCATAATATAGTAGGTTCCTATCAATTCACTCAGTATCAAGACCCATTGAAATCATCCTTTATCACAACACCTCCTTATTCCAAAAATACTAAAGGAAAGGGTAAAGCTCCTATCATCAATAGTTGGGATAATTGTCTTGGTATTCCACCAAAGAAAACCTTAGCTCATCCTCAAATTAAAGTTGATCTTTTTCAAACATCAAAAGACAAAAACCTTAGTCTGAATACCCCCTCTTTTTTTAACACATAAAATAACAAAGGGCTAACCCATTTTGTATCATCTCCATCATCTATCCCTATCATAGGTTCTTCTATTCAAACACATGGGAAAATGCAAAGTTTCCCTCCATTATTAGTCACACCTCCATCCCGATATCCACCATATTTTTCAAAAGCCCCATTTGAATAGAAGGTTCCTAAGTCATTCCTACTATAAAAGCTAAATGCCAAAACCAAATAATCAATACTTTGCCAAAAGAGATTGCATAGCATATTATAAAACCACAACATGACCCTTTGAAAGTATCGTATGTTGTAATCTTAAAATTATTATTAGACACATACCTCATTATGCTACCACCTATATGGTCTGTTAATCTTCACCCCCAAAGACCTACATGGTATAAAAATTGGGAACTATGTGCATATCATAGAGTACCTATACATGATCCAGAAAATTGTAAAGCCCTTAAGGCCATAATCCAACAATTAGTCTAGGATGATGATTTAAATGATAATACTCCTAAGCAAAAGGTCACTATTCCATCCATTCCACCTACCCATAATCTTGTTAGTCTTATAAGCGATAAAGAGTAAGTGGCTTCTTTAGACCCTCCATTATTGCACATTGATGTTGTCCATATAGCCACCTGCTCTCAAAATCAGAATCCTAACAAAGCCAAAGCTTCAATTATAGGTGCCTCCACCTATAATATGCCTAAACCATCTAGACAAAAGCCTAAATTACATATTATAGGAACTATCTTAGCTAAAGCCAAGGAGTTGATACAAATCTCCATATTAAAATAATTCCATCAAATGCCTGTAAAAATGTCATTATATAAACTTATCAAAAACTCTCCACACCATCAACAAGCAAAGATAGAAGCTCTCTAGACTATTGAGGTTCAGCCAAATGAAACTCAACCATTATCATCATTTATAGGGGCCCTCCAAATGGTGTCGACTGTTAGCTTCACTGATTTTGAGGTCACTCCTTTATCACTTGAAGATCAAGATCCCCTACTTTTCATCACAACTCACATAAATCAAGCATGAATTAAAAGAGTTATGATTGATAATGGGGCTAGTATCAATACTATTTCTTCACATGCTTTTCAATAGTTACAACTTTCAAAAACCATTATTTCCTAATCCTCGGTAATTCTCTATGCATTCAATGACATGGTAGCACCCACAATAAGAATAGTCATCCTCCCCATTTGCATAGGTTCCCGCACCCTCCACAAACTCTTTTATGTCATAGAGGGGAATTTATAATATAATATTTTATTAAAACATTCGTAGATTCATGTTATGTGATATGTCCCCTCCATAGTCCATCGATGCCTTAAGTATGAACATGAAGGCCATTTACAATCATCCCTATCGATCCTCATCCCTTAAAATCATGCAACTTCACTTTTTGACCAAGCGATGTCATATTACCCTCACTTGACACAATCTCATCTTTATCTTCTAATCAAGCCTCAACTAGCACAACTATTATTAATTTAAAACTACTAGCTCAGGAGTCCATTGATTCTATGATGCAACATATTTTGATGGGGGAATACCATTTATTACACCTTAACACTTACCCACTCCTAGGGAATACATTCATCCTAACAAATAACCCATGTATTCACCTAGCCTAGGTGAGCTCATCCCATTTGGGCCACCTTTATTATGTACTCGCTTAATATATGGTAGAATTGATCAAACTACCCTAAGGCTTAACATTATCACCTATGTTTAACCCTTCACATCCAATTTCTCATTTCTCAATAAACCCCAATTCACACAAACCTACCTTTATCATTGTGCCTGGAAAGGCTTTGGCATGGGTAGATATGAGCAGGGTCCCCATGATGTCACATTAGGAGATTTCAAAAAGACACATCAAACGCATGGCTTAGGCTTTGAAAAAGATTCTAAATCTTCTCCCAAACCCATTCTTCTACCGTTCTTGGAAGAAGAAGTGCAATCTTCATCATCCAATACATCTTCCTCAACTAGTGACACTGTATCCATCCCTTCTAACTTTTTTTAAGTCAATATGATCTCTATATAACCCCTCATTTTTCACCATGGTAACAAGACCTAGACAATCCATTAAGCATATCCTAACTTAATAGGACCTAATATGCCAACTATCCCTATTCTTCAATGTCAAGATGATGAGTCAATCTTGACTCATTTGGGTGCTAAAAAATCTTATAAATGCAATTCTATTCCATCTAAAACATTTAGATTTTTAAATGAATCCACTGCTGATATTAATATTGGGTCTCAGGAGACCTCAAGAATTATTAAAATTAACAAAGCCTTAACTCCTCAAGAAAACTAGGGTTTTACTACTTTTTTATCAGATCATAACAAGGCATTTGCCTGGTCTTATAGTGATATACCTATTATTAACTCCAAAACTATTATCCATAATATTGTCACCTTTCTTGATGTTAAGTTGGTAAAATAAAAGCTTCGTAAAATCCATCCTCACATCACACTCTCGGTAAAAGAGGAACTGCAATGCCTTTTATCCGCTAACTGTATTCAACCCATTGATTATCCTTAGTGGATGTCTGACATCATTCTAGTCACCAAGCCTATAGGGGGACCTCATATCTAAACTAACTTTCATGATTTAAACCTTTCCTATTTAAAAGATGATTTTCCTCTCCCTAACATTGACCAATTAGTGGACTTGATAGCTAGTCATTAAATTTTATCCATTATGGATGGTTTTTTTGGTTATAATCAAATACTTATTACACTAAAATATCAACATAAAATTGCATTCATTACTCCTTAGGGGACCTTCTGCTACCGTGTTATGACCTTTGACCTAAAGAATGTAGGATCCACCTATCATCGGGCCATAGGATCCACCTATCATCGGGCCATGACTTATTTATTTCATGACATAATTCAAAAAAATCATTGAAGACTATGTAGATGACCTCTTTGGGAAGTCAAAATTCTGTAAGGACCACTTATCCATACTTAAGAATATTTTTTATCATCTACTCTAGTATCATGTGCATCTAAATCCAAAAAAGTGCATCTTTGGTGTCTTGATGGGTAAAATCCTTGGGTTTATTGTTTCTATTTGTGGAATAGAAGTGAATCCTACTAAAATCAAGGCTATTTTATAAATGCCTCCTCTATCCAATCTTAAACAACTATGTAGTTTATAGGGAAACATCTAGTCTATCTATCATTTTATCTCCTAGCTTTTCAATCTATGTCAAGCTTTCCACCATTTATTAAAAAAGGATAGTGACTTTGTATGGGATTCTAATTATCAAGAAGCCTTTAATGTAATCAAATACTATCTTCTATCACCTCAAGTCCTCACTCCACCTAAGGAAGGGCAACCTTTCTTCCTTTATATCTCATCAATAGATCATGATCTAGATGTTATGTTTGCTCATAGAGATGAGCATCATAAAGAACAAGTTATTTATTATATAAATCATACCATCGAAGAATACAAAACATGTTATCCACATGCTAAAAAGCTATACCTAGTATTGGTCTTTGTAGCCTCTAAGCTTCATCATTAATTACTTAACCACAAGACATACATAATTACTACTACCGAACCCCTTAAGTTCATACATTATAAGCCTTATCAAAATCAATGAATGGCTAGATGGATCATGCTTCTAGTTGAGTTTGATCTATAATTTCTCCATCAAAATTCTATTAAAGGATAAATTATCATTGATCAATTGGAAAAAACACCTCTTAGTGATAACTAACCAATCAATTGTGAATTTCTTGATGAATCTATGGTATCTACTTCCCAATTAGTCTCATAATATAAAATGACTCTATTCTTTGATGGGTCCAAATGTGAGCAGGGAGGTGGTGTAAGAATTATATTAATCCCCCCTCAAGGCATTCTTATGCCTTTATCTTTTAAATTAGACTTCTATTGCACTAATAACATGGCTAAATATGAAGCATTGATCATAGGCCTCCAAACTACCCTTGCATTAGGAGTTAGATCCCTTAATATCTATGGTGATTCTCAACTAGTGGTCAATCAAATTATTAGTATATATAAATGAAAGAATGATATCCTCTAAAGATATAAGACCTTGATCAATAATTACTTATACACTTTTAAATTTTATGCTATCTAAACTACTCCTAGATCAACTAATAAGTTCACTGATACTATGGCATCTCTTGCCTCTTTTATCCTATCTTCATCCTAGGAGTCCAAGTTATTTATCCTTATCCATCAAGTTAGCCAACGTTATTACATAAGAACTGATATTCCATCTATTAAAAATATCAAGGAGAACTTGGAGGAGCCATGTTATGAAAAAATCTTTACCTATTTGTCTAGAAGACTATCTTCTCCCCATCTATCCAAAGGTGTCAGGGGTGTCTTCCAACAAAAAGCTACCCATTATACTATACTGGGGGGTGTTATCTTTAAACATGGTTTTGATGGCATTCTTCTTCATTGTCTTCATAAACATGAAACTATATTAGCTATCCAAGAAGTACATAATGGGTCATGATGTGGACACTTTAGTGGTCGTGCAATCACTAAAAAAATCTTATGTCTAGGCTACTATTGGCCCATTTTGAATCAAGATTATTGCACATATGTTAAGAAGTGTGTAAAATGTTAGATACATACAAATGTATCCCATATCCATAGTAAATCCTTATAATTATTAAGGGAATTCTAGCCATTCTCCCAATAGGGACTTGATCTTATAGGGTAAATCAACCCTACGTCCTCTCAACATCATAGTTTCATCATTACCGTTATAGAATACTTCACCAAGTGGGTAAAAGTCATGCTGCTTATCTCAACCAAGGCAGAAAAGATTATGGAGTTTATCCACCATCACATTATCTGTCATTTTGGAATTCCATATAAAATAATAACAGATAATGGGAAATCTTTCAAGAATAAGAAAGTTCAAGAACTATGTGATTCATTTAAAATCAGATTAAGTTTTTCCTTGCCTTACTATCCCCAAGCCAATGGTCAAGAAAAAGAATAAAAATAAAACCATAGTCAAAATCCTAACCAAAGTTGTTAATAAATCTGGGAAAGATTGGCATCTTCGCATCCCTTTTGCCTTATGTGCATATCGAACTAGTATTTGAAACCCTACAAGTGCTACTCCTTTTTCCAGTCTACAGTATGGAAGTTGTACTTCATGTCTCTCCTAAAGAAATGATTTATTATGAGGATTTTCATTAGGATCATTTATCCCAGGTTGAACTCTTAGATGAGCATTGTGCAATATCCCTTGATCACCTTCATATATATCAAGAATGACTAAAACAAGCATACAATCAACATATAAGAGACCAATAATTTAATATTGGAGACATTGTACTTAAAGAAAATCAACATGACACTAATATGGAATGAATTAAAAGGGGTAAATTTTCTCCTAATTGGATTGGACCATACATCATAACCCATAAATATGGATCTAGAGAATATCATTTGGCTTCTCTTGATGGTAAACCAAAATGAGAACCTCTTAATGCATTACATATGTGCCCTTTCTATAGTTAATAGATCTTGGCTCATTTTAGGTTAGTTTATCTCAAATACTATCATATCCCTTTATCCCAAAATACCAAATAATGATATGAGAGTTATGTGGTTATCCGATAGTCACTATAACCTCAACCTTGAATATGTATACCCTGACTCTATACATAGCATTCTCTCATGGATAAGTTTCACTTGTGATGGGAGAAACCCCAGATCATTATTTCCCTTATTTTTTAAAGACCTTTAATGTTCCACATTTCTTAAAAACCATTAATTTCCCAAGGTAACAAAATCATCTCATGTCTTGAATTCATGAAAACTATTCTAAGGTATCTTTTTATGCCAAACCTTGCATTACTATCTTTGGGATCCAAAATCAAGTAAGAAGTGAAAATTAAAAGTGTCAAAATGGGATAAATGAATAGATGGATCCCTTGAAGGATAGCTGTAATTAAATATAATGACAAATAACATACTAATCCCTTGAAGGATAGCTATGCAAAAATGTCAAAATGTAGACCACTCCCTTCAAGGATGGGTACCAAGCAGAAAACTTCCCACATTGATTAGTTTTCAAAAATTATGCCACTTAAAAGCCCTAAAAAAGAGAGTAACAAAAGTAATAAAATAAATTGTCAAAAGCAATATCCCATGAAAGCTTCTCATATTAATCAACTTTCTAATTATAGGATTCTCATATTGATCAGTCTACCCATTACCATAAAAATGATTTCTAAAATATAACTCCTGATTTTAAAAAAGGAAGTGAATAAAGTTATCTCTAAAAACACTTTGTCCCCCATCTTACCAAAAACATATAAGCCTTGTCTAAGGTTAAAGCTCCAGCTAACCAAGGTTGAGTCAATATATTTTATCACCTAGCTAAGGATGCATAGGCCATGTATATGAGAGGTTCTCTTTTGGTTATGGTCCAAGTTAATGAAGTGCAAATCACAAGTAAACACTAAAATCCATAAATCCATCATAATAAAGCATTAAAATATATCTACAATACATAATCATCATTAAACATAAATCCGTAATACATAATTTATTTACATTTAATCATCTAAAACCCATAAACATCTAAAAAAGTTAATAATGATCTATATCACAAACTAGCATAATCCATAATCATAATCCATTAGTAAAAACTCATCTCATGATATAACATGTCAAATCTATAATCCATCCATAGTGTACATGATAATAATGATCAAAATTAAATACATAGCATTCAATCTATAATCCATTGCCTCACATCATCAATAAAAGCATAACATATCCATCAATAAATCCATAACAACACACATGATCCATCCATAAGCATAAACATAAATGTCTGTGTATATATATCAAATGTTTGTACAAATGTCATAATATGAATAAAATAGGGCTCTTGGCCCATACAGTATAATCTACTCAGTAGAATCAATCCTACTAAGGTAAATGCTATCACCTCCCTCATCATCTCCTCCTTGACTCACTACAGTCCCTCTACTAGTAGACCCCCCAAGAGTCCTCTATGATCTTCTATGGCTAGCCACATATGAAGCAAATTGAGCCACATCTAGTAGCCATCTTTGTACTATCCTTTGATAATATGACATCTCAGCAAGTAAATCCTTGTATCTCTGGAGTGGTACCATATATGGAGGTATAACACTAGATCTTTTAATGTCTATAGCAGGTCTCTCTACCAAAGTAGCCTCATCTACTCTAGCTTTGCTCTGTATTTATCTCACTCCTATATGACCTAGTCATGTTAACCTCTCATACTATCTAGATCACTCTGTAATATGGAAATCTTCCCCTATAAAGTAATATGGGCTACCCATGCCTCCTATAGCTCATCCCTCAGACTATCCCTCTTAGTAATAACTAAAGTCATATCCATAAGATCATCTATAGGGGCATCTTATAATAGTGTCTCCTCCATGTGTCTATTTAGGGCCTCTTGCTTTGCCTCTCCTCTCTCCTCATCCTCCTTCCTCACCTCCTCCACAACTACCTCATGTCATGGTCTCACTACTCTCTCCTACCTCCTCACCATCTCAATTATAAACCAAACTACACTATCATCTGTATACCCAGCATCATCCAAATTAGTAGTCATAAGCTCCTCTTATGGCCCCATCAAAATAGTTGTAGTGTCAGGTGCTAGCTAGTACATATCTGTATCCTCCTACATATACAAGCATAGGGATAAGGGAACATCCTATAATAATCCAAATAGACCCTATCAAAATAAAATAACTTGAGGTGCTCCCATCATCATCCATGTACCCATATCTCTTAGGAAACATCACCTATCTCCACCACTAAACCAAGCCACACTGGGAAGTATACATAAGGCCTTTATATAACATCTCCTAACTATAAGCTATTAAACACCTATCTATAGTGTGCTAGATCCTAGACCACCCTGTCTATGTATGGAATGACTAGGTCTTCCTTCCACTGAAGTAAGCCTACACTATATACCATCTCCCCATATCCCATTTATGGGGTCCCTATGGGGAAAATCTCACAGATGTGCTCATAAGCCTAGTAATGTAATATAAATGTGATGTCAAGCCCTAAGTGGAAACCAGTACACCAACTCCACAACTCCCTATATATCTGCCCCAGTGGTGTGGGTGCCCAAGTAATAATAGTTAAAAACTCCACCATGTCAACTATAACACTAGTAAAAATCCATGGTAGTCATCCACCCCCAAAATTAGGTAGCACATAAAAGGTCAGTGCCAACATCATCATCATCGACACTAATCTCTCCATAAGATCTTGGTCATATAATGGCTAGAAGGAGAACCTCCTGACAAAGAATTTGATGTCCACTACATCCTCATCATATAATCACACTAGAAATAATGCTCACCCAACCTCATCCATAGTATATATAGGAGTGCCTAAAATTGGTAGTCAAAGAATACGATGGATGTCTTCTGTGGTGATTATCATCTCACCAATCGGTAACCAAAAAGTGTTGGTGGTATGATCCCACCACTCTAACAATGCCACTATCATACTAAAATCCCAATGGAAATAGAGATAATGGTGAATACCTTTGAATCAAATTGCCTCTAAATAAGCCTAGTCCTCATCACCCATAAACTCCCATAACTACTCCAATAACAGAGGGACCTTATCTCTCATCATCAATAGCTCTCATGCCTATTATAAATATCTTTTTATTTAATCAAAATCCTAAGTTTGTGCTTTCTATTGATCCTCTATGGGTTTATGTTGATTTAAACCCAATCGATAGTGATCCCTATGGATCGTGGTCAATCCATTTGAACTGCATCGATCCTAATGGATCAACATCAATTCCCTTAACCCAAAAAATTCCCCCTTAGGCTGTACATTCCTAAAATAACAAAAATCTACCTATCTACCCCCCTTTTTCTCCATAAATTTCCTAAAAAACCAATTTTCTTATGCAAAACCAAAAAATAAATTAATTAATAAATTTAGCCAAAAATACATAAATGCCTACCTTATATTGCAATCATCATCATCGTCATCCACTCCCACTCACCTCCATTATCTCTCACATCCACTCAGATTTTACTCTCAAATTTTTTCTCACATTGATAGCTAAATGAGCCTTATGCCATGTCGAATGGCTATATAGCCTTTTTCATGATCGATGTCGATTACCCTAATTGATGTTGATCTCCTAAATCAGCATCAATCCCCTTGTAGATTGATATCAATTGTCTTAGCTTATTAAAAAAATTACACATATGGACCATTTCACATGCTCCTAGTTTAGCTCACAAGCAATGTCTTGTTGCCTTTGATTCAACTATCCCTTTTTTGTCTCCTATTGCACTTTAGATTTGATTATTTTGACCCCTTGTCATTTCCCTAATATCCTTAAAGTCATATCCTTTTTTTTATTATCTTCCCATTGTAAGATTCTAAGGGTATATTTTATCTTGAGAACATTCATTTATAGGTAATGCATATACCATATGCACACTGGATGATATGGTTCACCATTTGCATCTTTTATTATCTTGATAGCCTTTACTTACACCCACCTATTTTAGTTATGGCATTTTGTTACTCGATTCAATATTTGGGGCATTACTATCTACATTACTTTTTATCTCATTAGGTACAATTTTGGAGCTTCCTTACATCATCCATACTTTCGATTGTCCTTTGCTATCATCTACTTGTCTGTTTCCACTCACCCCATTATGTTTGTACCTTTTATCTTTTTCAAACCCATCATCCATTCCATCTCACTTCTTGATGCCTGATTTTAGGGGGAATACCTTCTCCAAATAAACTTGGGGCATTAGACACCTTATAGTTTTTGTCTTGTGACCCGCTATTGCATACCACTCCACAAAAATTGGCAAATATAGATGTTAGTTTTATACACCCTTGTGTATTAATATGGCATATCATCACATTATCATGTTATTTCTAACATAATGGCCCCCATTTATAATTATTTGAATTAATTACATTCACCCCACCCATTTACCTTTACCACATATATTAATTAAACTTAATTACTATAATTAAATAGTAATTAACCCCTATTTTACCATTTCTAACATAAAATCCAAAAAGAAAATTAAAAATATAAACCTATTCAATCTCCCAACAACTACCCTTGTCAAAAACTTGGGCAAATAACTTAGTGTTACATTCATTTAGTTTGACATGTAGTTCAAAATAACCCAAGCCAACTTTTGACCAAATTGGGCTAATCGACGTCGATCCTCTATGATCAATGCCAATTCTCCCAAATCAATATCGATCCATATATACATAACAAACCTCTATGGCTCAAGGGGACTATGACTATGCTTTTAGACTTTGAAACTGTGTTGAAATCTCTTGTAACCTACATATGGATGTTATCAACATCTTGTTATCTTGTATAACCTTTGCTTGAGAGATTATCAAAGGATTTTAAAGGTTCTTTAATTCATCTTATCAAGTTTATTGTCAACCATAAAGGTTAGTATTACACTTCAATTCATTCACATTTTAAATCTATAGTCTTCTACGTCTATCTGTCACTATTTTACATTCAATTTTTATTATTTTATTAATAATATAAGTTGTTACTATAGTCTATTTTTAGAGTTTAGCATTTTACATTAAATCAACATTGATCTAAATGAATCAATGTCGATCCTAAAATATCATCATCGATCCCTGCTAAACTTTCAAAACATTCTTGAAATCTATTTTCATAACATTTTTATTCTTAAAAACCTATCAAAACCTACATTCTATTTTTTGAAAAACTATCTTTTACATGTAGATGACATTGCCTGGATTAGCGCATGATATTGTTAGCATATTTGATCTTCTCATTGTTCAACAACCATTTTTCATTGATCAAAGTGACATTACATTTAAATTATGTCTTTATACTATGGTTTTCACACCTAATCAAGAAAGGATTAATGAATAATTGGTTGTAATTCAAGAGGACATTGATATTGCTATTGAATTCAGAGACAATTACTTTGATCATATTAATCTTATTATATATATTAGATATCTTTGGAATTATATATTTATATATTATCCATATATATATACATATATATATATACATATATATATATATATATATACATATATATATATACATATATATATATATATATGCACATATACATATATCTATCTAAGGAAGCGTATCACTTCTTGGGACTGGTTTCTTACCAGTCAGCCCACTCATTTTTTTATTAATCTATTTTTTGTGAGTTAGTGTGATTTGCAGGTCATTCCTCACTAGCCAAAAAGGATTTCCCCCAAATATTGATCAATTATGTATAACCAACCTTCATCTCTAGGTAATCTTCAAAACCCTACATTTACTTTATTTTTAGTAGCTAATTAGATCATATTGAAAAAGTGAAAAAAAATACTAAAATAATTCTAGATATTTTTATTAGTTGAGAAAGGAAAAAAATGATTGAAATAGTTTTTTGTGTCCTTCAAATTCCCAATTAAAAAATAATTAGGTCTTTTTACCTCATAAAACTCAATAAAATGGAAAAACATAGACCTACACATGTTTAAAAAGCTAACAAGACAAGTTGAAGCAACCTCAAAAGATGATTTTTTTAGTTATACTCAATAAAATCACTTTAAATTTGACATGGATGTCTATTTTTGTGTCCTTGAAGTTTTTTGAGTTTTTTCATGCCCATACTATTCTTGAGGAAAGATAAAAGGAAAGATTACATGTATGCTAAGAAAACGTGTCAAGAATTCTCACTTGACTTCTCACACCTTGGAGTGAGAAACTATGTATATGACTACTTGAATTTATTTTAAGAGATCAAAGACCTCAATTTATTTGAATGGATATGTCATAATGGACAAGTCACAAATAAACAACTAGGAAAATGAATAAAATTCTAATAGGCCTAATTAGGCCTAGAAGTGAAAAGTGAGTATTTGACTCTTTCAAGATGTTTTGGGAGGTTATAAATACTCAATAGGGTTAAATGGAGAGTTATATGCAAAGAATAAAATGGTTTAAAACCTATTTGTAGGATACCATACAATCAAGCAATAGTCCTAAGAGCTCAAATGCACACCTACAGCCATCCCTAAAATGCACACCTTCGACCATCATAGTAATGTGAAGCAGAGAATGATGACAGGTGTGAATTTTGGAGGTGAAAGAGGTTTATTAAGATAAAATTAGGTTTTTAAGACATTCTAAGGTTTATAAACTTACATGTTACTCCAAATTTTGTGGTAGATCACATCTTATAGCTATTCATTGTTTGACTCAAGTAGTGGTATGAGAGAAAATCTAGAGTTCAAGGTAGTCCAGTGATGAGATTGGTGTCATGAATAATTTAAAGAAGGAATAATGACATTTCAGGTTTTGTGACCTTAAAATTCACTTCAATTTTGAACACACATACAATCGACTATCTTGTTTAACATTAAATAGTCGCCTACTACTAGGTCATTATTGACTTTATAGAGTGAAATATGAGTTAAGTGGTTCAAGCCAATGGAAATGATAAAAAAGTGTTAAATATAATTTAATAACATGCTCATATAAGTTTTAATTTCATATTCAATCTCTTATCACCTTCACTTCCTCTATATAGGCCTAGAAAACATCAAATCACTCCCTATAGCTATTAAGACTGCCTATATGTCTAGTGAAGCTAACATGGTCTAAGAGGCTAAATGGTAAAATGATGACAAATGAAAGTTGATAGTTTTTTTTTGGTCATTTTTAATCTCCATAAATTCCACAAAACTTATATTAAATTCTTGGTACAGGTTAACGCAAGAAAAGGAAAAATCAGGGTCAAGAACACCCTTTTAAATAAGAAACACTGAGCAGTCAAGCAAAGAAGTCAATGAAAATTAGTTGTAGAAGAGTTATGGAGATTCCCTATTAATTATAGAGGGTTTTTATAGGTTATTAAAAATTAAATAAACCCTCACATTGTTTTAAAATTCCTTGCAAGTCTTAATATCCATTTATTACCCCTCTCAGGTCTATATAAGGAGAGAAAACCTTGAGTTAAGGTTTTGAAGTCAAAAAGCCATTTTTGGGAGTTATACCTAGCCAAAAGGGTTTAAAATTTTTAATTGAAAATTTTGTATGTTTTTTTAATAAATTAAATACATTTAAACCCTGTACAGATAGGTAAAGTATGGAATAAGAGGTTTGTGATGTCATTGGTCCTTGAAGAGACCTGATTAGAGAGGTCTAATGCTAGAAAAGTGGCTTAGGGGATTTATTGAGATAATAAAACTTGTGGAAAGATTAAATTAAATATATGGTGGTGAAATTGAGCCTTATATTTGGATAACTTATCCTGGTTTATCTATACAAGTGAAAAAACTAGAAAAAAGGGTTACAAGAGAGATCTTAAGGTCTAGTGAAGTGTCTTCAATTGGCTGAGTTAAGACTCTTGAAAAGTTTATATATATATATATATATATATATATATATATATATATATATATATATATATATATATATATATATATATATATATATATATATGAAAACCAATATTAGTATTGGTTTTATATATTTTAAATATTTCTCAAGCTATACTTGACATTATTAGGAGATGGACTATGTGTGAAGGTATAAATGTGGAATAAATTGTCTAAAAGGCAAGGTTGGAAGGAATGACTTCAAAGTAGAGGTTTTTATACCTATCCAAATTCTTAACCATATTTAATATTTCCATAAATTTTCAAACCTTGATGATGTAAATATACCTATAACCATGCTAAAGTTTTTTTGACGACTAAATAGGTGTAGGTTATAGACATGATCTCAAAGCATGAAGTCAGTGCATCCAAGTATAAAATAGGATATTATGACCTAATATCAAATAAAATGAATTGGATATAATTTATAAAGCATAAATCACAACCTACAACATTTCCATTTTTAGAACATGAGCCACAGTTGTGTTTGGTACCTTGAAAGACTAGTTATGATGCTTGAAGGATAAACTACCTAGTCATCAATGAATATGAGGTCTATCATAAATAATGATGGATTATGAACTTGAGAAACTTTAATGAGAGTGACACAAGTGTATTAAGTTACATTATCACCTTAAAATGTCCTCAATAAAATTGGTCACCTACAACTATACCAATGTATCCCAAAGAAGGATGGTGTCAGTGCTTGTTTGTAGGTCTCAAGAGGTTCTCAAAGGTCAAGTAGGACACTATATGGAAAACCAATATGGGATTATTTTTATGCTGATAATAACTATAATCAATATGAAAATATAATTTTAACCTATATCCATGAAAATCACAAGCCCATCTCTAAGTTTGTGAAGAGCATGAAGTAGATTGAAGCACAGTAGTCTATTGAAGAAGTTCCATAGTCAGGTTAAGTGTTCATAATGCCAATAGAAGTGTGGATAAGGTCAAGGTGTAGAAAATATTTCTCAAAAAAAAAATTTCCCTCCAAGATCAACATGAAAATACCACTCAAGCCATGGAAATATACAGTCACAATCCTAGACTATGGGTAAATTTGGGGAAATTGAAGGTTTGAAGGTATTATATAAGTAATCTAACCTATAAAATTGGTAAAAATGGTAATCATGACCCAAAATATGAATCAATGATTTATATTTTGCATGGATAACAAGGGACATATCTGATTTTTTATGTCAAACTTGAGGCACTCTCCATGAAAACTCGGGCAGTCATTAATAATTTTAGAGAAATTGGTGTTTTTGGGGAACCTACATGTGGATTCAAACTCTCAAATTTGGTACATATGATCATGATGAACATAAAAATATATAAATTCCATCACAAAAACATCAATAATAATTTAAACACTCACTATTTTGTTACAGACCTCAGGTAGTAATGATTAGTCATGCACGCAAGCAGCGCACCTAGCAAATTTGGGGTAAAATTCATCTATAAGTCTCTATAATCAATATATAGAAATGAAACTTGGTAAAAATGATTTTTTTAGTGTTTTTAATAATAAATAATATTATTTTGGTTACATACATAGTTTAAGTATTCATTTTTTGTCACAACCATGTGTTTGTCTATTGACAACCACCATTGGAGCTCAAAAGGTTTTTGAAATGTACAAGTATGATAGATGTTTTTGAAATTTTAAGAGTGTTTTAAGGTATTTTAATGTTATTATATTCCTTAATACACATGATTAGAGTGTCCAAAATATTTATTTCATACAAGGATGCCCTTGAAGGCTTGCTAAAATATGCAAAACACAAGCTTGTGTGCATATGTCTAAATCTTTTGCTTGTTTCAAAGTTTTTTGAAGTATAATATGTTTGATGGATTTGTTTCAAGTCTTATGTGTTTTAAATCATAGGAAGATAATGAAAAAATCATTTTCACTCTTAAGGATAATTTTAAGCTTTTCAAGTTTAAGATGCCTAATTCAAGCCCCCTATTCAAATGCTCATATCTTTTACCACATAAAGAATTGGGCCAAATGCTTTTATTATATTCTGATGACCCATATGTATGTGAAATAAATTATGTATTTAGGTTGGTTAATGTTTTGAGGTTTATGAACTATCATTAATAATATAAGCAAGCCTAGAATGCATGCAGAACCCTACAAGCAAACTTTTTAGGTATGTATATTTTCACACCTTATGTATGGGATCCCATGATTTATAGGGAATTTTAAGGGGTATATAGGTTAAAGATTCATGTCAAGAAGTTCTAGATTGGATGTCTATATTTTATAAATGATCTTTAAGAAGTTAGGCCTATTTAAGCTACCAAAAGAGTCTATTTGACTAGTTTTGCGTTTTTGAACTCATAGTCCCATGAAATGACCTAGAATCACTTGGATACCACCTATGTTTTAGAGGATATTAGCACATTTGGGTGATTAGGAGGCCCAAAATGGCCTAAAAAGACTTATTTTTATAGGTCTCCAAAGGGAGAGATGGTATAAATGCATGAAAGATGCCTAATGGGACATTAATCACCAGTATATTTCACTTATAACCCTTACCAAGGGTTTATAAGCTACCTTATTGAGAAAAAAGGTCAAAAGCCTAAGTTTTTTGAGATTTTGTGAATGGTTACATGTTTAATAGAGATTTCCACCATTGTTTCAGGTCTTGAAGGTGGCTTAAATCTTTATTTTCTTCTTCATAAGAATGTTATAAATGTTTAGAAGCCTTATACAGGTCCAAAAGTGGTTCTCATGGTGACAAATGGTCTTGGGAATAGGTTCCATGGCATCTCACTAAACGTGGCTTAGGCTTGAAGTCCACCATCAATGGAGTCCAAGAGAATTGAAGGTTTCATGGAGTCTTTGTAAGTTTGGGGTGAAATTTTGAGTTTAGAACAAAATATAGCATCAAAAATCAAACACTCAAACTTAACCTTTAATATCAGTTAAGCACGAAGTTATAAGATCACTAACCATCAGGTCAAGTGACTTTTAAAAGTCAAGTGGAATGGGGAATAGAAGTGAAAGTGGGAGAGTTTGTAGTATAGGAGATCAATTTATAGAAATAAATGATATTTATAGTATTTGAAGACTTTTCTCAAAGATAGTAGAGTGTGGCATCATCTTCAAAAAAATTGTCTTTTAGTGACTTTTTTGGCCAATGAGAAGGTTTGAAGACCTTTTTGACCATTGGAGGTTAATTTGGTGAGACAATATTAGTGTTAATTGATTTTAATGTTGTTAATACTCCATGTAAGGTGGTTAAGTGATGCATGGGCATCTTAGGAATGCCCAAAAGTGGTCTTGAAGACATGAATGTGATAGAAATTTGAATTAAAAGATTTCTCACCTTTTTGTAATTTGAATTTTCAAGCATGTAATGAGAGTTTGAGGGTGTTCTAGTGGGTCTAAGTGAGTCTTTAATATGTGTATTTGATAAATAAAGTTGTAAATGACCTTAATGGTCTTAAGAATGCCATAAAGATGTGTTAGAATCAATAAGTTAATTTTAAGAATAAGGTGGTAATCATGTTATTTCACCACCATACATGAATTTGGAGTTGATAGAGAGTTTCTTGAATCAAAAAATAGTTATGGAATAAGTTTTAGAGTTTATTTTCATAATATTAAGGATATATAGAGTTGGTGTGGTTTGTAAAAGGGAGATTGATAGAAGAAACAAGGTAGATAGGATTATCAGAGAAGGAGGTCTACCAATGTGTGGTACAAGACTATGTAAGTCCTTTCGTAAATTCTCAAAAATTGATTAAATGACAATGGTGTGTTTGAAAATAAGTTCTTTGCCAATATATGACTCTTGCATAGAGACCAGACTAAGTAAATTTGTGTTTAAATTAAATGAATCTACATAATATACCCTTGTTCATGAATTGATTAACTTTGTTATAAATTAAGTTTTCTAAGGTTGACAATCAATACATTGTGATGATTGAGTTTTGATTATTTTTGAATTTTTTGATTGAGATGTTTGAGATTATAAGTAACCAAGTTAGGAAATAAATCTATTTGGTGTTGAGTCATGTATATACTTATAGATAGTGCCCTGTCTTTTGGAAGTACAGTCATGGAATGAACTGTGTGCTTCATCTTATAAATAAATGGTCACTGATTCCAATTGCATGGTGTCCTCAACATTGTAATAGGTAGTTTAATATTTTTTAAGAGTGTATACTTGTAGGAAGGATAAATGAAACCATTTTATATTTGTAACTAGATTTGAAACCTTGTAATTTATCATAGGCTTGGTACATTTACATGGTGACTATATGTACTGAAGGAATTAATCCAAGAATTGAGAAACTAGTGTTTTCAAGACATTAAGACAAGTGATTAGAAGGTATAGAGGGTTTTCTTAGATTTTTTTATCTTGTAATTTGATTTACTCATCAAAACAGTGTTTTCAAACCTAGAACTTGTCATTCTTTTGACTCAATCAGGTGTAAATTATGTTGAACACATGACAAAGGGTTTGGTGAGTGTTGTCTAAGGATTAAGGAACATGCATAGGGTCTAAATAGATCAAATGAAGGTGATTTTAGGTTTTAAAACCTCATATGGTGTAAGATATTCCTATTTATGTCCTCTTGGCCTAAGATATGGTTTAAAAACCCTAAAACTAGGGTTTCTTATTTTATATAGAATCCACTAGTAGAAATTCACAAAATTTGGTCAGTAGCTATGTTAAGGAGTGAGTTAAGATATTTTTAGGTTTTAGGTTGATAAATTATGTGACTTTACATCTAAAAGGCTTTATAGGTGTATCAAGTTTCTAAAGGCCTAATATGCCTAAATAGTAAGTTAAAGGGAACAAAAAAAGTGAACAAAAAAAAGAGTTGGATATTAAAAATGCATGGATAGATAGTAAATGAAAAAAGGTTTCTAATTTGGGTAAATTTTATTGTGTGATTTTTGTACATCTCCGTACAAGGAGAAAAACAACAGGGAAAGGGCTACAAGGTATAAAAGAAAGACTGGGCAAAATAGTCTATAGTTGTCTAAATGCATAGTAGATGATTGAAGATGATCTAATAGATATAATAGATTGGATAGATCATATATAAGGTACCTAGAATACTAAATTATTATGAGTAACATCAAATAGTGATTTTATATTGCCTAAAAGAGCCCATTATGAAGGAATGAATGAAGGAAGAGATTCATGAATGAGTGAAAAGGTTGAATGTTGGAAGTGTAGGATGATAAATGATTAAGGTGGATTAAGATGAATAGTATGAAGGATATTTAATGTTTTATGTGTCTTTAATTATTTATAATCAAGGAGGTTGTGTATTGATCCATTTAGTCAAATAGGTTTAGTGTTGTCAAGAAAGATTGACAAGATTACAAATAAAAGGAAGGAGAGTTGCAGGTTAGTGAGATAAGCTCTACATAATTTGCTATAAAATCCATATAGATGCTCTAAGAAGGTAAAGATAGATATAGACATTGATTATTATATGGTTCATGTTACGTTATTGATAGGTATTTGTAGGAAATAAGCAATAAGGTAGTGCATAGAGTCTTGCTAAGAGACAATTGAAAAGGAGAAGGTATGAGGTATGATTTGTGATTGATTTATTGATTGGAATATATGACTAATATAACATAGTGAATGAAGTGGCATCCCTGTAGTAAGTGAGCTATTAACAAGCTCAAGTGAGAGAGAAAAGCTCATAAATAGAGCTTGATAGAGAGAAGATAGTCCTAGTGCAAAGGACAAGAGTTGGAAGGCCCAAGTGTGGTCTAAAAGAGAAAAAAATTCTAGGTGTGAACCAAAGAAGTGGTCCAATTGAGGCCAAATATGAGAGAGATCATGTACCCATGTGAGGTGCTTAAGAGGAATATGAAGGGATAAGTAGAGAGGAAAGTGAGAGACAAGGTTAAATTTAAAAACCACAAAGAGAGGATGACGGAAAAAGAGATTAAGGAGATGAAAGTGGCATTGGCCAAGATGGAGAAAGAATTGTTGTAGATATGGAGTGTATGTAGATTATATTATGGAATCAAGATCAGGAAAAGGATTAAGTACAGCTTCATATAAAGGTTGCAAGAGAGACAGAACCAGTAGGTAATAAAATATTTGGAGAGGTAGCTAAAAGAGATGGAAACACAATTTTCCATGAAAAATAATGAGAGAGAGGCAATAGAGCCTCAAAATAATTATTCTAACCATGATGTGTTATGGTTTAATGTAGTTAAAGAAGTGGATCGTGAAGTTCCTAATTAGCATGAAGAATATGAATGGATAATTGTCCACAAAGATGAAGAGGATGATGCATTGAAGAGTACAGGTGAAAATGAATATGAGGTGACTTTTCACCCTAAAGATGGAGATTTTATTGATGGAGAAGAGTAGAGAAATGAAGAAAATCAAACAGAAGATGATGTGGAAGATAAAGACATGACAGGTAATGAAATGCATTTAGTTTTTTATGAATATTTTGAAGAGGATGATGATGTATTGTAAAAAGACTCTATAGGATTGTTTGAAGAGTTTATTATCTCAACCAAGAAGTAGGAAGCACATGAAGTGCTTAAAAAAGAGAAGAACAAGTTATGGAAGATGAGAGTAAGTTGATAGTCCATGAAGAGAAGATACAAGGAAAAGAGGAAGTTGGTTGGACAATCAAGAAAGAGGAAGCAGCTATGATGAAGAAAAATAGGATAGAAAGTGATGAGGACAAGCTTATGAATAAGTATGAGACCTTGAAATAGTCAATAGAGGAAGAGAATACGCTATGGAAAAGGTATGTTGATGAAGAGGTAGCAATAGCATTGTTTGATAAGGAAATTAATAGAGAATGACAATCCATGATCAGTGTCATGAATATTGAAGACAAGCATGAGAGAAATGAAAGCTATAAGAATGATTGTAGGTACAAGTAGTAGTATGAGTAGTATTAGGGGCAAAAGCAAATGAATACATGGAATAAGAAGCAAAAGCATAGGTGTGGGAGCAAGGAGCACACATATTATATGAACACCTAAATAAAGAAGAAGATTGGAGTCAATTTATTTTCTCCCCTTGGGAGTATGATGCAGGGGCATCTTAGGAATGTCCAAAAGTGGACTTTAAGACAAGAATGTGATAGAAATTTGAATTAGAAGATTTCCTATTTTTTTTGTAATTTGAATTTTCAAGCATGTAATGAGAGTTTGAGGGTGTTATAATGGGTCTAAGTGAGTCTTGAAGATGTGTATTTGATAAATAAAGTTTTAAATGACCTTGATGGTCTTATGAAGGTCATAAAGATGTGTTAGAGCCAATAAGTCAATTTTGAGAATAAGCTGGCAATCATGTTGTTTCACCACCCTACATGGGTTTGGAGTTGATAGAGAGTTTCTTGGATCAAGAAATGGTTATGGAATAAGTTTTAGAGACTATTTTCATAATAGTAAGTATATATAGAGGTGGTGTGGTCCGTATAATGGAGATTGATAAAAGAAACAAGGTAGATAGGATTATCAAAGGAGGTCTACTAATGTGTGGTACAGGACTGTGTAAATCCATTTGTAAATGATCAAAACTTGATTGAATGATAATGGTGTGTTTAAAAATAATTTATTTGCCTATCTATGACTCTTACATAGAGACTAGAATAAGTAAGTTGGTGGTTAAAGGAAATGAAATTGCATAATAGACCCTTATTCATGAAATGATTAGCTTTGTTATAAATTAAGTTTTATAAGGCTGATAATCAATACATTGTGATGACTAAGTTTTGATTATTCTTGAAGTTTCTAATTTTGATGTTTGAGATTATAAGTCACTAAGTAATTAAATAAAACTATTTGGTGTTGAGTAATATATATACTTATAGATATTGCCCTATCTTCTAGAAGTACAATCATGGAATGAATTATGTTTATAAATAAATGGTTATTGATTCCAATTGCATGGTTTCCTCAATGTTGTGATAGGTAGTTTGAAATTTTTTAAGAGTGTATCCTTGTAGGAAGGATAAAGGAAACCACTTGATATTGGTAACTAGATTTGAAACCCTATAATTTGTCATAGGCTTAGTACATTTGCATGGTGACTGTATGTACTGAAGGAATTGATCCAAGAATTGAGAAACTAGTGTTTAGTGGACATTAAGATAAGTGATTAGAAGGTGTAGAGGGTTTTATCAAAAAAAATTTATCTTTTTATATGCTTTACTCATCTAAAAAGGGTTTTGAGACCTGTAATATGTCATTCTTTTGACTTAGTCAAGTGTAAATTATGTTGAATGCATGACAAAGGGTTTGATGAGTGTTGTATAAGGATTGAATAATGTGCATAGAGTATGGAAAAACCAAATGAAAGTGATTTGAGGTTTTGAAACCTCATATGGTGAAAGATATGCCCATTTATGTCCTCTTAGCATGAGACAGGGTTTAAAAACCCTAAAACTAGGGTTTGTTGTTTTATAGAGAATCCACCAGTAGAAATTCACAAAATTTGGTCAGTAGATGTGTTAAGGAGTGAGTTAAGATATTTTGGAGGTTTTAGGTTGATAATGTATGTGACCATACATCTATAAGGATCTGTAGGTATATCAAGTTTCCAAAGGCCTAATACACCTAAATAGCAAGTTAAAGGGAACAAGAAAAGTGAACAAAATAAAGAATTAGATTTTTAAAATGCATGGATAGATATTAAATGAAAAGGGTATCTAAATTTAGGCAAAGTTTCTTGATTTGTGTCCATACATCTTCATACAAGTAGAAAAACAATAGGGAAAGGGCTATAACGTTAAAAGAAAAGACTAGGCAGAATAGTCTATAGTTGTCTAAATGCATAGTGGATGATTGAGGATGATCTAAGAGATATAATATACTAGATAGAGCATATATAAGGTGCTTAGAATCTTGAATTGTTATAAGTAACATAAAATAGTTATTTCATATTACCTAAAAGAGGCCATTGTGAACGAATGAAGGAAAAGATTTATGAATGAGTGAAAAGGCAGAATGTTGGAAGTGCATGATGATAAATGATTAAGGTGGATTGAGATGAAGAGTATGAAGGAGATTGAATGCTTTATGTTCTTGAATTATTGATAATCAAGGATTTTATGTTTTGATACATTTGGTAAAATAGGTTTAGTGTTGACAAGAAATATTGACAAGATTACGAATAAAAAGGAGAGTTATAGGTTAGTGAGATAAGCTTTGCATCATTAAGTGTCATTTATTAAATTCTGATAACTTTATTTTCCTCTCTCTTCCCTTTTCTCCTATATCTCCCTTTTATTCCCCTTTTTTTTATATATACTCTCATTTGAAAAGGAAAAACCCTATCAAAAATTGTATAAATATCCTATGAAGTAATAAGACAACTTATTTTACTTATCTCATGCTTGTATATAGTGCTCTAGTCAGTTTGTGTATGATTCCTTTTTAGATGGGTGTCTTCCATTGGTAATTGTACTTCTTTCTTGCCTTTTTTTAGGTATTCCACCATTATTATAGGTATGAACTTGTGCTTTTTTTTTCATTAGTGAATTTATAGTGTGAGTTTTACACTCCTCCATGCCTCATCTTTTGCCTAGTAGGCCTAGTTTTAGAAATATTCATGCAAAATGACCAGTTTAGGAGATTATGTGAGTGAGGGTTGTCTTTGAAATACCATTGTTAGTTGTTTCACTAAAATTTTACTTTATTTTCTTGTATAAAAATATGTAAAACTTAAAATAAGGGTGAGATTAGTAGAACATGGATGTGTTGTGCATACATGAGTCCAGACGATTATCGATACTCCTCTTTGTCTAGGTAGGATGACGTACAGATAATAAAGAAATATATAAAATTGTGAATTAGTGAGATAATAGGATAGACTACCTAATGTGAGATATATCCAAGAAGCACAAGCTTCTTTGGAGGCTATTAATCCACACTTTTAAAACACTTGAGTTCTGATAAACTAAAAACAAATGCTTACATGAAATAAAAGAAGATACTAAAATTAAATACAAGAAATGCTTGAAAAGAAACAAGTTATTTAGATTAAAAATAGAAATAACTCATTGAATACTAATACTAAATCACTCAAACTTGATTCAAAATTTAAGTTGAAGTTTTTTGATAAAACAAAAACTCATAAACTAGGATTTGGGTATAAGTAGATGGGTTAAATTTGCTTGATATTGTAAAATGACACACAATGGCCATTGATGGTTAGGTGTAACCATTGGAAATTGGGTGATTATTGATAGTTATTAACCATTGGTAGTTAATTAAAACCACTGTCAGTTAGGTAAGACTATTGATGGTTACTATGGAATTTGGTTTGGGAAAAGAAGTCTATTGGGGAGAGTTGCAAAGAAGTTTGTGGAGTGGTGTTTGGGTTGAATATTGGTTGAAATACAAGAAGTGATGCTCATAGGTATCTGGTTTGGGAGTTGGGTGATTAGGTGATTGGAATAGTCTATGGGTGGTTTTGGGTAGGAGATGAAGTGTCTAGTTACAAAACTCCAATACAAGGAATGAAGTGTAGAGAATGGCAATGACCCAAACACTGAAATAAATAAAGATAATTACTAAATCTTGATAAAAACATAGATACTTAGCTTTTACATCATGTTAGTTTTAGGAATGATGAGGTTGGTTGAAATCTATTGGGGATCCTAGAGCAATGTTAGTAGAGTAATGGTACCTTGGCTCAAGATAGTGAGTTTCAGAAGCACCCTAAGTCTTTGACCTGGTTCCTAGTTTGATGGGTAGATTTTGGATTCACCTAGGAGTTATAATCTCTTACACCTATTTCTCCCATTAAACCTCCTCTCCATCTCTTAATATAGAGCAAAGGAGGGTTGAAATGAATATTTTAACAAATAATTTATCAACAATCTAACATGCATTAATCATGCAAATAGTAGACTAAAATTAGACAGTTGGTAATCAATGAGTGAGTTAAAATCGAGTTATAATTGACTCTTTTGATCATGCAAGAGTTTAAGTAATTTCTAGTGGTCTGCTCAACCATCGATAATTGAGGGTTGACCATAAATGGTCGAGGGTACATGGATAACCCACAAATGACTAGAAATTTATTCCCTAGGAAATGGTACAAGGTTAATAATGGTAGCATTGGTAAATAATCTAACCCAAAGGGGGCCAAGGGGTGGTTTAAAGGTTAATGTGACATCTATAGTCATAGTGTATAATTTTTTAGCATTTACATTTTTCCTCTTTTTATTATTAATTTGTATCAGCAAGCTATAAAATAAAAATAGAAAGTTGGTAGAAGGTTGGATGCCCCAAGTATAGGAGGAGGTGTTCTCCCTCAAACCAGGAATTGATGATGTGAAATAGAGTCAGTGGTGGGTTTTACAAGTGGATACGTGGGTGTCAAGGTTGTTTGGGTGGGAATTTAAATGTGAATAGGTGCACAAAATGTGACTAATTGTGATATCATAGATCACACATAGACTAAGCTACCATAGTTGAGGTAGGTGTAAAATACATTTAGATTAGAAGGATAGGTGACAGGGTAACCAAGCCACAACATTAGGCATAGATGATATGGGTTACTCCTATAAACTCAAGTCTCCTAGGCAAGGTTGATGCATTTATAGGTATATAAAAACTAGATGTGATCTTAAAAAAGTAAAAATGGTTGCAAGTGTCAGGAATACAAAGGGTCATGCTCTGAGGCACCTAAATGGTCAGTGCATAAAAGTAGTGAAAGTTCATCAAATATGGTAAGGTAATCGATACGATCAAAATGACCAAGGAAAATTTAGGTCATGAAAACAAAGGTGATGGTAAAGGTATTATGGTGTGATAATCATAAATAGAGGCATACAAGTGGACTAACTAAACAAAAGGTAGAGGGGTTAAATATCAACCATCAGTGGTCACCTATGACTGTTGTGGTCAAATATAAGCCCTAAAAGGGTAATCATAAAATGTCAAAGTGGGTTTTATTTGCTCATTTAAAAATTGGCCCATGGCATTTCTGTTGTCCTAAGTAAAAATGTCACTAGTTTATCATTTGTGAGCTAAGCGAGTTGGGTGAGGATTGTCTAACTAAAAGTTGATGTGAGAGGTGGAGGTTTGACCAAGGTGGAATAAGGTAGAGGAGAGAGGCAACAAGAATATAGTGAGGTAAAGCTAAAGTGTGGGGTTGAGTAGTGGTGGTGGTGTCGAGGACTCTACCATGATAAAGGATTTGTAATGAGGTAGGGGATGCATTATGTTTTGTGATTTATTTATTTTATTGTGTTGGGTGGGTATGCATTGGAAATTATGGGTTTGGAGATTATAGGTATGAATTTGGTAGAGGGTGGTTGGAAATACATAGAGGGAGTGAGGGTGTTATACAGAATATAATAATTATAGGTAGGAATGTGAGTTTTTTTTAATTTTTGAAGGTATTAGTAGGTCAGACATAGGGTTTGATCATTGATAGTCACCACACAGTGACCATCACCAATTGCTATCAACCATCATCAATAAATAGGTGAGCATTAAATGGTCAATGTGTAGACCATCAATGGTCTACCACTTGAACCATCAGTGGTTGAGGGTTGAACAGTGATGGTTCCATAATGAACCATCCCTGGTTGACACTCAATCATTAGTGGTAACTATAAAGTTTGAAAATGAGATATAGTATGGATTAGGAATGGGTGAAAGGAAAATGAGCTAAATAGGTTAATGTAGGGGTTAAGTTTAAATGAGGTAAAGAGGTTATTTTAATGGTAAAGTAAACTAAGTTAAACATCTAACCTTATAGGTGATGGAGAAACTACATATGTAATACTAAGTTCCTCATCTCATAGATGAGGTACGTAAGGCCATGATAGAACAAGAGTGGGAGCATTTGATAATAGTGAGCCTAGGAGGCATGAGATTTTATTAGCACATGTTGAGATATGATGTGATATTGGTATCCCTGATCAAGAGATGGGACCTAAATACTAACACTTTCTTTCTATCGATTAGATAAATTACCATCTTGCCAAAGGACATTCACCAAATTTTATAGTGACTGATATGGGTGAGCTGATATATCGTATTGGCAATAAGGAGTGATATGCACATATGTATTAGTTGTTTAGTGAAATATTTATTTATGTGAAGTGGCATGCAGGATGCTTTCATTAGACACCCTTGTATCATATGGATAGGGGAGGGAGATGGCTTTTCATGATGATGATGATCGCCATGACCTATTATGCACTTCCAAATTATAGTAGTGGTAGATTTCCCTTTTTATTTCTAATTATTTTTGTAGACATGCTGATAGATCAAATAGTGTTCACATGGGCCCCAATTTTACTAGTGCAAAACTATTGTAAAATCTAGGTATACTAGGTATATGGGAGATATGGTATTATCATCAAGTTCATACTACACTACTAGGCATATGAGCACATTAGGGTGATTCAACTAGGTGGATTGCCATGGCAAACATGGGATCAAGTGGACTTTAGAGTGGGATCTATGAGGTGGAGAGGTGATTACGCACTTATAGCACTAGGGGGAGTAGTACGATATTTATATTGGTATAGGGATAGGTTGGAGGCATTGATGGATGGGGAGGTTATCTAGAGGTTATACATCAAATTCCTAGGATGGGTGAGATATGATAGGTAGACCTTGTCACTACAAATTTATAGTTGGATATATGAGAGATGGGAGCACATGGTGAAGCTTATCCCATTCAATAGGATCAAGAGATAGTTTGATCTTGTTTAGGGTATCCTAGGTGCTTTTTCAAGGTATAAAAGAGAGGATGCCAAGGCACCACTACCTCAACCACAACCTGAGGAGATAAAAATTGACTGTGATGAGCTACTAGTGGTTGTAGCTATTGATGATGTAGGAGTTACATAGGAGTACCTTGTATGGTTTTAGGTACATTAAGTAGTGGTAGTGTTTGGGGGAGATGATGTACAATAGGCTCTTGATGTAAACATGAAGGGAGTAGGGACCAAATGGATGTAGATGCCCCTGATGGGAAAACACTCATCATGGAGAGATATCAAGTGAGGGTAGTACTAGATACAACATAGGAAACTCTAGCAATGGTGATTGTAGAGAGAGATACGACATAGGGCCAGGTGGTTATCCTTATGCAAGAGAGGGATACAACATGAGCATAGCTAGCCTTGGTTATACATAAGAGGGATTCCTTGAGATAGGCAAGAGGGTGGGCACCTACACCTATAGGAACACTGAGCACCATCTTTATTTCAAGGTATGTGTCTATGGTTAAGGAGCTCAGATACTATGAGGCATTATTCTTTAGAAAACTTCTAGATGAGCCCAGATATGTTGAGTATAGAGTCATGCTTATTGGGGGCTTAATAGTGCTACATTAAGTTAGTGGGTAGCATCTTCAGGTGCAATGGATAGGCTCCAAGAGGCATTAGTTCCCCAAGACCTTAGACTCCTATGATACTTCCTATTTTGATGTATGATATGATTTTGATACCAGCCTTTGAGTTGATGTACCTAGATATACATATATTTTGAGAGATATGGACATTATGATTATATATGATTATGATCTTATGATGTGATTATGTTTTATGGATGTTTTTTATGGGTATGGATGATTTATGTGATGTTCATGATGTGATGATGTTGTTTATGATATGATCATGATGATGTGATTAACATTTATCTTATTAGTAGATACATACTTAATTTGATGTTATAAATGTGGATGTTTTAAATTAATGAATCTATGGTTCCTTATCTATATAGACATGTATTGTATAACATATGTGGATGACTCATTTATTTATAAAATGAATGATTAAAATGTTATAGGTGTGAAAAATGGTTATGATTAGTTGATGTGATTGGTTAGAAGGGTGAAATTATGTTTGATGTATGAGATGGTTAATTCATTAAAATATTTTTATGATAAAAAACACTTAAACAAATAAGGTAATATAGAAATCACAAAATAAAACACATAGTTGTTGTTGAAATTTTTTTAATGAATTGTAGTTGATTAGATGAAGGTGAATTAAGCTTAAAACACATAGAATAAGTTTGGATAACAAAACTAGATGTGAGAAAAGAAAATAAAGATAAAATAATCAAAAGACAATCATTTTAGTGAATGCATCAACAAATAGGTTTGAGAAAACAAGATGAGGAGATGATACTTCTTCTCTAGCAAGGACCCAAAAAAATTAAAGTTAGATCATCTTATGAATTCAAACCCTTTGTATGCTTTGCATAAGCATTCATCAATTGGTTAAAAAGTCTCTTGATCACATAGTGTCAAGAAATCTCAAAAATCTATTGTTTTATAGAGGGTATAAAGGGGAGATGGATGATGAAGGAACCTTCTTGTGAGACTAACATGCCTCTTCTGTAGGTTATCGAAGGGCTAGTATAAATAACTATATGTCATAGATGGTGTAGACTGATCGATGTGGGAAGTCCACTAATGAAAGCCGATTGTGGCTTCCAAATAATGGGTCTTTTGATATTTTTTTTATTGATTTTAAATGTATTAGGGAAGCTGATCAATATGAAAATCCTCTAATAAATTTCTTTCTTTTGACAAATGATTTTACATAGCCATCCTTTAAGGGAATGGTCTAAGATTTTTAATACTTGTGTTAGGCTTTTTGATAGCTATCCTTCAAGGGAACAGTCTACCTTATATGAAGAAATTTTGATTGGTTTTGGTAGCTATCCTTCAAGGGAGTAGTTTTCTAATGCTAGAGATGACCCATAGGATATATTACTTTTGATGTTTAGATTTTCATGATATATACTTCCTCATATAGGCTTAAATGCTTACATTTATTAAGCCAAAACTAAAACATAATAAGGTTGAAATAGTGGGTGAGAGGATTCTTTGAGAGACAATGACCATGGGATTCCATCCTATTAGGGATGAAAAGTATCCATGAGAATCATGCCATGGCTAGAGCTGTGGTACCCATATTTAGGATTAAGGCTATAACTATCATAAAAAATATATGATTCTGTGTTTTAATCGGTAGTCCTCAAAGTGAGGGGATGAAGGTGAAAATATCATAAAATAAGGGATGAACTTAAGTTAGATAGAAGGTGAGTTTGATCTTATTTAACAAAATAAAGGACATAGATGTGAAGCATTGAGAGGCTCAGGTTCTAGTTTCCCCTCCAGAGAGGATAATTGGTAAGCTCCTAATTCATATTTGTGCACAATGATATAAGGTCCAAGCTAATTAAAAAAAAATTTGCCCTGTTTGCTCTTTTCCATATTGGTTACATGTTGATTTTCTTTTAAGATGAGGTATATGATATTGAATTCTCATTCTCTTAGGTGTTTTTTATAGGCATACCTAATCATTCTTTATAGACATGAAGATGGTTAAGCACATCTAAATGATGTTCATCAAGTAGCTCAAGTTAGGCTAAACATTCCTAACGATAATCACCATCAGAAATGATAACCTAAAGGGATATGCGAAGAGAGGTAATTTGGACTTGGAGAGGCAAGATAGCCTCTACTTCAAAGACAAGAGATAAAAGGGTAGTACCCATAGGGGTTTGAATGCTATTATGATATACCCATAAGGTGGAAGGGATGTGTAAATGCCAATCCCTGCCGAATGCATTAACCATTTTAGTTAGAATTTTTTTAAGGGTTTTGTTAGAAGCTTCAACCTATCCATTAGCTTTTGGATGATAAGGCAATGAGAAACTTAACTTGAATCCAAACATATCACAAAGGCCTTGACCCTTTTGATTTGTAAAATATTTGTCATTATCAGTGATAATTTTATGGGGAACACCAAAATGATAGATAATGTTATGGTTAATAAAATCAACAATATTTTTAGGTTTGGTTGAAATGAGAGGAATAGCCTCCACCCATTTGGTGAAATATTCTATTGTAGTGATGATATAATGATTTCACTATGAATAATGGGGGTTAATTTCACCAATAAAATCCAATCCCCATTGCGATAAGGGTCAAAAATCCTTAGATACTTAGAGACTATGGCTAGGTGTATGATGTAAATTGGCATGTTGGTGACATTTAACACACTTCTTCACATAATAAAGATAGTCCTAGTTAAATGTGGGGCAACATTAGCCATGGTTAAAGATACATTTAGTGATAGCTAGGCCACTAAAGTGTCCCCCATAAATCTGTTCATGCATTTCTTTGATAGTATGAGAAATTTCATGACTACATAGGCAACAAAAAAGGAGACCATAAAATCCATTCTTGTAAAGAATTCTCCTATTATGCTATAATGATAGGTACTCTAAATAAAGAATCTTCAACCATTCCCAAAAATATTGGAGGGAACGATGCCTAGGTTAAGATAGTTGAAGGTCTACTTATACCAAATATTAGATGGTGCCTTTTCCATAGTACAAATGGAAGGAAGGTTTGATTTTGTATAAGAAGGCTTGGTAAGATGATGGATAGTGACAAGAAGCCTAGAATTAGAATGTGTAGATGAGATCTAGGAAGTAATGGAAGCCATTACATTAGTGAACTTGTTCATAGATCATAAAGTCACTTGGATGAGGTAATGTTCAAATAATTCTAAGATTACATCAATTATTTATGTATACTAGTGTAAGAAATCATTTTTACATGGATAAGATCCATTTATTTTATTGACCATGAGTTGGGAATCACCAAAAACACTGATCATCTTGATTCCTAAGGCTAAATCAGTTTGGAAACCTATCACTAGGGCTTCATATTCAACCATGTTATTGGTACAATTAAAATCAATCTTGAAAGATAAAGGAAGGGGTTTACCATCAAGGTAGATGAGAATGATACCATCACCCACACCACATTGGATCTTTGATCTATCAAAGTATATGGTCATTTGATAGGTGAGGTCTTTTTGAGAAAGAGTTGTGATAGAATCATCAAGAAACTCAAGGGGAAATAGTTGGTTGTCTGATAAAGGTACTTTGACCAATTATTCAGTAATAACTTTCACTTTAATTGACTTATACTGGAGGAACACAATATCAAACTTAGCTAAAAGCATGAGCCATTTAGCCATATACTAGTTTTTGTATGGCTTAGAGTGCATATACTTGAGTGGGTTGGTATTGGTTATGACATAGGTCTTGTGATTGAGAAGGTAATGGTGGATTTTGGAGGCAATAAATACTAAGGTGAGGTAAATTTTATCAATATGGGTGTACCAATTTTTGTAATTTATAAGCATTTAACTTATTTAGTAGATAGTTTTCTCTTTATACTGCTCATCTTAATGTGCAAGCATTATCCCTAAAGAGTGATCAATGGAAGAAATATAAAGGTAGAAAGGTTGATCCTATTTAGAAAGAATGAGGATGGGTGGAAAGATAAGGTACTCTTTAAGTGATTCAAAGGCCTTTTTACAATCTTTATTCCATTTAAAATATATATTTTTCTTAAGAAGGTGATGGAAAGGTTGGCATCTATAATATAGTTGAGAGATTAAGTGATGAATGGATTAGAACTTCCCCTAAAAAATGTAGAATTTCTTGAGGCTGGTCAAAGGAGGCATGTCAAAGATTACTTTGATTTTGGTGGGATCAACTTTGATTCCTTGAAAAGAGATGATAAATCCAAGGAGCTTTCCTGACAAGACCCCAAAAATGTTTTTTTGGGGGTTAAAGTGAACATGATAATGGATGAGGAATTTGAAGATAACCTTAAGAACTTCCAAATGATCTTTATGACATTTAGATTTTTTAATAAGGTCATTTACATAATCCTTTATGGTCTTGTGAATAAGGTCATGGAAAATATAGATCATGGTATGTTGGTAGGTTGTACTAGCAATTTTTAGACCAAAAGGCATAACCCTATAGCATAAGGTCCCCCATGGGGTGATGAAAGTAGTTTTATGTTGGTCTTTAGGGGAAATCAAGATCTGATTATAGATTGAGAAACTATCCATAAGAGATAACATCTCATGGCTAGCTATAAGATCAACAAGAAGGTCATTTCTTGGCAAAGGGAAGTCATCCTTTAGGCAAGCAAGGTTAAGATCACAGAAATCTATGCAAATACAAAATCCCCCTATTTCTTTGGTGATAGGGATGACATTCAATACCCATTGGGGATTATCAATGGGTTAGATGAAATTCATAGATAGGAGGTGTTAAAGTTTTTCTTTGACAAGAAGGGCTATGTGAGTGTTTCTATGCTAAATCGCTTTCTACATTCAAAAGATAGAAATTAGAAACTAAGAAATGGTCTAGGGTTAGAAGATACCTAGATATAGTCATGTGCACCGAAATCAGACGTTGGAAGGTACTCCTCTTTGGCTATGGAGGAATGACACCTGCGAAGAAAAAGAGACTAAACACAAAAAATATTAGACGAGGAGACGATGGGCTGTCAAGCAAATGCTTGATCCCTGAAGTACGAAGACTTCCTTAAGGGATATCAACCCACTAGTTAAAAATAGAATATTTGACGAAAGTAAGAATAATGAAAGATAGAATGAAAGAAATAAAAGATAGAAAACAAAATGTGTACCTGATTATGTAGCAAAACTATTCTGCACAGTCGTCGGTGTCGGTCTCTGTGCTGGCGTCGGTTGGGATAATGACCAGCGTCGATCGGGGCAATAGTTTTGGACAGGGTCTGGTCGGGTCCGAACAGGGTCTTAGGATTTGCAGAAGGGTCTGAAGTCTTTGTCTGAGGGTTCGGGAAGTCAGTTTAGGAGTCAGAGGGATTGGTTCGAGGGTTTGTACAGGGATCTGGACAGAGTTACAGACTGACAGAGGGTGGATGATACGGGTGGAAGTAAGGTCAGGGCTGTGGTCTAAAAATATCAGGGTGGTAATAGAAAATAGAGAAAATAATAACCAAAGAACAGAATAAAAACATAGAACAAAGCTTACCTGTTATGTGCCGAAGATAAAAGTCGAAGACATGATTGGTGTTATCCCTGTGTCATAGAAGTTCGGTGTAACAGAATGCCTGTGTTGGAGAGATAGAATGTGAGAGATTGGATGCAGATTGGTTGGATGCAAGAATTGACTGATCGTCAGAGTTGGTTGATTGTTCCAATTGATTGCCTGTTTGAATGAAGAGGTTGATTGATACAAAGGACGGTTTGATAACCGATTGGCAACCGAATGGGTAACGGATAATGGATAACGGTTCCTGCGTTTAGGTCGAGAACACAGTGTGAAAGATGACCGATGCTAGCAAGACTGCCGACGTCGGCCGATAAGTGACCGACGTCGGTCGGGCAGTGACTATCGATGACAGATGCAGAATGGGGACAGAGGCTAGCTTTAGCTTTCTGCTCCTTTTTACATGCTGTGAGGGTTAAGGCTTGTGGGAAAATGGTCGACAGGGGTTAAATAGGCATGGTAGAATAAATTGGGGGATAGAGGAAGAGGCTGACAAGGGTTAGACACAATTACGGTGTCTACATTTGCCCTTTTTTGTCTTGTTGGTTGTTCTAGACGAACTGCAAGACAAAAATAGGAGTTGGTTGCCCCAGGTGTGGGATAAGGTTGATTTCATCTTGTTGGTTGTTCAAATGAACTGCAAGACAAAAATAAGATGGATTGCCTCGATTATGGATGAGGTATTCCCCCTCAAAGTAGGAGTCGAGGGAAGCAAACCGGGAATCGAGTGCTGATTTGACAAAGAGTGGATGAAAAAAAGGGGTGAGGGTGAACACTGCAAAAGTCATGATTGCATGCGTACCACTTCACGAGATGGTCAGGTTAAAGTGTCGTAGGTCAAGGGTCAAGGAGTGCCAAAATTGAAGTAACTGGGCCCCAGCATTTAGTTGTCTACTGATTGGGTTATTCAATCTAAGCTGTAGCTCCAAAGGGTCTTCGTGTTCCAGGTATCCCGGGCTGAAACAAGAAAAAGTCACAAGTAGTGCGGATCAACCAGTTTGCGATCCTATACTTGTGAGGGTCCAAAAAAAGTTTGCGCACAATTTTGCTAACCAATCATGATGTAGCATATAGGCAAAAACAACCAAGGCAACATTGTCTTGGAAGTGGTCGAAGTCAGAGGAGATAGGCATGATCTCCAATGGTCATTGGTCAAGGTGGATGGATGGATGAAAGGATGTGGCCGAGCTAACCTCAGAAGGCATTATGTGATCTGAGTGCTGCCTACATAGCCCTTGTGTGAAGGGCCTCAGGCCAATGTAGTTCTCCCTAAAAGGGAGGAAGGGTCAAAGGGATGGAATTGGTCTTGGTCGAGGGCAAGGTCATGGTCAAAAGGAGGAAAGAAGGTTTGTCCATCAGAGTGACGAACAAACGAGGGTGGTCAAGCTAACCCCAGAAGACGTGTCATCTGAGTGCTGCCTACATAGTCCCGGTCTTAGGGCCTCAGACCAATGTAGTTTGAACAAAGAGTCCGAGTGGTAGACAAGTGATGAAAGTGGTTGATAGACTGGTCTTAGTCAAGGTCGAAATGATGAGGAGAAAAAGATGTTACAGCCTTTTCCAAATGGTGTATTCTATAACATTGGTGGTGTGGTCTTTCATCTCTAGCAATTTTCCATATTCGTGATGGATGTATGCTAAAAATGAATTGAGGTCTATTTATGCTTCAGCAAGTATTGGTTTATGCTTAACATAAATTACGTCTGGTCGATAGTTTCCACGTGTATTGGTGTCCATAGAAACTAGTGAATAGGCTATGATGATGTGACAGGTCTGAAAATGGAGTTGAGTTAAGTTGGTTAGGTTTGACAAGTGATGAAGTTGAACATGACCAAAGTGAAGAAAAATTGAAAGGCATATTGCTCTTTCATTGACAAGGACCAGGAAGACAGCATAGATAGGGGTGATTAGAACCAAGAGCCCCATTCATGCATGACGTCGTTGACCATATGTGGTGTTAGAGCGGTAATCGAATCACTTTGACATTAAAGTGAGCTCGAAGTCCCTTGAGCGGGTGATAGGAGGAGGATAGGGTAACCCATTTTAGAGCAGAGACAACTTTGCCCATTTTTGTAGGAGCCCTGAGACAACTACAAGCCAAGTCCATGACTCATTTTTTATTTTTTTAGTGTAGACTGATCAATGCGGGAAGTCTACATAAAGATGTCATTTGCTTGGTGGTCATTTGTGAAGCTGATCAATGTGGGAAGCTTCTAAGAAAGATTGATGTTTGTAGCAAGAGTTAGTCATAGCCATCCTTCGAGGGAGTGGTCTATATTTGCTTTATAAATAAGGGCTTTAAATAGTTGTCCTTCGAGGGAGCGGTCTATTAGCTACAGCAATGACAGTACAGTTGTCCTTTGAGGTAGCAGTCTGTCTTTTGATGTGAGTTTGGTGACCTTGGATATTTTGACATCTTGATTTGTTTTGATAGAAATATGAGTCATGGACAGGACTATAAAAGGTCAAGGGCTCCCTTTTATTAGGACAAAGCATCCATACTGAATAAAAGGGGTATATAGGATTTGTTAAGGGGAGTAAGGTTGAAAGGAATGAGGACTAAGAGGACGGGGATTGCTAGGGATGAGCTCAAGGTAAATGTCAAGTGGATGAGTACTCGACTAACAGAAGAATGGTGGCAGATGCAATGCATTAAGAGGCTCAGGTTCTGGCCGTCCATTGAGAGAAGACAAATGATACGTCCCTAATCCATACTTGTGCGTGATAATGAAAGGTCTAAGCCAATTAGGGGCAAACTTGCCTCTTTTACTTTGCTCCATATTAGTCACGTGTTGATTGATGATGGTTTGAAGAAGTGATAGGTGCTTGGTTGGTTGATGTTTGATGATTGAAGTTTGGTCGAGTTTTGGTTGTTACTGGTCAGGGTCATGATAGGAAGGTTGATTGATGATTGGTCGAGACTTGGTCGAGGTTTGGTCTAATTGTTTGGTCAAAGTGGGTCAAATGTTTGGTCGAAGGCTTGGTTGAATGTTTGGTCGAGGTCAGGATAAGGTTGGATTCCCCCAGTCGCTTAGGGAGAAAGTTGGATAGATTGTCAAGGTCGGTTGAGGCTTAGTGGTCAGCTGGACTGTGTTGATGTCAAATAATGGGGTCAAAGGCGGCAAAGGGACCATAGTCTGGTGTGGAGATCCCAATTTAGGCGATGAGGTTTGAGAGGCATGGGTCGGTGTTGATGATTTATCGGAGGGGTGGTCAAGAGGATCCTTGATGAGAAGGGAATCCTTTTTCCAGTGTTGACGAGTGACAGCTTTGAGAGTGCAACAACGCTCAGTGTCATGTCCCAGAGTGTGATGATAGTGGCAGAATTTAGAGTTGTCGAACCAAGATGGCCTTGATCTAAGGTCTGATGAGTGGGGCGGTGTTGAAGGTTTGTTGATGATGTGGTCGAGAAGAAGGGTGTCATTCCCTAGACATTGGCGAATGGAAACCTTGAGGGCACAACAACGCTCAGTGTCATGCCCAGGCGTGCAATGATATGCACAAATGTGAGTGTCGTCAAACCAAGGTGGTTTTGGTCTGAGGGATTGGTATGGTTTAAGGGGCGGGAGATAGATGCGAGAGGATTGTAACAATTGCCGTAACAGCAAGGCATAAGAACCTGCTAACGGGTCTGGATGTTTTGTAGTAGTGAGGGTTGATGACTTAGGTTTAGGAGGCATAAGAGGTGTTGGTCGATGGATTGGAGGAGATATATGTCTGACGAGTTGATAGAGTAATGGAGGCGACTTGCCTCTGTGAAGTATGGGAGTGGGCAGCACCCCTATTAAAGTGGATGGATGCGGGCCTAAAATTGAAGGTAATGACGAAGGTGGGGGAGGAGGCCTCCGATGTGGTTTAGTGGCCTTCTTTGGTTTGGGTTGAGGGCCACTATTGTGCGAGGCAAGGTTAGATGTGGGGCGAACACCAAGAGGTTTAATCTCTTTGGGCATGATGGATGCCTATGCGGATTTTGGCGTAGATATGGACGGAGGTGAGTGAGATGTAGCAATATCAGGCAAAAGGCAAGAGGAAATCGTGACTGGATCTTCCTCGGTCAAAATGGGTGGAGAGACTGGGTCTTCTCTTGGTGGAGAAGAAATTGAAGATGTGGGCTCTTTAAGTGGAAAGAGTGCCGGAATAGTCATGGCTTCTGTGTGTGGTTGAGGAGTCGAAAAGGTATGATCATCTATGGATGATAAGAAGGATGAAGGCAAGGCAGTTGGTGTTGACGTGGTCAAAGCATCCTCTAATATGAGAGAGGTCAATGGATGACTAATAGGAGAAGAAGATTCTTCTACCTGTGAAAGACAAACGGGAGAAGATGGCTCTTCTACCTGTGAAAGACAAATGGGAGAAGATGGCTTTTCTACCTGTGATGGAGGACAGACGGGAGAAGATAGCTCTTCTACCTGTGAAAGACAAATAGGAGAAGATATCTCTTCTACTTGTGGAAGATAGACGA
This sequence comes from Torreya grandis, assembly GCA_037957365.1. Classification (NCBI taxonomy): domain Eukaryota; kingdom Viridiplantae; phylum Streptophyta; class Pinopsida; order Cupressales; family Taxaceae; genus Torreya; species Torreya grandis. The sequence goes on along the minus strand of JARHVA010000071.1, from coordinate 8,244,113 downwards.
GAGAAGATAGCTCTTCTACCTGTGAAAGACAAATGGGAGAAGATGGCTCTTCTACCTGTGATGGAGGCTGGTCGGGGACAAGAGGCAAAACCGTGTTGATTGTGTGTATATGATGGTCATGAGAGTCATTGGTCATGGTCTGAATGTTGTTGTGGCTAGGAGGATGGTTAGGGAAGGGTTACATGTACCGTTGTTGGAACTATTTTGTGATGCTTTGAGATGTTGAAGGTTGAGGTTGATTAGTTGTTGTTGAGGATGGTGATCTGATGACCATAGTGTTGGCCACTCCTTTGGACTCGGAGTTGGCAGAAGAAGAAGGTCTGAAAGAAGAAGGGTCATTAGTTCTTGCGTTAGTATAACACAATTTGACCTTATCTTCTTCAATGGCGCGGAGTTTAAGCTTTCGAGCCATGGTGAAAGCTTCATCAAAAGCGCAAAATGTTTGAACCCACAAGGTGGAAGAGATGTGGCTGGCACATGCTCGAGAAAAGAGTTCAATGAGCTTAGGTTAAGGCAAGGAGAAGGAGAGCTGGTTAATCAAGCCTCTCCAATGAGTGACAAAATCGACTATTGATTCATCATCAAATTGCCTGATGGAGTAGAGGTCTGTGATTGAGACTTGTTTAGTGATGTTGATAGAAAAATGGTCGAGAAATAATTGGGCGAGTTGAATGAATGAGAAGATAGAATGTCTGGTAAGAGAGCTATACCAGTCAAGGGCGGGGCCAGAAAGAGACATAAGAAACGTGCGTAAAAGTAACGCATCGTCATGCACAATAAGGTAGCAGGCATGTTTGAATGCCCGTAAGTGTTGTTGTGGGTCTTCCTTACTCTGAAAATGAGTAAATTTAGGAAGCTCCCATTGGTTGGGGTATGGTCGGATAGGGACGGAAGGATGAATGGGCTCATTACAAATTTGGTCGTATGAAGAGACATTGCTTGAACTGGAGATAGAAGCCTCGAGATTGGACATTTTATCCATCAGCATCTTGATGACATTTGTTGATGGATTGGCAGAGGGGGTGCCCCCTAGGTTGTAAAGTGCTTGAAAAGAGGTCGAAGGGGCATACGACGTAGTTGGTTTTACCAATAAGGGCACAACGTACGAATGACTAGTCGCAGGGACAGAAGTAGAGGCCAAAGGTGGTTGGGTTATGAAGGTAGAAGGCATAGGCTGACTAGATACCACCAAAGGAGGTTGCGTGACGGCATTGACAAAGGGCGAGGTAGGCACTCCTGCATATATGGGCGCAAGGGTGTGTGGGGTCGAGACAATCAAGTTCTGGTATGATGTAGAACTTGGTTGAATTGCATGCAGTTGAGGGGGTAATGGAACCCCGATGGAGGTCGGTCCAAAAATAGATGGTGAGGCCAAACTTTGTGTATTGGCCATGGTCAGGTTAATGGTTGAGGCAAAAGGCTGAATAGCGGACGGTGTCGATGTCACCGCCACTTCGCCCAAAAGGTCTCGCGTTGGGTTTCTCGCGAGATAGTTTTGGAGGGCTGTGATGTTGAGGTCTAAGAATCATGCAAAATCTTGGTCCCCTTCAGGGACGATAGGCGTCTAGGTCAGGGATGGGCTAGTAGGAGTTCTTTCAGTCTCCGAGTGGAACTCCATTATTGGACTGGTTATGGATGGGGTAGACGGAAGTGGGTGATGCCTCGCGTGATCGACTAGAGCTTTCGCTTGACTATGAGTCAGAACCATTCAAGGCAAGAAAGAACATCCTCACAAGCTCAAACAAGCAAATAAGAACTAAAAAGATGAAGAACACAAGCAGATCCTAAAACCCTAGGAGTAAATTATTAGGATTATAGTGGCTTATGCCTTAGAATGTGTGTAGAGGAAGATTGGCTTTTGAGTCAGGACCTAGAAGAAGTAGTTAATGGATGGTTTCGGGTTAGTTATGGTGCTCAAGAAGTCTGTGTTAGGTTTCGTACAAGGCTTGGTGCTAAGGAGCAAGCTCCCCTCACTTCACGAGTCCAGTGATAAACTGGGCCCGCTTAGCCAAAATATACTTCCCCTATAGTTTAGACTCTACCAGAGAACAGAGTGGGCTTTCCCCTTGGTGATGAAATCCGAGTAAGATCACCAGGATGGGTAAGGTATCCGCTGGGGGATGAAATCCCAGTCGGGCCTTGTCTCAGGTAAGTTAAGATGTTTGTTTTGTGCAAGTGGTTTGGTCGTGTAACATCAAGTGATCTAGATTAATTCAATATGCATTTTGTTAATTACTAAGTGTGGTCTAAGAAATGCGAGCACAAGCAGAAATGAAAGTGCAACGTGTTTTAAGCCTTAAGTCGAAATGTTTGTTCATATGAAAATGAATGGAGAAAGAGTCGAAGAATATGAGTTTTGACTAGTCTAGAAGTGCAAGAAAGAAAAGAAAAGTTCTTTTTATTCCTGCTTATGATGTCATTTAGAAGAGATGAAAGAGGTGAAAAGGAAGGAACCTAATGCACCTATATGAATGAAAGAAAGAAAGAACCCAAGGAAGGCCCTAGGACCCACCGGGCGTGCCAGAATGTTTCTATGCTAAATCACTTTCTACATTCAAAAGATAGAAATGAGAAACTAAGAAATGGTCTAGGGTTAGAAGATACCCGGATATAGTCGTGCGCACCGAAATCAGACGTTGGAAGGTACTCCTCTTTGGCTATGGAGGAATGACACCTGTGAAGAAAAAGAGACTAAACACAAAAAATGTTAGACGAGGAGACGGTGGGCTGTCAAGCAAACGCTTGATCCCTGAAGTACGAAGACTTCCTTAAGGGATATCAACCCACTAGTTAAAAATAGAATATTTAACGAAAGTAGGAATAATGAAAGATAGAATGAAAGAAATAAAAGATAGAAAACAAAATGTGTACCTGATTATGTAGCAAAACTGTTCTACACAGTCGCTGGTGTCGGTCTCTGTGCCGGCGTTGGTCAAGGAAGGGTGCCAACGTCTGTTAAAGTGCCGGCATCGGTCGGGATAATGATCGGCGTCGGTCAGGGCAATAGTTTTGGACAGGGTCTGGTCGGGTCCAGACAAGGTCTTAAGATTTGCAAAAGGGTCTGAAGTCTTTGTCTGAGGGTTCAGGAAGTCGATTTAGGAGTCAGAGGGATTGGTTCGAGGGTTTGTACAGGGATCTAGACAGAGTTACAGACTGACAAAGGGTGGATAGAGGTGATACGGGTGGAAGTAAGGTCGGGGCTGTGGTCTGAAAAGATCGGGGTGGTAATAGCAAATAGAGAAAACAATAACCAGAGAATAGAATAAAAACATAGAACAAAGCTTACCTATTATGCGCCGAAGATAAAAGTTGAAGACATGATTGGTGTTATCGCTGTGTCGCAGAAGTTTGGTGTAACAGAATGCCTATGTTGGAGAGACAGAACATGAGAGATTGGATGCAGATTGGTTGGATGCAAGAATTGATTGATCGTTAGAGTTGGTTGATTGTTCCAATTGATTGATTGGTCGGTCAGGGAAGGGCGCTGACATCAGTTAAAGTGCAAGCGTCAGTCAGGATAATGACCGGCATCGATCGGGGCAATAGTTTTGGACAGGATCTGGTTGGGTCTGGACAGGGTCTTAGGATTTGCAGAAGGGTCTAAAGTCTTTGTCTGAGGGTTCAGGAAGTCAGTTTAGGAGTCAGAGGGATTGGTTCAAGGGTTTGTACAGGGATCTGGATAGAGTTAGAAACTGACAGAGGGTGGATAGAGGTGATACGGGTGGAAGTAAGGTCGGGGTTGTGGTCTGAAAAGATTGGGGTGGTAATAGCAAATAGAGAAAACAATAACCAGAGAATAGAATAAAAACACAAAACAAAGCTTACCTATTATGCGCCAAAGATAAAAGTTGAAGACATGATTGGTGTTATCGCTGTGTCGCGGAAGTTCGGTGTAACAGAATGCCTATGTTGGAGAGATAGAATGTGAGAGATTGGATGTAGATTGGTTGGATGCAAGAATCGATTGATCGTCAGAGTTGGTTGATTGTTCTAATTGATTGCCTGTTCGAATGAAGAGGTTGATTGATACGAAGGATGGTTCGATAACCAATCGGGAAACCGATTGGCAACTGAATGGGTAACGGATAACAGATAATAGTTCCTACGTTCGGGTCGAGAACGCAGTGTTAAAGATGACCGACGCCAGTAAGACTGCCGACGTTGGCCGATAAGTGACTGACGTCGGCGATGTCGATTGGGTAGCGACCATCGACGACAGATGCAGAATGGGGACAGAGGCTAGCTTTAGCTTTCTGCTCATTTTTACATGCTGCGAGGGTTAAGGCTTGTGGGAAAATGGTCGACAGGGGTTAAATAGGCATGGGAGAATAAAATGGGGGATAGAGGAAGAGGCCGACAAGGGTTAGACACAATTATGGTGTCTACAGTGAGGGTGCATCTGATGAAACTTCTACTTGATTGGATTAGCATCATAAGCACTAATGATATTATGGGTGGTAATGGAAGTGTCAATTCTTAGCATGTACCTATAAGACCAAGAAAATGCTATGCTATAGTCTTGCAAGAAGGAGGGGAAATCTTGACACTTTGAGGAATCTAGCGATTGTCCAATTTTGACAATACACAGGTTATCCTAGGTACCCAAGTTGACATCCATAATGGATTCATTAAATATGGTTGCAATATTAGGAGGGATAGATTTATGAATAGAGGAATATTTCACACCAAGATAGGTAAGATGGGAATCATCATCCTAACGCCAAAAGGTATTAATGATAGGAGAGTCATCTTCTTCCATCTCAAGAGGAATAAGAGGAAATGTTATGGTCTACCCATCCTTTTGATAAGTCAGGGGTCTAAGGATAATCATTTTGATGGAAAAAAATGTTAGGGGGAATGGCATCAAAATCTTTATATTTTGATGGGGAATGGGTTGGTAAGGATGGAACTTCCTCATCAATGATGGTAATAGGAGGAAAATTAGGTGGCTCTTTAGGTGGAAAGAATCTAAGACCAAATCTCTCATGAGGTTTTTAGGTCTTACATGGAAACAACTCATGTGGTCCATGTTCATAACATCCTATAGGTATGTCTTGGTGAACTTTGATTTATCTAGATAGGAGAAATTAGAGGTGAATGGTGGAGGAAGAGAGGAGGTAAAGGAGGAGAATATTAGTTGATCAAGTCCCCTATAGACAAGATTAGTTTGAAAATTAGGAGGCCCAAAAGGAATAATGGTTTCAATATTATAATTTTAAGTAAGATTTTGGTCAAGGTTCCCATAATCTTGGGTAGTAGGGAAGGAATCCAAGGTTAAGAGGTGATACTCCTAAAGAGAGAGTTGTTGGAATGTTGATTCCAAGGGATCTTTCGTGGGGATTTGAGTAGAAGGGATGGATGAGCTACTCAAGGCTTGGTTGATGGAAGAGGTGGAGTCATCTTTAGCTGGTGAAGGTTTGGTTAATGGAAGAAGGAGAACATAATTAATCTAGTATGTCATGTTTCATGATGTGAAATGACTTGGGTTAATTGTATAGTAACTACTTGGCCCTCATGCTCAAAATTGATGCACCGATGTAGGGTAGACGGCACACAATTCATGTAATGGATCTAAGGGTGTCCAAATAGAACATTATACTAGATCTCAGCTTCTACTACATAAAAAATCTTAAGAAGAATCTGAGGTCCTAAATTAATATGGAGGATGATAGTTCCTAGAGGTTTTACCATAGTTTCATTTAATGAATGGAGAACTATTGTGTTTTTTAACATAATGTTCTCTGGCAATTTCAGCTAGTCATATATGTGGGAGGAGATAATGCTGATCTTATTTCCTCCATCAATCATAACCCTTTTTATCTAGGTTTGGTTGATGTGTTCTATAATGAAGAGCAAAGGATATAGATCACGGGGATGAAAGGAGGGTATTTTTTAATCCTTAAAGGTAATAAGGGTGGAAAGCTAAAGGGATCTAACAAAGGCTACTAGAGGTTGTGGATCTTTTGGTTACACCTATATGGAATGCAAAGCCTCTATAATCACCTAATAGTGATGAAGTGAGGTATTGATTAGTTTATATAAACTTATCTTCATTGGTGTTTGGTGAAATTTCTTTAGAACTACTCTTTGTATTGACTCAGAAGGGTTGGATTGGAAGGCACCCAAGATGGACACCTTGGGCTTGGGCTTGGGTGCATGTGTTTGGTTTTGGTTGGGTGATTGGGTGGTGTAAGAAGGGTGTGTCTATGGAATAGACACATTTACCTTCCCTTTATCCTTCTGTTGGCCTTATGATCATGTGACCATATAAATGGTATGGATTTGGGAAGAGTTGAGCTAGAGGATTACTTTGGTTCCTCTTCACTCTTAGATGAGAGTGTGGGAGTAGGTAAGTGTTGGGTGGTTACTTTTGGTTCTTGGATTGGCACTGGTCTCATGGGAGGCTCTTCTAATAATATGCCATCCTCATCACATACTTGGTGGACTATGGCTTGGAGAGCTTTGCAATTATCTGTATCATGTCTTGGGGTTGTATGGTATGAGCAAATCAGATTGTCATTAAACCAAGATGGATTAGGACTATGGGAGTCAAATGGTTTGATATGAGGCAAAGTCAAACAAGAATATTGAAATAATCTTTGCAATATGGTTGAGTAAGACTCAAACAAAGGTGGTAAGGGTGTTGGGGTTTTGGATTTGACTTTTGGGGTGGAAGCCTTCTTAGGAGTAGGCTTCATAATGGGATTTTTGGGTATTAGAATATTCTTGGAAGGTGGTTTTAGATTAGATTGATTTGGAGTTAATGGTTTTGAGGTGGAAGGTTTATAGGTAGATGGTTTAGAGGTATAATCTTTGTAAATAGAAGGCTTGGTAGTGGATGGTTGAAAATAGAAGGGTTAGACGTAGAAGTCTTGGTAGTGGATGGTTTGGAGGTATAATGCATGGAAATAATAGGTAGAGGTGTATTTAAAAGAGGAGATTAGGTTTGGTTTGCATTTGGGAAAATTATTTTCTTAATACAAGGATGAGGTCTTAGGATGGAAGAAGGATGCGGTCCTAAAATGGAATGCAAGGTAGAAATGGGTGGCAAGGTTTTGGTTTTTGGGATCCTAGGTGGCTCCACTTTCTTGGTTGGCTTAAGTTGGGGTTTTTTTTATGGGCTAGATGGTGTTAAATACAAATTTATTGGAGGGTGAGTAAGCATCTGAGTGGGGAGCATGCCCATGATTTTGATGGCCTTTATTGGGATGGTAGAAGGTGTTTGGGTTACTTTGGGTGGAGTTGGTTTGGTTAATTCTATTATGGTCTAAGAGGTAGAGGTTTCTAATGGTTTGGTTGAGATGATTGTGGGTTCACTAGTGGAAGTGGAAGGTTGGGTTAACAATGGTATGGTTGAGAGATCTTTCTTGGTTGGATAAGGAAGCCAAGATGGTGCCAAAATGTGGCTCGATCCATGTTGGGTTGGGATAGGAACTTCAAGTTTTGAACTAGTCTAGAGAAGGCTTATAGATGGGTTTGGTTCCTTTAGCATTAGACTCAAAGGATAAGCTCATGGGTTGAGAAAAGTGAGTGGTTACCTTATCCTTTTCCTCAATCAAAGGCTTCAAGGTTTGGGAAGGTGATTCTTCCATGGGAGGGGCAGGTAAGGTGACCTATTCCTTAGAAATGATTTTCAAAGGAAGAGTGGATTGTTATATGATAGAAGAGAAAGGTATGATGGCAATGGTTGACTCCTTTGGTATGTCTTCCAAAGGAGAGGTTGGTAGTTCCACTACCTCAATAACTAGAGAAAGAGGAATAGATACTTCCTATGTTTTGTTTTCCAAAGGAATAGAAGGTGAATCCAGTACCTCAATAAGTGTAGGGGAATAAAAAGTGGTTTGGGAAATGGTTTCCTTAACAATGAGCTCACTGAGAACCACATTAATATTATGAACCTCATGGTTGTGATAGGATTTCACTTTATTGTTTTCATTATTCATAAAAGGGGCATGGTTGGGGAATAGCTACCTAAAATTATCAAATGACTAATTTGGGGGTGCATTCGGGTTATCCAACACAAGTTCCCCCTTGTCAATCAACCCTTAGACAATGCTTTTCAAAATATTGCATATACTAACATCATGCTCAATGACATGATGGTAACCACATAATTCATTCTCTTTATACTAGTCGGGTATAGGATGAGAGGAATAGAATTGTTGTGGGGGTTTAATTGGAGGAAGTTGTATGATATTTGTTTTCAAAAAAAATTCCAATACTGAAGCATATGACTCCCCTAGTAGAGTATTTTGCTTTTGGCTATTATAATTTTGGTTTTTGGAATTCTGGTTGAAATAAGTAAAAGAGTTGGGTTGGCTAACAACTAGAAGAAGGGTGGTTTTAAGGATAATTGTATTCATGGTTCCCTTGGGTTTAGTGTTGGTGTTGGAGTGGCTAGTGGTTTTAGAGTAGTAAGTTTAATTTGAATTGAAACTAGAGTTCTTCTTTCTCAATTTTAACTTCCCCTCATCAATGGATCTAATCTCTAATTTTAGTGACATGGTGAAATCCTCATCAATGGTCTTGAAAGTATGAACTTGCAAAGTGGAGGAAATATGTTGGACACAAACCCGAGAGAAAATATCAAGCATCTCAAGTTAGGGAAAAGAGAAAGAGAGTTGGTTTATAAAACCTCTCCAACAGGCTATGAAATCAATAATTGACTCATCCTCAAATTTTTGAATGGAGTAGAGGCCAGTGATGGGAACTTTCTTAGATATATTTATGTAAAAATGTTCTAAGAATTTTTGAGCTAATTGGGCAAAAGAAAAGAGTGAGTGCTTGGTAATAGCATTGTACCAATCTAATGTCAAACTAGATAGGGACATGGGAAAGGTGTGAATAAGGAGAGCATCATCATAAGCAATTAGATAGAAAGAGTGTCTAAATTCTCTAAGATGTTGTTGAGGATATTCCTTGCTCTAAAATTTTGAAATTTTTATAAGTTCCCATTGAGGAGGATAAGGTTTGATTGGGACAGATGGATGAGTTAGCTCATTACAAATTTTATCATACGATAAGAAGTTATGGGCAACATAAATAGATGACTCCAAATTGGTCATATAATCCATTAAAATCTTAAAAAGATTGGTTTATAGTTTTACACTCCCATATTTTTATGGTATGTTCTATTAGGGTTGGGCATGTGCAACATATGGGTAACTAGTAGAAGGTTGAGAGGATGCCACATATTAGTATGTAGACATTGATGGTTGGGAAGATTTCATGTATCGGTAAGTGGATATAGGAGGTTGGGTAGAAGTTGGAGCCATATACCCTTATGGGTTATAAATATAGCTTGGGTTGGGTGTAATGGGAAATTTTTAAGGGATTGACATGCGTTCGGTTGGAGGTGTACTTGGGTTGATAGGTTGAGTATGGGTGATAACCTTGGTACTAATGGGTGAAAGGGTAAAAGGTATGATAACCACCAAGATTTGGAATGGAGTGGAGGTTGGTGGGTTGGAGATAACAAGAGGAAGGGAGGCAACACTAGTAGAGGGTACTCCAATGGAGAGTGGAGTATAGGTGACCAAAGTTTGGGTTGCTCCTATACTAGAATAGTTATTGGTTGGGATGGAAGGTGTTTGGGTGTTGGTTGGTTAGATGGGTTGGTTTTGGATGGTGGTATTAGAGGGATTATTGGTAGAATAATATACTTGGGTAACTAATGGTTAGGTGGAAATGGTGGAAATATAGGTGCTACCCATAACATTTTGTGGCATGCCATAGGGTGGCTCAATGGGTGGAACCAAAGTAGGGGTATGGTAAGACACAATATTGAGGTAATATTGAAGGGCTATGGGATTGTTATCCATAAAGGTGGTGAAATACATATCTCCTTGGGAAACTATCTAAGGTATAATAGGACTTTTAGAATGGTGGGGTGAACTTTCCACATCCAAATGGTACTCCATGGATGAGGAAGAAGAAGAAGAGGGGTGGTTGGGAGGTGGATCCTGATTTGATTGGTTTCTTAGTTGTTGTCTTGTCAACACCATGCAAAGTAGGAGGAAAGAAAAGTGATCTCACAAACTTGAAAGAGAAGAAATCAAAATAAAAATATCTCAAAGAAAATAAGTATACACTAAAGTACATTTAAATCCTAGAATATATTTTATCTCTCTTTAGTCTTATGCCTCAATTTTAAGGAGTTTATGAAGACCAACTTGGGCTTATAAATCAAGTAATAGAAGAAGATGTCTAAAGATGATTCTAGGTAGTTAAAGGCTCTCAAGATCTATACAATAACTTGGTATATGGCTTGATATTAAGGCATAACCCCTCACTTCACACACTTCAGTGATACGGGTGTCGGGTACTTATCTAGAATATACTGAGTTGGTTCTTCCCTTGGTGGTGAAATCTAAATAGAATAAATAAGAAAAGGTCACTACTAGATGATGAAATCCCAATTAGGCCTTACGTCAATGTTTTGATGTTTGATTGAATGTGTGGTTTGGTATTATGTGTGTGATAAGAAGTGAGACTATAATTAATTTACTTGATTAAATTAAGCTATGTAAGCTAATCAATATAAGCAAACAATGGATGAAAAGTTAATTTTTAAACCAAAATGAATAAAAAATAACTAAGATGCACCTAGATGTGATATGATGATGCAAATCTTAGGCCTATAATGAGTACTCTTGATTTTCAAAAATGAAAGCAAAAATGATAATTTTTACCTTTTTTTTTAGGAAAGAAAAATAAACTAAAACTTGCATTTTGGAAAGGAAGAAAAGAAATAAGGAACATTTAATTTTTAGAAAAGAATGCAATAAATGACTCTTCTCTAATGCAACTAAATGTCCTATAACTATGAACCCAAGAAAAATATCAAGGGTCACACCAGACATGCCAAAATGTTTCACTAAAATTTTGCTTTATTTTCTTGTTTAGAAAGATGTAAAACTTAAAAGAAGGGTGAGTTTAGTATAACCTAGATGTGTTGTGCATGCATGGATCCAGATGATTCTCAATAGTCATCTTTATTTGGGGAGGATGACCTGAAAATAAGAAATCAATTTAAAAAATGGTAGATTAGTGGGATAGTAGGGTGGACTACCTAGCGTGAACTAGATCCAAGAAGCACAAGCTTCCTTGGAGGTTGTCAATCAACACTTTTAAAACACTTAAGTTCTGATAAACAAAAAATAGATACTTGCATGAAATAACAAAAGGTATTGAAATCAAATACAAGAAATGCTTGAAAAGAAACAAGTGATTTTGATTAAAATAGTAATAAATGATTGAATATTAATGCTAAATCACTCAAAATTGATTCAAAAAATAAATTAAAGCTATGTGATAAAATAGAAAATCATAAACTAAGATTTGGGTATGGGTAGATGGGTCAAATTAGCTTTTTATTATAAAATGACATATAGTGACCATCGGTGGTTAGGTTTGACCATCGACAAATGGGTGACCACCGATGGTTGTTAACCATTGGTAGTTAAGTAAAACCACTAACGATTAGGTAAGACCATTGGTGGTTATTATGGAATTTGGTTTAGGAAAATATGTATATTGGGGAGAGTTGAATAGAAGTTATGGGAGTGGTGTTTGGGTTGAATGTTGGTTGCAAGACAAGAAGTAATACTGAGAGGTATGTGGTTTGGGAGTTGGGTGTTTGAGTGATTGGAATAGGCTATGGGTGGTTTTGGGTAGGAGATGAAGTGTTTTGAGTTACGGAACTCCAACACAAGGAATGAAGTGTAACGAATGGGAATGACCTAAGCACTAAAATAAATGAAGCTAATTACTGAATCTTGATAAAAAAAACATAGATACTTAGCTTTTAGGTGTTGTTAGTCTGATGAATGTTGAGGTTGGCTAAAAGCTATTATGGATCCTAGAGAAATGTTAGTAAAGTAATGGTACCTCTACTCAATATAGTGAGTTGTAGAATTACCCTTAGTCTCTAACCTAGTTCTTGGTGTATTGGGAAGCTTTTGGATTCACTTGGGAGTCAAATTCTCTTGAACCTACTTCTCCCATTCAACCTCCTCTCCATCTCTTAATATAGAGCAAAGGAGGGTTGAAATGAAGAGTTTAACAAATAGTTTATCAATATTCTAAAATTCATTAATCATGCAAAAAATAGACAAAAATTAGATAGTTGGTAATCAATAAGTGAATTACAGTCAAGTTTCAATTGAATCCTTCGATCATGCAAGAGTTTAAGTAACCACTAATGGTCTAGCCAACCATTGACAGTCTAGGGGGCATGGCTAATCCACCAATGACTGGTAGTTAATTCCCTAAGAAATGTTCTGAGGTTAATAAAATGATCATTGCTAAATAATCTAACCCAAAGGGGGCCAAGGGGTGGCTTAAACATTAATGTAACATCTAGAGCCATAGTGTATGGTTTTCTAGCATCTACATTAGTTTTATGTAATTTTAAGTGTCTTTAAGTTTGGTGCATCACCTTATTTGATTTTTTAGTCATCCCTTGTAACCCTTATATCCATTTTCCAATCAGAATTAGCAGTTTAGGTGAGCTACTAAGAGGAACTAACCTTCTTTAGAGGTCCAATACCATCACAAAATACCCACAACTTGGGTTTGTTCCCATTTTGTAACCAAGAGTGAGAGAGCCTAAAGAACTCTCTCATGAGAGTTCACTTTTGTGATACAATAGTTTTTGGAATGTTTGATGGGACTAATACATTCTTCAATTTATTGAAGGGTTCTTGGTGTTGCTCTTTAGTGTAATCAGCCTTTTAAGGCACATTTTTAGACATCAATAGCAACTCCACTATGAACATCAATTGGTCAAATAGCCTAAGTGCCCAAAATCAAAACTTTGGTATGTATACTCAAACCTCTTTTGATTAGCATGCTTATTCTCTATCTCAGCATCACTCATATCAAGCTAATAACATTTATGTGTTCCCCCAAAGTGACCCTCAAGAAACATATCAACCCTATCATGGCCTTTACCTCCCTCCCACCCATGTGTATGACCAAGATCAGCCTCCTCTACATTCAAATTAGTCCTCTAATCCCCCTTGTCAAGACTATGTTTATCTTGTTACATCCTTGTCAGGATTCAAGCAAGCATTATCAGATTATATAGAGTTGATAAGGGAGATTGGTATGGGTTTAAAACTTTTTAGATACATCCCTATCCATATTCTACAAGAGGCAAGGAATTCTCTTTAGTTGGTCAAGAATAGGTGGTTAGTCTATGAGGTTTAATAATGGGAAGTTTGTGAGAGGGAAAACAAAGTGTGTTTGAGAAGCATGGTCCAAAGCTTGAAGAGTGTGTTGATATCTTATGAATATCATCAGTCTCAGTAAAATACCTCAAAGTTTCCTCCTCTCCCCCCCCCCAAATTTCCTCCTCTCACCTAGAATAAATCCCTAATCCTAAGAGGAAAGAAGAGACAAGTTATAAAGAAGTGGAATTCATGCAATTTTCACCTATTCTCCTTTAAGATATTGAGAACATGTCATATTAGAGGCCACCTTGGACCATGGATCCTAATTATGTTATGTCATCCCTTGTGAGAGAGCCTTCTCTTTTACCCACACAAGACCAAGAAGATGAGAAGGTGGCTCAACCTCATACCTTTCCATCTTAAAAATTAGTCAAAGAGTACCTTCAAAATAAATAAGAGTTGACTTTAGAGATGGTCCAAGAATTTATCCAAAAGTATGAAGGAGAGGTTGGCATGTTTCAATAACTTCCATTCAATTATTTTGAGCATGAAAATGAACAATATTAAACCTTTTAAATGGTTGAAGCAGTTAGTCAAGCATGGCAAGGAGGCCCTTGAGGATATCATGGAGTAGTTATTAGAGTCTCTTTACAAGCTTGAAGAGCCTACTATAGTGGATTTTCAAGTGGATACTATGAATAAAGAAATGGATCGATCCATTTGGCATGGGTTTGACACCAATGAATTAGATCTTGAAGAGGAAAATCCTCAAGTTGAATATCAGGGAGACCTTGAATGGATTACTAAATTTCCATTCTACATAGATGAAGAAGAAGATAAGAATAAGGTTACAGTAATTGATCAATATCATAATGAAGTATCACTTGGAAGTAGTGTTGATGTCTTCAAGTTTGAAAAATATTGGTTAAATCAAGAACCTCAAAAGCATGATAAGTTAGATTTACTTGTAATGATGAGCCCCCCTTCTGTACAGATGAAGAAGACCAATCTAGTTGTTATAGATTGAGTCTTGGTGAAGTTAAAACTATCTCTCTTACAAGTGATCAACAGGAAGTTACCTTTTGGGATGAACTAGAAATCTTTTTCCTGATCCTAGATAATCAACCTTCATGTATAAAAGAGTCATTAAGAGAAAAAATTTCAAGTGCTCTTATAACCCATCATGAAGTGAGCTTAGATATTTTTTGAAGATAAATATTAGCATCAAGCAAATCTTGAACCATTAAGGGATTTTGTCTACATTGGATACATGTTTGTCCCATTTCATCGATTGGAGAGTATGCCAAAAGGATTGGCAATCAAGTAACTTAGTTCACAATTTTTAGTGTCTCACAAGCAAGGTTTTTCATCCTTGTACATTATAAGTGAATGATGATACAAACTTCTCATTTGATCCAAGAGGAAAGTATATGTGAGTTGTAGCCTTATACATAATAGAGTAGATTTTTTGTTTTCCTCTAAGTTCCTTGTGTATATTTCCCTTTCATTGTCTGTTTCCCTTCCCTAAGTACTTTGAGAATATTTTTTTTTTTTTGGATTTGGGTTATCCTTGTTATTTTGAGCGACTCAATTAGAAGTTTTATAGCCTTGTGATCATTTGAAAACTAATTTGAGAAAGACTTCATGACCCCATAATCCCAATGGATATACTAAGAAAACTAGTCTTTTGCATAGATAGGCATGTAATCCTAAGAGATTATCAGAACTATTGACCAAAATTGGCCTACATACAAAAATTTTACTTAGATGGATTAGGCCACTCTCCTAGACCATTCAGTGACCTTTTACCCCCATGACTAGTCTCTTTCTAGTCTTGATTTGATGGTGTAGTGTAATATCCATTTTGAGCCAAGAAAATTTGTGGGATGATGAAACTCAATAGAGGGTGGTGATATTGAGCCTCAAATTTGGATAGCTCATCTTAGTTTGTTTGTACAAGCAAAAAAAACTAGAAAAAAGGGCTACAAGAGAGGTCTAAAGGTATATTGAAGTGTATTCAATTGGATAAGTTAAGACTCTTCACAAGTTGCTCTATATCAAAACACTGTACAAAAACCAATATGAGAATTGATTTTACATCTTTGAAAGCTTTCTTAAGGTATACTTCACATCATTGGGGCATGGACTGTGTGTGAAGGTAAAAATGTGGAATAGACTATTTAGAAGGTAGGGTTGGAAGGAGTGACTTCCAAGTAGAGTTGTTTAGACCCATCCAAAGTATTCATCATCTTGACTCTCTCCATACAAGTTAAAACCTTGATGATGCATTGCTTACCATCAACCATGCTAAAGTGATTTTGAGGACTAACTAGGTGTAGGTTGTAGACATTATCTAAAAGCATAAAGTGAGTGCATCCAAGTATAAAATAGGATATTATGACCTAATATAAAATAAAATTAATGGGATATAGTGTCTTAAGCATAAATAACCACCTAAAAATTTTCCATTTTCAGAACATGAACCACAATTGTGTTTGGTACCTTGAAAGACTAGTTATGATGCTTGAAGGATAAACTACCTAGTCATCAATTCAGATGAGGCCTATGTTAAATAATGATGGATTATGACCCTAAAAAACATCAAGGAGAGTGATACAATTGTATTAAGTTACATTATCACCTTCAGGGGTCCTCAAGCAAATTGGTCACCTATAACTATACCAATGTATCACAAAGAAGGATGGTGTCAGTGCTTGGTTATAGGTCTCAAGAGGTTCTCAAAGGATAAGTTGGAAAATATATGGAAAAAAAATATGGGATAGGTTTTATGGGCATAAAATTATCCTCAAGATTCAAATAGAAGCTTCACTTACAGCCATGCAAAGCACAGGCCCATCTCTGAGTTTGTGAAGAGCATGAAGTGGATTGAAGCATAGTAGTCTATTAAAGAAGTTCCATAGCTAAGTGAAGGGTTCATGATGACAATAAAAGTGTGGATAAAGTTAGGGTGTAGAAAAAAATTATCCAAATAATTTTTCACTCCAAGAATAACATGAAAATACCACTCAAACCATGGAAAATATAGTCGTATTCCTAGCCTGAGGGTAAATTTTGCGAAATTAAAGGTTTGAAGGTGTTATATAGGTAATCTAACCTAAAAATTTGATAAAGATGGTCCTCATGACCCAAATATGACTCCATGATTTATATTTGTCATGGATAATAAGGGAAATATCTACTTTTTTGTGTCAGACCTGAGCCACTCTCCATGAAAACTCATGTAGCTATTTACAATTTTGGAGAAATTGGTGTTTTTAAAACATCTACAGGTGGATTCAAACTCTCAAATTTGGTAAATATGATCTTAATGACCATATAATATTTAAAATTTCATCATAAATACCTAAATAATATGTAAACACTCATTTTTTATTACAAACCTTAGGCAGTCATGATCAGTCATGCATGCATGCAACCCAATAGCAAATTTAGAGAAAAAATAATCTACATGTCTCTACAGGCAAGATCTAGATATGAAAATTGGTATTAATTATGTTAGTTAGTGGTTATAATAATCCATAATCTTATTTTTTCCACATCCATAGTGTAAGTATACAATGTTTTGTCATAGCCATGTGTTTATCTGGTGACCCATTGGAGCTCATAAGGTTTTTGAGAGGTACAGGTATAATAGAAGTTTTTTGACTTTTTTATAGTGTTATAAGTTATTTTAAATTTATTATATGTCTTAATACACCTAATTATAGTTTCCAAAGTCTTGGTTTCATACAAATATGCCCTTGAGGGCTAGCTAAAGTATGAAAAACACAAGCATGTGTGCATAGGTCTAAATCTTTTGCTTGTTTCAAAGTTTTTTTAAGTATCATATGATTTATTTATTTGTTTCAGTTATTATAAATGTTTTTTAAATTATATTAATATAATTAAAAATTCATTTTCACTCTCAAGGAGAATTTTGAGCTTTTCAAGTTTAAAACACCCAATTCAAGCCCCCTTTTAAAATGCTCATATCTTTCACTGCATAAGGAATTGTATAAAATGATTTTAGTATGTTTTTATGACCCATATTTAATTTAAATAAATTATTTATTTAGTTTTGTTAATTTTATTAGGTTTAATAACTATCGTTAAGACTATAAGCAGGCCTTGAATGCAAGCAGATTCTCATAGGCAAAATGTTTACGTATGTATCTTTGCATGCCTTGTGCATGGGATCCCAAGAACTTTATGGAATTTTAATGGGTATATAGGATAAATATTAATGGAAATAATTTATGTAATTTATATCTATATATTATAAATGATCATTAAAAAGGTAGGTCTGTCTGAGCTACCAAAAGAGCCTTTTTGACCAGTTTTGAGTTTTTGAACTCATAGGCCTATGAAATAACTTGGAATAACTTTAAAACAACCTATAACATGTATAAGACTCTCAAAATATCATTTATAACCTATTATTTATAGGATATTGGCATGTGTGGGTGCCTAAGAGGCCCAAAATGACCTAAAAATGCTTATTTTTATAGGTCTCCAAAGGGAAAGATGGTATAAATGATATGAAGAGGCCTAAAGGGACCTGAACAAAATTATATGGCACTTTTATCCCTTCCCAATGGTTTATAGGGTGCCTTACTGAGTAGAAAGGCTAAAAACCTAAGTTTTTTGACATTTTATGAATGGTTGCAAGTTTAATGGAGATTTACACCATTATTGTAAGTCTTGAAGGTGGCCTAAATATTTATTTTTTTCTTCATAGGAATTATATGGATGTATATAATCCTTCTACAGCTTCATAAGTGGTTTTCATGGTGACAAATAGTCTTGAGAGTAGTTTCCAAGGTAGTTGGTTGAAGGTGGCTTAGGATTGAAGTTCTCCATCAATGGAGTCTAAGAGATTTGTAGGTTTAATGGAGTGTTTTTAGGTTGGGGGTGAAATTCTGAGTTGAGAAAAAAATATATAATCAAAAAGCAAACACTCAAACTTAACCTTCAAGATCAGTTAATCATAAAGTACCAAGATCACTAACCATCAAGTCAAGTGACTTCTATAAGCCAAGTGGAATGGGGCATAGAAGTAAAAGTGGGGGAGTTTGGATGATGGGAGAGAAAGTTGGAGCATTAAATGTATTTCTAGTCTTTGAATACTTTTCTCAAAGATAGTGGAGTGTGACATCATCTTCCTCAAAGTATTTTGTCTTCTAGTGATTTTTTTGGCCAATGAGAAGGCTTGAAGACCCTTTTGACGTTTGGAGGTTAATTTGATGAGAGAGGATCAATGACAATTAATCTAAATATTATTGAGACTCCATATAAGGTGGTTTAGTGTCATTTATTGAATTTTGAGAGCTTTCTTCTCCTCTCTCTTCCCTTTTCTCCTATATTTTCATTTTTCTTCCCCATTTTAGTGATATAATCTCATTTGAAAAGGCAAAACCCTATAAAATTTTGTAAAAATAGCCCTTTAAGTAATAAGATAACTTATTTTGCCTATCTCTTGCTTGTATCTAGTGCTCTAATCATTTTATGTATGATTACATTATGAAGGGGTGTCTTCTCTTAGTAATTATCCTTCTTTCTTTCTTTTTTTCAGGTATTCCACCATTGTTGTAGATCTAAACTTGTGATATTTTGGTCATTAGTGAATTTATAGTGTGAGTTTTACACTTCTCCATGCTTCATATTGTTTCAATGAATTTTAGCTTATATTTCAAGAAATGAAGAAGAAGAAACGAAGCATGGGTATGGTTTAAAAACTTCTTTGATTGTGCACATGTTGAATTAGAATATTGTGAAGAACTCATGTTTGGCTTGGGAGGATGAACTAAAAAAAATAAAACACTAAATCAAATAGTTGGTTAGATAGATAGTTGGGTGGATTACCTAAAACTAGCTAGATCTCAAAAGCAAGAGCTTCCTCGAGGGCTATCAATCAACATATTTTAAACAATTAAGTTTATAAAATAGAAGATAAAGTAATTGCATCAATAATCAAAATATATTGAAATTGAATAAAATAAATTACTAATAAATAAATAGACTATAAATGACTAATATAGTAATAAATAGGTCAATATTAATGCTAAATAGGTTAAGTATACTTCAAAAAATAGGTTGGAGGTCTGTGAACAGGTAGGGATATAGAATGTTGGATTTGGTTGAGGGTAAGTGGGTGAAAATAACTTGTTATTTTCTACCATAATGACCATCAGTAGTTGAGGTGACCATCGATGGTTGAGGTGACCATCAACAGTTGAGGTAACCATCGATGGTTGGATAAATTGTTAGCAATTGAGGTAATTGTCAATAGTTATTATGTGTTGGGTTTGGGTTGATGAAAGTTAGACTAATAGGATAAAAAAAGTAAATTCTAAGAGGTTGTTTTGTCAAGGGCTGATTATGAAATACAAAGTAATTAAATAATAGAAAACAAATACTTAGTTTATAAAAGATTGATCGGATGAATGATTGAGGCAATTGGCTTGTTGATGGAGTCTGGCATTATTCTAACAGAGTAATGATACTTGGTTGTTAACTGAAGGTTGGTAGTAATTCATCTCTCTTACATGATTTTTGGATCACTAGATTGTTGGAAGATCACCTAAAAAAGGAGCTCTATATGTAAAAGCTCTTGATAGTTGTGGATGGATTTCACCTCCTACTCCTCTTTTTTTATAGGTAAGGAAGGAAAAGATCAAAAAGATGTTAACTAAGCTTTCTAATTATAACTTGCACATGTAATGACTCACACATGGATTTAGATGAGCTAACTATTAAAAAACAAGGTGAATTTAAGAGGGATTTAAGTTGGTTTATATGATGGAACCTGACCATTGGTAGTCAAGGTGATCATCGACCAGTCACCCTAACCATCAATGGTCAAGGGCCAAAGGTAGGGTTGGTTAAAAGGTGTGTTTTATCTAGAAGGTCAATTAACTTAGGTTATGCCTAATTATTAGTAAAAAAGCTAGTGGTTAAACCTAAGGGGGTCCTGAGGTGGTCCAAGGGGATTGTAACATTCAAAACTGTCATGTGTGGATTCTTGGTGTCTACATTTTGCCCCTTTTTATTATGCAATTTTTATCAACAAGCTCCAAAAAAAATGGATCATGGGTCAAAAGTTAGGTTACCCTAAGTATGGGAGGAGGTTTTCCCCCTTAAAACTAAGAGTTGATGAGGTAAAAATAGAATTGTTTGTGGATTTGATAAGGTGGATGAAGGTGATGACGAAGGTGGATGTCATGAAGGTGGGTGATAGGTTAGGCACTGAAGTGAAAATATACACACGAAGTGCAACAAAAAGTATGATAGCCAAGATTATGCATAAATTAGGTTTCCATAGTTGGTAAAAAATTAAGTTTGGTGCTTAGAAAGATAAGTGATAAGTGGATCATATGACCAAATTTAGGCATGGTAGCTAGGAACACTCATAAACACAAGTCTCCTAAGTAAGGTCTATGTTTTTAAGGGTATACAAGGTAGGAAGTGCTCCCATTAAAAACACAAACTGGTCAAGTGAATTCATGGGTATCTGAGGTAGGAAGTGCTCCCAAGAATATACAAGTGGGTCAGGTATGTGTAGCATAGCATAATTTCAAAAAGTGGTCAACATGGTAATGTAGTCATTGTGGTCAAAGGACCAAGCAAAAGTCATCATAAAATGTACATTAGTTGGGCTGAAATGGTTTAATGGTGATGTGACATAGTGGTAGGATGTATCTTGTTTTATTCATGGCTATGATTTATGACATGCTAAATTCTAATGAGTATATGCTTCATTATTTGGATTTAGACATGTGATGAGAATGTTTGGTTGCTTTATTGTTCATGGATGCTTGATTTTGACATCATGATGGATATGCTAATGATTTTTATTTTTTATTATGATATATGTTGATGCGTTGTGGTTATGATTATGGTTATTGTTAATTTGCTTGAGGTAGAGAACATAAATTAAGTTAATTAACAATACTAGATGTGAGAACAAAGAATATAATCAAGAGATAAACTTCTTAGTAAATATGTCAACTAGTCATTATAGGATAAAAAGAGGGAACAATGCTTCTTCATAGATAAGGACTAAAATAAAACTAAATCTAGATTGGCTTAAGGAACATAATCCCTTTGAATGCTTCACATTAGCATTCAATGGTCAGTTAAAAAGGTGTCTTGATCACATAATGTCAAGTGAACTCAAAATACCTTGCTTATAGTGTATAAAGGGGAGGTGTATGAGAAATGGAACCTATTGTGAGACTAACATGCCTCATTTATAGGTTTCCAAAGATTAATTATAAATAAGTCTATGTCATATAAAATGTAGACCGATCAATGTAAGTAGTCTACTTATGAGAGTCGATTGCGACCTCCAAGATTATTTTGATTATGAGAGTCAATTGTAGCTTTCAAAAAAAATCTTTTGTTTTTTGTTTTTGTTTAATAATGGGTCTTTTTCTTATTGCTTAGGAGGGTTAGGGAAGTTAATTGATGTAGGAAGCTTCCAAGAAATTTATTTCTTTGACAAATGCCTTACTCAACCATCCTTCAAGGGAGTTGTCTAAGTTTGTGTGCTTTGTTTAATGATTTTGATAGTTGTACTTAAAAGGAGAAGTCCACCTTACTTGGATCAATTTTGAATATGTTTTCAATAACTATCCTTCAAAGGAGTAGTTTACGAATGCTAGGATTTTTATTTTTGCTTTACATGATTTTGCTTGACATAGACATGATTATATAGGCTAAAAGGCTTCACCTATATGAAGGCAAAAATAAAAGCACAAGAAGGTTGATTAGGTGTAAAGAGGTTTAAGAGACAATGATCATGGGAATCTCTCTTGTGAAAAGGGGTAGAAAGTACCATGATAATCATGCCATTGGTAGATTCATGGTACCCATTGTTCAAGATTAGGCTATGACTATGATGGGTAATCACATGATTCACTTTGAATTGGTTTCCTCTAAAATAGGGAGATAAATGTGGTTTGTAAGCAAGGGACAAGCTTAAGTTAGATAGAAGGTGATTTTGATCCTCTTTAACAAAATAAAGGATGTAGATGCAAAGCATTAAGGGGCTCAGGTTCTAGGTTGCCTTCAAGAGGATAACTAATAAGATCTTGATCCATACTTATGGGTTATGATACAAGGTCTAAGATAATTGAAATCAAAATTTCCCCACTTGATTTTTTCCATATTAGTGACATGTTGTTTTTCCTTCAAGATGAGGTATCCAATGTTGAATTCTCACACTCTAAGGTGTTTGTTATAGGCATGCTTGACATGCTCTTGATAGACATGAAGATGGGTAAGGGTAGCCAAATGACACTCATCAAGTAGCTCAAGTTGGGCTAAATGGTGCTAATGATAATCATCCTCATGAGATCCTACAAAGATATATAAAGAGATGGGATTTGGACTTTGAGAGGAAAGACAACCTTAGTCCCAAGCATAAGAGATAATGGGGTAGCACCCATAGGGGTTTGAATGCTATTGCGATATGCCCATAAGGTGAAGGGGATGTGTAAATTTCAATCCTAACTATATGCATTGACCACTTTAACGAGCACTTTATTAAGAGTTTTATTAGAGGCCTCTACCTATCCATTCACTTGAGGGTGATAGGATGAGAATAAACTTAACTTAATCTTGAATACAAAAAAAGACCTTGTACTTTCTTATTTTTACAGGATTTAACATAATTGATGATGATCTTTTCAAGAACATAGAAGTGAAAGATGATGTGATGGTTGATAAAGTCAACAATATTTTCCATTTTGGTTAAGACTAGAGGAATAGCCTCTATCCATTTGGTAAATTACTCAATCATAGTGATGATAAAATGGTGTCATTACCAAGAATGGGGGTTAATCTCACCAATAAGGTCCTAACCCCATTATGAGAAGGGCCAAAAATTAGTATAAATGTGAAGACTATGGCTAGGTACATGATGCAAATTAGCATATTATTGACATTCAACACACTTTTTCACATAATCATAATAGTCTTGGTTGAGGGTAGGCCAGTAATAGCCAAGGTGAAGGATGTGTTTAGTAATGGCTAGGCCACTAAAGTGGCCCCCATAGATCCCATCATGCATTTCTCTGATAACATGAGAGGCTCCTTGGCTACATAGGCAATGGAAGAGGAGACAATCAAAGCCACGTTTATAAATAAGTCCTTATATAATGGTGTAATATGAGGTACTTTGGATAAACTCTCTTTGAGAACTCTAGGAAAGACAAGAAGGGATGATGGCAAGGTTGAGATAGTTGAAGGTCTATTGATACCAAAGGTCAGGTTGGGTCTCTTCCATGTTGAATATGGTGGGAGAGTCTAGTTTGACATAGGAAGTATAGGTAAGTCTATGGATAATAATAGATATCTTAGAATTAGAGGGTGTAGATAGGATTTGAGAGGTAAGGGAATCCATGGTGTTGGTAAACTTATTTTTAGATTATGAGGTTGACTGGATACGGTAGTGTTCAAATGATGGGATTTGTCAACTAGTTGTTTGTGTTGTTACAAAACATCATTATTACACTAGTAAGAGCCATTGATTTGATTGACTACAAATTGGGAGTCACCAAAGATTTTGATTATTTTGAATCCCAAGGTTAAAGAGATTTGAAGGCCTATGACTAGGGATTCATACTCAACCATATTATCAGTACATTCAAAATCAAGCTTGAAAGACAAAGGAATAAGTTTACCATCAAAGGGAATAAGGATGATGCCATCTTCCCCACCACATTAACACTTTGATCTATTAAAGAACATGGTGACTTGAGAGGTGAAGTTTTCCTAAGAGAGGGTCAAGATGGACTCATCGGGGAACCCAAAAGGAGGAGGTTAGTTGTTTTCTAATGGTGCCTTGGCTAATTGGTCAGTAATGACTAACCCTTTAATTAAATTTTGCTAAAGGAACTCAAATTCAAACTTTGCTAAAAGCATGAGCCACATGTCAATGCATTGGTTTTGGTATGGCTTGGAGTGCATATACTTGAGTGGGTCACTATTGGTTATGACATAGGTTTTATGGTTAAGAAGGTAGGGGTGAAGTTTGATGGCCACGAAGACTAAATCTAAGCAAATTTTCTTGATATGGGTGTATCAAGTCTCATACTCTACAAGTATGTGGCTAATGTAGTGAACAGCTTGCTCTTTGTGTTGTTCATCTCAATGAGTAAGTATTTCCCCTAGGAAGTGGTTGGTGGATAAGATGTAGAGGTATAAAGGTTGGTCATCCTTGAGAGGGGTGAGGATATGTGGAGAAAAAAGGTACTCTTTGAGTGAATCAAAGGCCTTTTGACAGTCATTATTCCACTTAAAAGATACATCCTCCTTCAAAAGGTGGTGGAAGGATTGGCATTGGTCTGAGATCTAGGAGATAAAGTGATGAAAGGGTTGGAGTTTCCCCTATAAACTATGGAGTATCTTGAGGTTTTTTGGAGTAAGCATGTTAAGGACCACTTTGATTTTGGTAGGATTGACTTCAATCCCCTAAAGGGAAATGATAAAGCTAAGGATATTTCTTGACAAGACCCCAAAAATGAACTTATTAGGGTTAAATTAGACATGGTAATAGATGAGGTGCTCAAATATTATCTAGATAATGGCTAAATGATCCTTACGATATTTGGATTTTTCAAGGAGGTCATTTACATAGTCTTCTACAATTTTGTGGATAAATTCATAAAAGATATAAGTCGTGGAACATTGGTAGGTTACACTAGTATTATTTAGTCTAAAAGGCATGAATCTATATCAAAAGGTTCCTCATGGGGTGATAAAGGTGGTTTTTTGTTGATCTTCAGGGGCAATTAGGATCTGATTGTAACCCAAAAATCCATCCATAAGAGATAACATCTTGTGGTTGGTTGTAAGATCAACTAGTTGGTAAATGCTTGGTAGAAGAAAGTCATCTTTAGGGAAAATGAGGTTTAGGTCACTAAAGTACACATAAATGTGTAGTCCCCTTGTGGCTTTGGTGATAGGCACTACATTTAAGACCCATTGGGGATACTCAATGGGTTGAATGAAATTGGCAGATAGGAGATGTTGAATCTCTTCTTTGATGAGAAGGGCTATATGAGGGTACATTTGTCAAAGTTTTTATTTGACAAGCTTGAAATCATAGTTGGTGACTATGTTATGCATGGTAATGGTGGGTTCAATTCATGACATGTCACTATAACACTAAGAAAATTCTATGTTTTGATCTTGGAAGAAGCAGGGGAAGTCCTGAAGTTTCTTAGAATTTAGTGTTTGGCCAATTTTGACAATGTAGAGGTTATCCAAAGTGCCCAAGTTGACATCCATGGTGGATTATTTTAACATGGTTGAAGTCTCAGGAGGAAGAGATTTATGGATGGAAGAATTTAGGGTACCAAGGTAGGTGAGAATAAAATCATCATCTTGACACTAAACAATGTTAATGGTAGGAGAGTAATCTCCTATCTTCTCAAGATGGGTCAAAGGGATGGTAACAGTGGCCCCTTCTTTTTGATAATTTAAGGGTATGAGGCTAATCATGTTGATAAAAAAAAAGTTAGGTGGGATGATGTCATCATCCTCAAACTCAAGTGGAGGAGATGTAGTTAAGGAAGGGATGTCTTCCTCAATGATGGTGGTGGTAGGTGTTTTGGTTTTCCTCTTATTGGGTAGAATGAAATTGAGGTTGTGTTTCTCAGGAGGCTTTTTGGTCTCAATGGAAATAAATTCATGTGGTTCGTGTTCATATCATCCAAGACCAAATCCTTTCTAAGTACACCTTTGGAGGTATGTCTTAGTGAAACTCAATTTATCTAGATAAGAGAAGTTGAAGGTGAATAGTCAAGGTGAAGAGGAGGTGGTAGAAATGTCAAGTGGTTTATTGAGTCCCCCATAGATGAAATGGGTTTGATTGTTTGAAGGTCTAAAAGGAACAATGGTTTCAACATTGGGGTCATACCCAGGTTGGTGGTCAAGTTTCCCATACACTTGGGGAGTAGGGAAAGTTTCAAGGGTGAGGAAGTGATACTCCCCCAATGAAAGATGTTGAAATGTGGATTCTAAGTATTTCGAGGTGGGTATCTAATCAGAGGGGATAGATGAGTTAGTTGATGCCTCATTGGTAGAAGAAGGCATAACTTCCTCTTTCATGGTTGAGGGATTGTCTTTGGCTAATGAGGAATATCTATATGGGGGTAGGAGGATGTCATTGGGTTGGTAAGTCATGTTGAATGATAAAAAGGGGCTTGGGTCAGCTTGTATAGTGAAAACTTGAACTTCGTTCTCAAATTTGATGCAATGATGAAGAGTAGATGGAACACAACCCATGGAGTTAATCCAAGGTCATCCCATCAAAACATTTCATTGGATTTCACCTTCCACTACATAAAAGAGCTCTAGGAGTGTGTCAGGTCCTAAATGGATATGAAGGATAACAATTCCCAAAGTAGTGGCTATGGTGTCACTGAAGGATTGGATGATGGTCGAGGTTTTTGACATGACATTGTTAGGTAGGTTGAGTTGGTTTAAGGCATGGAATGAGATGATATTAATACTATCTCCCCCATAAATCATGATCTATTTGATGCAAGTCTAGCTAATATAGGTAGTAATAAAAAGAGGGGGATCTAGGTCATTAAGATGGATAGAAGATATTTTTGAATCCTTGTAGGTGATAAGGTTGGAAATTTAAAGAGTACCCACAAAGGCTGGCAAAGGTTGAGGGTCTTTTAGTTGAACCTTTACTAATTTCAATACCTATATCATTACTTAGAAATGATGAGGTGAAGTATAAATCAACTCATATAAGCTCATTTTTGTCAGGGTTTGGTGAAGTTGTTTGAGCGCCACTCTCCTAATTAATTTAGAGGGGTTAGATTGGGAGGTACCCAATATAAATACCTTAGGTTTGGTTGAAGGTGAATGTGTTTGATTTTGACTTGGTTGGGAGGTGGAATATGGGTACATCTATGGTATGGACACTTTGGATTTCATCTTCTCCTTTTTTTGATCATGTGATCATGTGACCACAAG
This sequence comes from Torreya grandis, assembly GCA_037957365.1. Classification (NCBI taxonomy): domain Eukaryota; kingdom Viridiplantae; phylum Streptophyta; class Pinopsida; order Cupressales; family Taxaceae; genus Torreya; species Torreya grandis. The sequence continues at coordinate 8,216,940 of JARHVA010000071.1, read as the reverse complement.
GATAGTATAAATAGAGGAAAGAGTTGGGGCAAGAGATTGGTTTGGTTCCTCATCACTTTAGGCTAAGAGTGAGGGAGTAGGAAGGCATTGGGTAGTGGTTTTTGGCTATTGGATTAATATTAGGTTCATGGGGCTTCATCTGTTAATATATCATCCTTGTCATAGAGCTAATGGATTATGGTTTGGAGAGCTTTGTAGTTCTCTATGTCATGCTCTAGTGTCCTATGATAGGAACACACTTGGTTGTCATTATACCAGATGGGTTTTAGACTAAGAGATTTAAATGGCTTGATAAGGGGTAAGGTCAAATAAGAATCTTTCAATAACCTTTGAAAAATGGTCAAGTAAGATTCAGCTAAAGGTGGAGAAGGTTTGAAGTTTTTGGTCTTGGTTGGTGGGATGGAAGTTTTCTTGAAAGCAGGCTTAGTGGTAGAAGTTTTGGTTAAGGTGGTGTTCTTAGGTGATAGTGTTGGTTTTGTTAAGGTGGAGGTTGATAAGTTGGAGGTAAGAATTTTTATGGTGGGTGGTTTGGTTTTTGATGGCTCGGTGAAGATGGGTGTGTTAAAAAGCAAGTGTGGTGGTGTAACCAACAGTCGCAGTTGGGTCTTAGTTGAGATAATTGACTTCCTAATCAAAGTGAAGGGATGAGGCCTAAAAGTAGAGGGTAAGGTTGAGGGAGGTATAAGTTTTACCCTCTAGCATTTTGGTGTTTTTAATTCCTTAGTTGATTTGGTTTGGTACTTGGTTGTTGGGTTTGGTGAGGTTAGATCCAATTTTAGGGATGGGTGATTAAGGCTCTGTGTAGGGAAGGTGCCAAGGTTTTTGGTTAGTTTGGTTGGTTTGGTTAGAGATGGTGATTTTCTTGTTTGAGGTTTGGGTGCATTAGATGGTTGAGAAATTGTTGGGTTGGTAGAGGTTTTTTTTATCAATTTGGTTGGTCAGATAGGGGTTTGAATAATAGGAGTGGTGGGTTGGTCTACCAAAAGTATGGTTGGAGGTTCCTACTTGGTGATTTAAGGTATCCCTAATTATTTCCAAAAGGTGGCTAGATCCTTGTTAGGTTTGGAGATAAATTCCAACCTCTAAACTAGCATAGGGAATGGTTTATAGACTAGTTTTGTTCCCTAGATAATAGACTCAAAAGATAGACCCATAGGGTGAGAAAGGGGGATAGTGACCTTGTCCTTTTCCTCAATCAAATGATACAAGGTGTGGATAGTTAGTTCCTCTATGGGAGTTATAGCCACGGTGTCTTCCTCTAAAGGAGGTGTAGACATGGTGGCTTCCTCTTTAGGAATGATCTCTAAAGGGGAAGTAAATTGCTTGGTAGTTGAGAGAGAAGGTGAAATGGTTATTTTCTTTAGTATGTTGATTGAAGGAGGGGTTGATGGCTCCACTATCTCAATAAGTGGATGAGGGGAAAGGTTACTTCCTCATCTTTGGGTCTCCAAAGGAATAGAAGGTGACTCCACTACCTTAATAAGTGGAGAGGGCAAAGAATGGGTATATTGGGCAATAGGTTCTTAAGTAATGAGTGTGTTAAGAACAATATTGACAGTATGGGAATCATAAAAACACTCAACCTTGTTGCTTTCATTTTTGGTAGGTGCAAGATTAGGAAAAGGTTGTATAAATATGTCAATGGCTTAGTTTTAAGTTTCATCAGGGTTGTCCAACACAAGCTCCCCCTTATAAATGAGGGATTGGACAACAATTTTGAAAGTATTACACCTAATGACATCATGCCAAACTACTTGATGGAAAGAACATAAGTCACTCTCTTTATATTAGCTATGTGTAGGATGATAGGAATCAAATTGTTGAGGAAGTTTGATAGGAGGAAGATGTATGATATTAGCCTTCAGTAACTTCTCCAAGATCAAAGCATAAGATTCCCAAAGTGGAGTAAATTGATTTTGATTGTTTTGGTTTTGGTTCCTCATGTTTTGTTTTGAGGAGCTAAAGGATTTTGGTTGATTGATAGATGGTCGAGGACTAGTCTTAAGGACAACCGCATTTATAGTTCCTTTGATTTTGGCATTGGTATTGGTTTGGTTTCCTAGTTTAGAGGAAGAGGTATCATTGGTTTTGTAGGCAATGTTTTTATTTTTAAACTTTAGCTTTCCTTCATCAATGGATTTGTTTTCTAGCTTATGCACCATGGTAAAATATTTTTCAAAGGTTCTAAAGCTCTGGACACATAGTGTAAGAGAGATGTGCTTAGAACATGCCCAAGCAAAAATTTATATCAGTTCAGATTGGGGTAAAGATAAGGAAATTTGATTGATTAGGCTTTTCTAACAGGATACAAAATCAGCAATAGATTCATCATCAAATTGATGGATAGAGTAAAGGTCAGTGATGGAAAGTTTCTTGGAGATGTTTATCGAAAATTGATCCAAGAAAGATCTGGAGAGCTAGTTAAAAGAGAACAAAGAGTGTTTAGTAATGGTGTTATACCAATCCAATTCTAAACTAGATAGAGACATGGGGAAGTTACAAAGAAGGAGGGCATCATCATAGGAAATCAAACAATATGCATGGACAAATAACTTGAGGTGTTGTTGGGGATCCTCATTACTCTGAAGCTTAGAGAACTTGGGAAGTTCCCACTAAGGAGGATATGGTATGATAGGGATAGATGGATAGATGGATGGGCTCGTTACAAATTTGGTCATATGATAAGATGTTATGAGCTCCAAAAATGGATGACTCTAAGGTAGTCATTTTATCCATGAGCATTTTCATTATATCTACTTGGGGTTAACTAGTTGAAGGGTTGTAAGGTGCATACTATTGTGGTGGTTAGGTGACATATCGATAAGTGATAGGAGGTTGAGGAGTTAGCACATATTGGTATGTGGACATTAATGGTTAGGTGGATGTTATGTAGGGGTAGGTAGATGCAGGTGGTTAGGTAGTAGGAAGAAGTACATGCCCTTGTGAGTTAGGGATGTAACCTAAGTTTGGTGTAATGGGAACCTGTTGGGTAGGAATGATGGTTAGGTTGGTGATAAAATCAAGGGTCATGACCTTTATACTGATGGATGGTAAGGTAGAAGGTATAGGCACCATAATATTTTGAAGTGGGGTAGTGGTTAGCATATTAGGGGTAGCTGAAGGAAGGTTGGTAATGCTAATGGTAGGTACTCCCATGGTGAGGGAAGTATAGGTGACTAGTGGTTGGGTTGCTCCTAAGGTAGAGGATTTGTTTGTTAGGGTAGAAGGTATAAGGGCGTTTATAGGTTGGGCAGGTTGGTTTTCCATGGTAGCATCAAAGGTATTATTGGCGGATGAGGAATCTTTGGTAGTCAATGGTTGGGTGGTGATTGTGGCAATGGAAGTGTTTCCCATAAGGCGGGAAAGCATACCATAAGGTGGGTCCATAGGTGGAACCAAAGCAAGGGTACAGTGAGGCATGGTGTTAAGATAATGTTGAAGGGCCACATGATTATTATCTAAAAAGGTGAAAAAGTTTGTCTCTTTGAGGAACATCTCAAGGGAAAGAAGGACTTTTTGAAGGATGAGGAGAGTTTTTTGGTTCAAAAATGTACTCCGTAGATGAGGAGGTAGCAGAGTTTGATTGGTTTGGTGATGGGTTATGTTCTAATAGGCTCTTTTGTTATTAGCAAGTTAGAACCATCCAAGATAAGGGAGAGAAAATACACAAACAATATCACCACTCAAATAGAGAGAAGACAAGAAAAGAGGAAAAAATGAATCACACACTAGAAAGTATGTTAAGTCCTAAAGTTTTTTTTAGTCTCTCTTTTGGCTTATGCCTTAAGATTTTAAGAAATTATATGACTCCACATGGGTTGATAGAACGTGTACTAGAAAAGAAATATATGGATGGTTTCCAGTTGTTTGGGCTCTCAAAAGGATCTATATTAAGAATCAATACATGGTTTGGTATTGGGGTCTACCCCCTCACTTCACACATCATAACAATAAGGGTTTTGGGTGCTTAGCCAATATATACTAATTTACAGAGTTTATACTCAACCAGAGACCTGAGTTGGTTCTCCCACTAGTAATGAACTCCAAGTAGGATTTTTAGGAAAGGGTAAGGTGACTGTTAGGTGATGAAATCCTAGTCGAGCTTTGTCTCAAGTTGTTTGATGTTTAATTGATGTAGGTGGTTTGGTTTGATGTGTGAAATAAGAGTGATGTTATGATAAGATTATTGTGATTTAATTTAACTAAATGAGATAAACTTACAAGCAATCAATAGATGCACTTGATTTTAAACCAAAAGGAATTTTGATATCATTTATGAGCAAGGATAAGGAGAAGAGCATATAGATACAAACAAGAAAAAAATGAGTCAAGACTCAAGGCCCCACCGAGATTGCCAGAATGTTTCAATGAATTTCAGCTTATATTTCAAGAAAGGAATAAGAAGAAACTAAATATGGGTATGGTTGAAAAACCTGCTTGATTATGCGTGTGTTGAATCAGAAGATTGTGAAGAACTCCTCTTTGGCTTGGGAGGATGACTTACAAATAAGAGAACACTAAATAAAATGGTTAGTTAGATACATAGTTGGGTGTATTACCTATGCTAGTTAGATCTCAAAAGCAAGAGCTTCCTCAACAGCTATCAATCTACACATTTTAAATAAATAATTTATAAAATAAAAGATAAAGTACTTATATTAATCATCAAAAGCTATTAAAATCAAATACAAGAAATGCTTGATAAAGAAATAGACTAGAAATCACTAATATAGAAATAATTGGGTCAATACTAATGCTAAATAGGTCAATTATGCTTCAAAAAATAGGTTAGGAGTCTGTGAATAGGTAGGGACACAAAAAGTTAGATTTGGTTGAGGGTAAGTAGGTGAAAATAGCTTGTTTTTATTTTTTACCACAGTGATCATTGACAGTTGAGGTGACCATTGATGGTTGAGGTGACCATAAGCAGTTGAGGTAACCATCGACGGTTGGATAGACCATTGATAGTTGAGGTAACCATCAGTGGTTACTATGTGTTGGGTCTGAGTTGATGAAAGTCAAATTGATGGGATCACAAAAGGAAATTCTAAAAGGTTGGTTTGTAGTTGGTTGATTACAAAATACAAACAAAGTAATTGAACAATAGAAAATAAATACTTAGCTTATAGAAGCTTGATCAGATGAATATTTGAGGTGATTAGCTCATTGATAGAGTCTAACATGATTTTGATAGATTAATAATACTTGTCTATCAATCAAAGGTCGGTAGTAAGTCAGCTCTCTAACGTGATGGATGGATCATTAGATTGCTGGAAAGACCTGCAAAAGAAGCTCTAGATGTAAAATTTCTTAATAGTTGTGGATGGATTTCACCTCCTACTCCTCTCTTTTTATAGGCAAAGAAGGAGAGGAGTAATAAGATGTTAATTGGGCTTTCTAATTATAACTTGCACATGTAATGACTCACATGTGGATTTATATGAGCTAATTATAAAAATCAAGGTGGAGTTAAGGGGGTGTTAAGTTGGTTTAGATGGTGGAACCTAACTATCGGTGATCAAGATGACTGTCGATGGTTACCTTGATCATCGATGATCAGGGGTCAAAGGTAGGGTTGGTTAAAAGGTGTGTTTTATCTAGAAGGTCAATTAACTTAGGCTAGGCTTGGTTATCAGTCAAAAGGCCAATAGTTGGGCCCAAGGGGATCTTGAGGTGGTTCAGGGGGATTGTGACATTTGGAATCATCATGTGTGGATTTTTGGTGTCTACACATATCTTGCCTAGTGGGCCTAGTTTTAGAAATATTGATGCAAAATGGCTAGTTTAGGAGATTGTGTGAGGGTTATCTTTGAACTACCTTAGTATTAATTTTATATAATTTGAAGTGTATTTAAGTTTGGTGCATCACCTTATTTGTGTTTTTAATCATCCCTTGCAAACCTTTTATCTCCTTTTTAAGCAGAATTAGTTGTTTAGGTGAGATACCAAGAAGAAATAGCCTTCTCTAGAGGTTCAACCCCATCACAGGATACCTACAGCTTGGGGATTCCCATTTTATATCAATGAGAGAGATCCTAAAGAACTCTCTCATGAGGGTGAAATTATGTGCTACAATAGGATCTTCTTTAATTATAACATGAACATCATTATTGAGCAAATAATACCATAGCTTTTGAGTAAAAAAACCAAGGTTAAACATAGTTTTTCCATGGATGTATATTTGCATTCATAATTGAATAACTAGTGACTGATATAATAGATTGCATGCTCTTTGTGATTATCATAAAATTATACTAACAAGTCCCTAAGGGCCTCATGAGTGGATGATATGTAAAGAAGTAGTGGTTTATCTAGAATAGAAGGCATAATTACTGGTGGGTTTTATAAATATGCTTTGATTTTATCAAAACTTTGTTGACACAAATCATCCCATTTAAATTTTGTGTTATCTTTTAGCAAATTCATGAAAGGAATTGTTTTATCAGCCAACTAAGTAATAAAACATTGAATAGCCTAAATTTGGCCCTATAAACATCAAAACTATTTTAGATTGGTTGGTGGTGGCATTTCTATAATGGATCTTACCTTTTTTGGATTAACCTCAATGCCTCACTGAGAAATAATGTATCTTGAGCTTTCTTGAAGATACCCTAAAAACACATTTTTTTGGATTTAATAAAACATTGAACATTTACAAGCACTCAATTATTTTTTATAAATCAGTACCATGGTCCTAATGATGTTTGTATTTTGTGAGTAAATCAAAATAATCCTCAATATTTTTGTGTATAAAATCATTAAATAAATTATTCATGGCCCTTTGATATGTGGTTCCTACATTTTTTAATAAAATATACACCAAAGAGTGGTAAATGTGGTATTTTCTTAATTTACGAAGTTAATTTTGATTGGGTTATATATTAGGAATCAATCCATAAATTAAAATATCTCATATCTAGTTGTAGAATCTAAAATCATGTCGATATTAGGTAATGCAAAATCATCTTTTGGACAAACCTTATTTAAATCATGGTAATAGTGTAACAATGAATGTCACCATTGGGTTTTGTAATAGGAGCAATGTTGGACACTCATTCAAAAAGTGCAATAGATCTTATAAATTTATTGCCTAAGATCTTCTAAATTTCATCTTATACCAAAAATGCCACTTTAGGATGGATTTTTTGAATTTACTATTTTACTAGATTTACATCTAGGTACAATAATATGTTATGCATTACCACCGATGGATCAATACCAAGCATATCTGAATAAGCCCAAGCAAGGAGTTTAGGAAAATCACAGAGGACTTGTTTATAGGTTTTTCATTCGTCATCCTACATCATTTTATCAAGTAAAACTGGTCAAAGGTCCTTATATGTTCCAAAGTTAAATTTGATTATTTCTTAATTTAACAAAGTAGATCTCTTAGTGATAAATGGTATGGTAGGAATAGTGTTTGATGTGTCATATTGGACATTGGTATTATTACTCTCACTAAAGTAAGCATGAAAATATATGGCATGAGGAAACCTGTTATTATTATAGAAGGAAGGGAGATCCTCATATTCCCCCAAGTACTCAAATAATGATTCATCATTGGAGAACTCATCCAATGTCTCAATTTTTAGGGAAGCACCTATTGGTATTTTTATCCCAAAAAAATCAAAATATTAAATACCCTGAGGGAGACCCCCTAATGTTTTCACAAAATCCCTTAAGCTAACCAAACAACCCATTTTCCATTTGCATTGTGGAATCTAAAACCCTAGATGCAATCTTTAATTTCCAAATTACTTCATAGACTCTGGATCTCACAATGCACTAGCCTTCAAAAATTGGCAAAATCTAGAACTCAAAATGAAATAAAATTGCAAATTTCATGCTGAGCTCTTGATTCCATGAAGATATAAATTGGAAAAACCTAGAACTCAACACATAATTTATAATTTGTAAAATTGTAAATTACATGTTGAGCTCTAGATACTGCAAAACCAAACAACCTTCCCCACGGGATCTAGAACCTAAAGCACAATTTGCAATTTGTAAATTGTATCTCAAGTTCTGATTCTTGCCAATTGCCCAAACTATAGGATTCAGAACTCTAGAAGCAATTTGTAATTTTGTAAAATTACAATTTTCTCTAAGATTTTTGACTTTCGTATATAAAAGCCATTCAAAACCCTCCCAACTTTGGGAGACATTAGACTTGCTCTAAACACCTTGAGGTTCTACCACCAACTGCCATTAATACATTAATTACAAGGATTTTATATACAAGTAATGCAATTTGGGGGATTTTTTATTCATTTTTTAAAATGCTAAGTATGTTTTCAAGCTTTGATCATGGCCTTCATACCTTCAACCTTGAGTCATGTGCCAATAGAGTACCTACAAGTTTCAAGTCACATCTACAAATTGAGTGCCACATCATTTTCACCATTGCATGGTATTCCCCTTATATTTTCCACCATTATTCTTGAAATTTGAATATTTTTGATTTATTTATGTTTCTTTCAAAGTTATTTCTAGAATTTTAGGGTTTTGTTTGAGTTTTCTGGTCTAGATTTTCTTGGTTGTCATTATGGTTATCATAAGATCATGTTTGTTGTTTATTTCAAGTATCTTGCTTAGCAAAAATCTAGGGTTAATTCTACAAAAAAATTATCACAAAAGCTTTAGGTTTTCCCAAAGAGATTTGCATTCAAATCTAGGGCTTCATCGAACTAGGTGAATATTCCCCATTCAAACCCAATGAATATTCCTTAAAAATATTCTCTAAGGTCCCTACAGACATTGGACTTGTCCAAAACACCTTCCATTTTCGTGGGAGGTTATACCTATTTCAAGCATTTCCAATCCTTATGGGATTCCACATTACTAAGAACACTTTTTAGCTCTATCAAAAATCCAACCTGCTCAAAACACTTCCTATATCCATGGAGTTATCACCTACTTCAAATACCTTTTAGTTCCATCAGAAATTTTACCTTCTCAGAGCACCTTCCATCTCTACCAGAGGTTATATTTGCTTTAAACACCTATAAACTATGCCAGTTCTTGTAGTTGGTTTTCCACAAGCCTCCTATCTAGATTCCATGTTTTCAAAAGAAATGAAGTTCAAATAAAAAGGCCCTAGAGTAAATATTAGCTTAGAGTCCAATATAGTAGAGATAACATATACTGATTTAGGTCACATTGACCTAGGGGACTTATGATCCCAAATAGGTGAAAAGTTTTAAAATGATTAGATCTAGAGTATTTATGTCTCTGGATTTCCCCAAGCTATAGAATTTCCATTATCAGTCCAAAGCCCCAATTTGGTGCTAACACTATCCCAACACTATGAACCTGACAGAAGATAAGTTTTAAATGACAAAGGGGAAAGGATTTTGAATCTAGACCCTGACTTTGTTGATTAAATATTTACAATCCTAGAATTTGAGAGTTATCTTGACATAAATTTATAGACATCCACATAATTCTTATAAGATAATAGAGATAGATGTTAGAATATGATTGATAAATAATGGCTTTAATCCCTCAAGGCTACCTCCACCAGATTATCAAAGACCTTGTATAGGGTTGATTTCATTGATGAAGTGGGAGACATTATCATATTGTTGCATAAAATCACTGGTAGTCCTGATGCTAAGAGATTTTAAGAGTGGATGTACCAGTACATCTGGATCATTTAACAGAATGTTCAATACATTCACTGGGCTCAACTCATAAGTGATTCCCTCCACAAGCAATTTATGGAGGTACAAACCACTAGCAAGTTTTTCATGACTTCTTACCTCGTATACATTTTGGCCAAAGGGAGATCTTTCCTATGACTTAACATAGTACCTAGAGAGACAATAAAAGTGTATAACTACTATCCTAAGCTCACATTCAAGGCCAGTAGACAATAATTTAGAAGATTCAATGATGCTTTCATCTATTGCATCATTATCATGGTTGATAAATAACTAGAGAGAATGAGATTATCACTAATAGTAATTATATATATTAGAAACTGGGGCTCATACTTCATTTAGTTCCCCACCTATCCTTATTTTAAAGTAGTCAGATTTAGTTATTTCCCCTATACACTTCTCTGATATGTTAGTGATAAGTGGGCATTGATAGAGCTGATCAAGCAACTTGTAGAGACCCATAAGCTCATTTTCAATAGGCATAAGACTTGAATTCATTTTCCAATCTCTATTAGTAGATACACATGTCAATCCATCCTTAAATCCAAATGTGTTAAAGCTGAAATGTGCCAAATGACCTTAAAGACTTTGCAGTCCAGGACATTTTTTTTTGTTTATGGAAAGATCACCAACACAGTAGTAGTTTCAACATATGTTCATATTCTATATTTTGAGGACAATTGGGAGGAATATGAGGATGAAGAGAGGGTAAAAATGAGATATTATTATATAATGACCTTGGAGCAGATCAAGGATTATGATTTGGCACTAGTCCCTAATGATTTAATGGATGATGAGTCCCCAATGGACCCAAATTATTATAAATAAATTATCACTCAACCCTTACCACTAATTAGGTGGTCAGCTCTTGAATCTTTTTCTTTATTAGATAGGATAGTAGATGTGATCAATAGAACATTCAATTAGCTAAGGAGTAAGGGAATATAAGTAACAAAGTAAATAATAGGTATCAGAGAAAATCTTTTGAATCTTAAGGAAGAGAGAATTTTGTGTTTACATACGGCCTTAGTGGGATAGCTGGTGAGAAACCAGAAGAGTCAGGGACTTCCAATAAAAATAAGAAGATGACTAAGGACAAAAAGGGGAAATCAAGCAAGGATGGGGGAGCTACAAGTTGTCCCTAAAAAATATCACTCATTTTTGGGACAACATTTGAACTATTTTGGTCTTATAGACCAAAATTGTCTCTTCCCTTTTCAAAATTTGTCTTGGGCATTCAAATTCCTCATTTTTCAAGCTTTTTAGAAATCTACGAACTACAAACAATCTCATTTTTACAAGTTCAATGGGTTTCACGACTTCTATAGGTGGTTTCAATCAAAAGAATCAGTTTCTAACAATTGGTCATTTTCAAAATTGGTTCATCGCCTTGGTTCAAATAAAAAAATTCATCGACAAGCATCAACAATAGGTTCAATGTTTGGTTCATCTTTTGGTTCAACGTCAAATGGTTCAAAGGCAGGTTCAATCAAGCGGTTCAATGCTTTGTTTCAACATTTGGTTCATCCACCTTGTTTCAACTTTTGGTTCATTCTTTGGTTCAATCAAATGGTTTATCAGTCAGTTCAAAGCTTTGTTTGAACCGTTGAACCAAAACTTGGTTCAACATCTTGGTTCAAAGACATGGTTCAAAGGCAAGTTCAATGTTTGGTTCAATGCTTAGTTCATTGGCTCGATTCATTCAAATTGAACCATCGGCTTGAACCATTTTTGGTTCAACTGATTGGTTTAATGTCTTGGTTCAATGGAATGGTTCATCACCAAAGTTCAAAGGTGGTTCAATGCAAAAGGAAGCTTCCCAAAGGACAAGTGCCCTTGCAGAGGACACTTAATCAATAAAATCACCCTTCAAAAGGGTCATTTTCAGGGAAGCCAAAAGGTAATTCTTTCAAATTTGTTTAAGGCATTTAAAATTAGTTCCCCAGATTTTTTTCTGTGGGAATTTTCCCTGGGAAAATGTCAGTGGGAGGAAGCATAAGAAAATCCCAAGGGATATCTGAAGGGTCACCCGAAGAAGCCTGAAAGGCCATTTAAAGACTGCCTGAAGGATAGATATCCTTGTGGGAGGCTATTCTGACTCAAAATGGGTCATTTCTCAAGGCCTAAAAGGGCAAGTCCAATCTGTAAAAATACCAAGCAAAAAGCCGAAAGAAGACTAAGGAATGACACGCTCAAAAATGTCAAATTCAACACAGTGAACTAGCCATTTATTCTTTGAACATACAAACCAAAATACAATCACATATCTCAAAGCCAAGACCAACAGAAAGCGGAGAAAGAATAAAATAGTAAACTAAATCTAGGACCCAATTTAATTAACCAAAAAAAGAGGAATGATGAAGATAAGATCAGATCACTAGGAGAACATTGGAAGTTGTAACTTTCAATAAGCGTGACTTAATTTCTTGCATTGATAAAATCAAATGGGTAAAGTGCCCCTAAGTTCTAGCATGTCTCTTTAATAGATTCCAATGCAAAATGATGTATTGATTGTTCCCAAGTCCTTCTTGAAGAGGTTATATAAGGGACTTTATTCTATTGTAAGAAGGATCTCTTTTTTGACAATTAGAATGAAACTTTGCCCAAATTGTAAGGCATTATTGAGACTTTGAGCTCAAATTGCCAATCATATTTTGTTACTAGAATAAGAAAGCAACTGGTTTTTCAGACTTTGTGCTGTAATATCTTTGTTATTGAGGAAATTGTTCTTATGTCTTTTTCTTTAATATATCTTATGTTCCTTTAATTCAACAAGCAAAATTAGTGACAACAGTCAAGAAGGTGTCCTAAAGAGTCAACTGTGGAGAGATTTTGTGCCCCCATAATTGCCTTTAGTGTGTTTTCTTTTCATTTCTATGTAAAGGACCTTGAGGTGACTTTGTGCCCTCATTTTCCTTCATATCTTACTCTAGAGCAATCCAGGTGAAGACTTTGTGCTGCATCTCAATTTGTTGGTTATTACATCCTTTGCTACATTTTGTTGTTATTGCTAGGAGTATTCTAGTGGTTTGTTGAATAACACTTCTGAAAGAAGAGAAGTACTATTTGTCATTTCCCTTAAGTTTTTCATTTGATCCACGTGCATCATCTCTAAAGGAAGAGAGATGGATGGTTTGTCCCACCCATGAGTATTATTTTCTGTTTATATATATATATATATATATATATATATATATATAGCGTACTTACAGGGAACCTCCCCTTGATGTGAGGATAGATCAGTGTCTTTCTAATGTGGTAAAACTACACATTTGGATGACTAATCTTCCTACTTTAGCTGATTAGACCTATTTTGTTTATCAGTACGCTGATCGACAAAATATTCAACCAACAATTTTTGGCGACTTTGCTGGGGACACAGTAATTTTGTGTAATTTAGAACCTCAAGTTTTAGATTGAAACATCACCTGGGTCTTACCCATTATCCATTTATAGCCTTACCATTTTCATCCATCTCCATTATATTATCTGGTCTGCAAAACCAGAGCTGCTGGGAAAGAAAGCGCAGTTTGAAGCCTCAAGCTTTAAGCTGAAGCAAGGCCAATTTATTTTCCATTTTTGTCCTATAATTTGGCAACTCCACTCAGATGTGTTATCCCTATTATTTATAATCTGATCATGGCAGTTTGAGGCCCTTGGGTAACTCATTTGGTCCACTTAATCTAAATCCACCCCTGCATGAGCTACCACTCAGTTTAAGGAAGAATTTCCCCAAATTATTTGGTGATGGAAGAGTCCACCCTGATCAACACATTGCAGCCTTCACCATAGCTTGTGGTGTGACAAGGGTGGAATTTGAAGACGTGGCAGTCAGGCTTTTTTGTGGAGACACTACAAGGTGCTGCTACAAACTGGTTTTATTGTCTGCAAGCTAGATTAGTGACTGATTGGGATACACTTAAAGCCAAGCTTGAAGCAAGATTCAAGCCTCTAGAAGATGCAAATGCCTTGCTATCCCAGCTCACATAGATGAAGAAGGAGCCCCATGAACCTATGAGGAACTTCATTGCCAGGTTCAACAAGCTGAGGCACAGGATTCCCATGATCGCTTAGCTGACACCTTAGAATCTCATGTGTTTCTTCATCAATTCATAGCTGCCTAAAGTGAGTTTTCTATTGAGACGGGCTAGACACATAAACCTTGAGGCTGCTCAAGACTTGGCTACTGAGCTAGAAGATGACCTTATCTTGGTAGGAAAGATAAGGAGAGATCCTAATAGAAATAGAGCTTCATCATCTTCTGAATATTCATCTACAAGCACCACTGATCCAATGGTGCAAAGGCTGGAAAATGAATTGCTAGCCTTGAAAAAGCAAATGGCACCAAGTATGTCTTCTGATCCTCTATATAAATATATACCAAGGAGGACATTCCCTATTCAGCCATATCAAGGCAACGTTGCCAGAAGTCAAGGGCAACAAAATTGTCTTCCTCCCCCATAGAGGAATCCTGCCTTGAAGCACCTCCAACAAACTTGGTAGTTGGATATCTAGAAACAGAGCATGTTTCCTATTTCCAACCTGAGTTAGAGCAATAAAATGGTGTTGATCTCTTCAAGGAGGATCTAGAAGAATCAGCTGGTGACTCCCACATTGGTTTCGTAAATTATCAAGATGAATCTAGAAGTGAAGGTGAAGTAATCAAAGGATCATACATAGTATTCACCCAGTCCCAGAATTAGTCAGCCTAGTAGGCTGACAAAGAGAAGATAGAGGAGTGACCCCAAATAGCAATTTCAATTGTTGAGCAAAGAACCCCTCTTCCTTTTCAATCAAAGGCCCAGATGATTACCAAAGAAGTAAGTACATCAAACATCTCTGTACCTTCTACTTCAGCTTCACAAACCAGTCCTTCCCCTCTCGAAAATCAAAAGGATGAACTCCCATCCTCTCTTCCAAATCCATTCCAGTCATTTGACATGATTGATCATGTCAAGGAATCCAAAATTCAAATGACTGAGTTTGAATCCCTTCAAGTCAATCCTGAGCAATTGGACATTGATGGAGAACCAGATGCAGACCTGTCTAAGACAAAATACGTGGTCACCCAAACATCAACCCCTGTAGCATAAATTCTATCTGAGTCTTCAAGCAAGGGTAATTATTTCTTTACCATAGAGGATGTTCATGTTTCTTTAGATGAAAGTCCTATAGCTGACAATCCAGGAATTGATCCAAACAAGACTTCAGGAGAATTGGTAGGATGCAGCATAAACAAGGAAGTATCTTCCATCTCTAATGAAGAGAAATTTGATAGGAGATTAGCTTCTAATGATGACAGAAATTCTTCCACCAATGATGAATTTAGAACTATGTTGATATTTCCTTAAGGAAATATTCTTCCTTCATGCAATTTGCAAGTCAGCAACACCAACAACACAGTTGGATGTGAATTTTTGTTGCTTAAATTGAAGATTGTTCAAGATGAAGAAGTCAAACTCCTTCACATCAAAGGAGATGTTAATCTGATAGTTTGTCAAGAGTTTGCTATGGAAAATCCAATCATATGCTGGACTGAACCAGAAGAACAACCAATTATGGTAATGGACCATGTTGTTGCAAATCAAAATCAGGCAAAGGAACCCTTCGTAGGGAGAGCAAGGAGTTATGGTTTTCAGTTTGAATACCACGTCCTGCCATAGAGCAAAAAGAAGGAAAGACCAAGAGGAAGATGCAAAAAATTGGTTTCCTAGTGGAGAGCTCCATTCGCCTGCCACCGTTTTTGGGGACAAAATGTCTTCTTGCTAGTTTACCAAAATGGCACGCTATTTTCACTATCTCTCAAGAAGCAAGATTTGAAATACTTCAATTTTTGAAGTATTAGATCATTGCATATGTATATATGTATATTTGTACAATTTTTAATTCTATTTTGTTTTATTTGTTTTCATTTTTGATGCCTTTCATTTATGGGTAGCATTACTCTGTAACCCAATGGCATACTTGAAGACACTAGAGATTCTAGATTCTACTCCTTTCAATTCATTTTGCAATTGACAGAAGTTCCCCAACTAGAGCCAACTGTTGTCCCCCAAAAATATCATTCATTTTTGGGACAACATTTAAACTATTTTGGTCTTATAGACCAAAATTGTCTCTTCCCTTTTCAAAATTTGTCTTGGGCATTCAAATTCCTCATTTTTCAAGCTTTTTAGAAATCTACGGACTATAAACAGGCTCATTTTTACAAGTTCAATGGGTTCCATGACTTCTATAGGTGGTTTCAATCAAAAGAATCAGTTTCTAACAATTGGTCATTTTTGAAATTGGTTCATCACCTTGGTTCAAATAGAAATTTTCATCGGCAAGCATCAGCAATAGGTTCAACATTTGGTTCATCTTTTGGTTCAACATCAAATGGTTCAAAGGCGGGTTCAATCAAGTGGTTCAACACTTTGTTTCAACATTTGGTTCATCCACTTTGTTTCAACTTTTGGTTCAACCAAACGGTTCATCAGTCGGTTCAAAGCTTTATTTGAATCATTGAACCAAAACTTGGTTCAACGGTTGGTTCAATGTCTTGGTTTAAAGACATGGTTCAAAGGCAAGTTCAATGTTCGATTCAATGCTTAGTTCATCGGCTCAGTTCATTCAAATTGAACCATCGGCTTGAACCATTTTTGGTTCAACTGATTGGTTCAATGTCTTGGTTCAATGGAATGGTTCATCACCAAAGTTTAAAGGGGTGGTTCAATGCAAAAGGACGCTTCCCAAAGGACAAGTGCCCTTGTGGAGGACACTTAATCTATAAAATCACCCTTCAGAAGGGTCATTTTCAAGGAAGCTGAAAGGTAATTCTTTTAGATTTGTTTAAGGCATTTAAAATTGGTTCCCCAAAATTTTTGTCCATGGGAATTTTCCCCGGGAAAATGTCAGTGGGAGGAAGCATAAGAAAAGCTCGAGGGATATCCGAAGGGTCACCACAAGAAGCCTGAAAGGCCATTTAAAGACTGCTTGAAGGATAGATATCCTTGCGGGAGGCTATTCTGACTCAAAATGGATCATTTCTCAAGGCCCAAAAGGGCAAGTCCAATCTGGAAAAATACCAAGCATAAAGTTGAAAGAAGACTAAGGAATGATGTGCCCAAAAACATCAAATTCAACATAGTGAACTAGCCATTGATTCTTTGAACATACAAGCCAAAATAAAATCACAGATCTCAAAGCTAAGACCAACAGAAAGTGGAGAAAGAATAGAACAGTAAACTAAATCTAGGACCTGATTCAATTAACCAAAAAAGGAGGAACGATGAAGATAAGATCAGATTGCCAGGAGAACATTGCAAGTTGTAATTTTCAATAAGCGCGACTTATTTCCTTGCATTGATAAAATCAAATGGGTAAAGTGCCCCTAAGTTCTGACGTGTCTCTTTAACAAATTCAAATGCAAAATGATGTATTGATTGTTCCCAAGTCCTTCTTGAAGAGGTTATATAAGGGACTTTATTCTATTGTAAGAAGGATCTCTTTTTTGACAATTAGAATGAAACTTTGCCCAAATTGTAAGGCATTATTGAGACTTTGAGCTCAAATTGCCAATCATATTTTGTTACTGGAATAAGAAAGCAACTGGTTTTTTAGACTTTGTGCTGTAATATCTTTGTTATTGAGGAAATTGTTCTTATGTCTTTTTCTTTAATATATCTTATGTTCCTTTAATTCAACAAGCAAAATTAGTGACAACAGTCAAGAAGGTGTCCTAAAGAGTCAACTGTGGAGAGATTTTGTGCCCCCATAATTGCCTTTAGTGTGTTTTCTTTTCATTTCTATGTAAAGGACCTTGAGGTGACTTTGTGCCCTCATTGTCCTTCATATCTTACTCTAGAGCAATCCAGGTGAAGACTTTGTGCTGCATCTCAATTTGCTGGTTATTACATCCTTTGCTACATTTTGTTGTTATTGCCAAGAGTATTCTAGTGGTTTGCTGAATAGCACTTCTGAAAGAAGAGAAGTACTGTCTATCATTTCACTTGAGTTTTTCCTTTGATCCATGTGCATCATCTCTAAAGGAAGAGAGATGGATGGTTTGTCCCACCCATGAGTATTATTTTATATATATATATATATATATATATATATATATATATATATAGCATACCTACAGGGAACCTCCCCTTGATGAGAGGAGAGATCAATGTCTTTCTGATGTGGTAAAACTACACATTTGGATGACTAATCTTCCTACTTTGGCTGATCAGACCTATTTTGTTTATCAGTACACTGATTGACAAAATATTCAACCAACACTACAGATCAACCAATAATCATCTCTTTTAAAGACATAGTTACAACAAGTGATTCCATAGCTTTAATCCCCATATTTATCATAGTGATGACCCTAATTTATACTATTCACCCTCCTCCCATGTGTATTATTATAAAGTCTCTAATAGCTCCACCTCAGGTTTCCATTTCCCCTACACCTCAAATTTCCACTCTACCTCTCATTCCTACCACCTCACCTATCACAATAAGTTCATTTCAACCTATGCAATCAGTTCAAGTGGACACTCGAGGTCTCTCATTAGTGGATTCTCAAGTTTCCACTCCACTTTCCCTCCCTTTATTTTCAATCCATCCTTTTTCACTTTCTTTTTCCATTCCATTGACAATTCCTTCCATTTCATCCCTATTAATTTCCACCACCACTCAATATTAAATTATTGGAGACTCAATCATCATGAAATCAATTTTGTAGGCTATCCCAACTCCTAAGGTAAGTACTATTTAACCTTCATTCCCATTCACTTTCCTTACATCACCAACCCTGAGTGGTCCAAAACATTTTATTTATTCATTCAATGCCTTGGCTTCCACCCTCCCACCTGTTCCCAAATTTAGAATCCCTATGTCTATTCCATTTTCCACACCCCTAATAGACATAATTGTCTTCATGGTCCCCACCTCTTCCACTTCCACTTTTTATATAGAACCTTCAGTTGAGATTGGAGAAACATAAGTACCTGGTGTGAATGTAGATTTACAACCAACTCATGGAGATGAAATTTCATACGCATCTCCTAAGTGATCAATGGAAACATATACTTAGGATCTTACATTATTTATAGTGTCTAATAGGATGGAAATATTGCTCATGAATATAATTAGTTCTTTGACATGCAAACACTCGCTTCACTTAACTGACTGTTCATCAACAACAGTTCCAAAAATACACAGGTTACTGACACCGGTCCCTGCTGGTCTGGTTCTGTCGACGTCGGTCATACTGCCGATGCCGGTGGCTCTGGTTCTTCAGCATCCTCACTCTTGTGTCTGCAAACAGTTGAAGCTTTTAGCTCCACACCATAACAATCTCCCACTTAGAGATAAACAGCTGCAACTTGTACCTGTACCTGTACACCATCTATTTTTTTCCTTAGGCTCTGTATCCCTCTTCAAAGTCACTCTTGAAGACCAACCACCACGCAAACCTATGATGCAATACCTATCTCTTATGCCACAAGAATTTTGCTGCTCCCAAACTCTTCATGACATACTTCTGAACCAACTCTACCCTTAGCTCAGAAAACTCCCTGTATATGAAACCCTGCAACAAGTAACACAATATAGTAACAGGATAATGTAGCTAATATTATCCAACCTAGTAAAGATAAAATACAATGGTCAAACCTCCATTGTCCTGCAGCCTACTCAAGACCATATACCATAGCCTTCTGTCTCATGTGTCCATCCACTCTCTTCTCTAAAATGGGAATCCATCCCTCTGTCCAGTGCTTCCTTCCAACTGACAACACTACCAACAAATACCTGTTTGGTTCTCCAAGGACTCACACTCCTCATCCATGCCAAGCTCCCACTATTTCTGGATTCTACCTGCATTGCTTCTTCCATCTTCCTAGTTCATGACTATCAGTAAGCAATATAAAGAAGGTGAACAATGAATATGAGGTTCACATACCTTTCCTGACCTCCACATGGGTGTTTGAGACTTAGTTGATTCACCCACTATCCGTTCCAGTGACCGATATCGGCCATCTCCCAGTCTACTCCAGACCGATGTCGATTCCCTAAACTGACCCTGACTACCGATGTCATTTCCCTGGCCGACGCTGGTGTCCCTCCTGCTGACATCGGTCCTTATGACCAACGTCAGACTTCTCCTATCCGACCTACCGACCCTGCTGGTCTGCACATGACCGATGTTGGTATCTGGATGACTGACGTCGGTGCCAAGCTGCCGACATCGGTGTCTATGTGTTCCTGTAAGTGATGAAATTTTCATCTGTGAGCTCTTCTTGGATCAAACCTCTATCCATGCTACCCTGCTCATATTTATTCAGCCCCTGTGACTGATCTTTGTCCTTCATCTCCTTCATAAACACCAAGGCTTCTTTGTTCCTGTCAAAAGCATCAAATTTCCTCTTTCTATAATGAACTGTATCTGTGCTTTCCAAATTTGAACACGTACCTTTTGAATCAAGAACTTCCATTCCCTTCCTATTCTTGTGACCAAGCCTATTAGGCCACATCTTTGAATCTACACCAGAAGTAGAATCAGTAATACAAGTAGACAGATAAAGAGTATCTACTTTCTTACCTCTTGCTAGAACAAGTGCTCCCTTGGTAACCTTCCAAGAATCCGTTGTGAGGGTTATTGTGCATCCCTCATCTCCCAACCTTCCTATAGAAATCAGACTCTACTTCAGAATTGGAACATGCATGACCTCTTTCAACACCCATGTGTTGTCAATCTGCAATCTTAGCTGCACTTTCCCTTTGCCAACTATCTGACAAGGCGTACCATCCCCTAAATAGAGCACTCCAAAATCTCCCTGTTCATACTCATAAAACAAATCTATGTTTGGGGATGCATGAAAAGATGAACCAGAATCTAAAATCCATGATCCTACCTGACTATCCGAAGAAAGTATGAGAGCATCCTGCATCACAATATTTGCATCCTTTGCTTCTTCAGTACCTGCATGTTGATTCTCTTTATCTCTCAACCAACACTCCCTCTTCGTATGTCCTTTCTTTCCACAAAACTAGTAGGTAATACCTTTGGACTCGGATCTCCTTCCCAACCTTGATTTCCCTTGCTCAACCTTCTCCCTTTGCCTTCCCCTGCTTTCTGCACTTAGAGCATTCCCTGATGATTCACCTGTGCTTCTCCTGCATATTTCTTCATTCAAGATCACACTCACAACATCATCAACTTTTAAGATTTTAGAAGCAGATGCAAAATTACTTACTTCCATAACCATACCGTCCCAACTTTCAGGCAAAGAACATAAAATCAAGAGAGCCTTTACCTCATCATCAAAAACAATATTGACTGAAGCCAATTGGTTTACCAAACCATGGAAATCACTGAGATGAGTATGTACCGATCCACCTTCTTGCATTTGCAAAGTAAATAGCTGCTTCATAAGATATACCTTATTAGAAGCCGAGGGCTTTTTGTATAAATTTGCCAAGGACTTTATCAACTCTTCCATTGTCTTGCACTGTGATAAGCTGGAAATCACAGATGATGCAAGGCTCAACCTTATGGAACCAAGAGCCTTTCGATCAAGAACGTTCCATTCTTCATCCTTCATATCTGTGGGCTTGCATGCAACCCCACCCAATGGTAAGTACAAATCCTTCTGATACAGATAGTCCTCAATCTGCATCCTCCAATGTTGATAATTCTTGCTGTTAAACTTCTCCATTCGTAGTCTACTTTCTTCTGCCATTGCTGAACTCCCACTCAATCAAAAAACCCTGTGAATGACCTGTAATCAAAAAACAATACCCTGCTTCCTGCAAATCATAGCTCTGATACCACTTGTCAGGGGATCTATATCTCTACCAATTAGAGCACAATTGATTACTTTCTTAGATGCAATTAAACACGAAATTATACCAGAATGATAAAGTAACTAGAAACTTGAGACAGCAAAGAATTTGAGAGACAATACACACTCTTTGTATTAGATATTACTAGAAGAAAATACAATAAGGAAGATGCCACTTCTTCCTCCACCTCAAAGGCTTGCCACACCTCAAGACCTTCTTCCCTCTCTCCCTTGCTCAACACAAACCAAATCTACAACCTGAGTTGTTATCCCTCCTTGAATGCTTCAACTGATCTCCTTGACCTTACACCTATAGATCTCCTTGACCTGCTAGCTTCAATGCTCTTACTTGCCTTCTTGATACTCATTACAATACATGCCTTATGGGTCTATAAATAAGATCCCATGCTTACAAAAATAGAACTCTAGTTACAATAATTAAACACGCAGCTCGTGACTATAATTAGTCCTTTGACATGCAAACACTCGCTTCACTTAACTGACTGTTCGTGAACAGCAGTTTTGTAAATACACAAGTTACCGATGCCGGTCCTTGCTGGTCTGGTTCTGCCAATGTTGGCCGACTCTCTGCCGTCACCGGTCTCCTTCTCCACTGCATCTGACCGACGTCGGTCATACTGCCGACGCCGGTGGCTCTGGTTCTTCAGCATCCTCACTCTTGTGTCTGTAAACAGTTGAAGCTTGTAGCTCCACACCATAAGCTCTGGTGTGAATGTAGATTTACAACCAACTCATGGAGATGAAATTTCATACACATCTCCCAAGTGATCAATGGAAACATATACTCAGGATCTTACATTATTTATAGTGTCTAATAGTGCATCAACATCAGCTAATGATTCTTAGGTGATGTTATCCACACAATTAGATGTTACCCCCAATTAGCTAGAATGGTTAGTGGAAAAGAAGCAAAAACAAATGATTTTTCAAGCACAATGGACTTTGGCCTATCAGAGGTAAAGAATAAGTCCAAGTCTACTCTCTGGACCTTCTCTAGAATACTTAGTGATGATAAAGGTGAAAGATATGTTGAAAATTTAGTACCCCTATTGATTAAATAAAATGAAAATCTTATGGTGGGAGATAATCAGATTTGAAAGATCCACCTTGGATGGCCAACAAGAGAAATGTTAAAACATGATGTCCAATCTGACAGCAACTCCCTCTTTGAGAGAATAGACCATTATAAGGCCACGAAGGATGAATTGAAGAACAAAGTGGATCAACTTACAGCTGCATTGAATAATTTCATAGAGCCCAGTGATTCATCATAATAACCAAAGTTAGTAAAGCCAATCAACCAAATTCTAGATCAGGCAACAATTGATGTGGTTTGAGATATTATTAATATGAAAAAGTCTACCAAATAATGGATAGAAGAATTTATTTCCAAGTGTAATAAGATCATTGTTGCAATAATGGACCACTATGAAGTCATCAGAGAGAGAAATAATGTCCTAATAAAATAAGTTAATGAATATGAGGGAGAGATATGAAAATTGAATCTATATTATCCCAATTTGATGGTTGGGGATTCTATCAACATGGATATCCTTCCTACTAAGAAGATACTAAAGAATGGTGTAGAATAAGAGGAGTTGCATAGAGAAGCTTAATTTTAGATAAGGATACTCATAGGAGCTACTTATAAAGACTAAGTGGCACATGACAAAGCTATTGATATATGTTATGGAATTGAAGGAATGATGAGTATGATGTCATGCTAGTCAACAGATGATGGAGATAACATCTTTCATGTAGATGAAGTTCAAATTAAGTTCAAGGAAGTGGTTGAAAAATATTCTACAAAGATTACAAGCTTCACCCTGAGTTCTATCCATAGATTTATCAAGTATGAGAATGCACTGGATAATATGAGAATAGAAATATAGGGAATCAGTACTTTCAAGAAGGAATTATTTAAAATAGTATCATATTGTGTAACCTCTAACCTTTACTCATTTGGACCAGATGAAGAAAGAATTCAAGAAATTTTCAAGTCATTTAATGTATCTGTTCAAAAGCTAGAGGTCAAGAGACAAGAAAGATGAATAAGTTTTAGATATTGATTACTTTCTATCTATTGAAATATTTCCATATGATGTAATTTCACTATTGCAAAAAAACATTGTAAAGTTGCAACTAGCTTTTTAACTCTTTTTAAGAAAAAGACACACGTATTTTACACTTTATATTTTTGATAGGGTGAAAGTTGTAAAAAGCACAATTGTAAATTACACTTTCTATTTTGACAAGTTATAATTGTTAATAGTGTAAAAGCATGTATTGAAAATTACAAATTCCATTTTGATAAGGTGATGTGACTTGTAAGTTGTAAAAATCTCACTTGTAAATCACAAGTTAGGGTTTTGCCAAAGTAACTTTTCAAAGTTATCTTTGATGAAGTGTTGAGTTCCATTTTGGGCATCATCAATTTACATGAAGAGCTATCTCTAGTTGTATATGAAGGAGAAGCATTAAATGAAGATCTTCTATTTCCATTCATGCCATTCCAAGTTAAGGATCATGCCCATTTTTTACATGCTACTTTCCAAACCATTTTACAAAGTCAAGGATGCTAGAGATAGAAGATCACACCTCTTTTTCATGGAGTTCTAGATCTACATGGTTTCTACTACTGGGCATTGAAGTTTTGATAACTGCATCTCATCTATAAGATATTTTGTATAAATATGGGTAGACCCTGTGGCCCAATTTATCTTTTTGTTGTTAGTGATATATTTTTGCATTTTGAATGTATTGTCTACAAGCTATAACCTTGAGAATGTAAATAAATTGAATATTTGGCTTTCTTGTCTAAGAGATCCTTGTGTATGTAGAGTTATTCAAGTATTTGTGGATATTACAGTTCTTATTTTAGTCACAAAAAATTATTTTGTGGTATTTTACCCTTATGAAATATTGTTTGATGAAAATAAGTGAATCTTATCACTTCTACGAAAATAACAAATATTGCCTTTGATTTCTCATTTGCATGATTTTTTACTCAAATAAATTTCAATTGATTTTCTATTTTGTTTTGTTTATCAAGTAAGCATTAAGACCCACTAAGATATTTGGTGCAATCACCATTTCAGTTTTGCAAATTTTCATTCTTAACTCTTTTCCCAGTCAAAATCTAGTTTAGAAGAAAGAACACTAAAAATATGCAAATTTTTCAGTTGCATCAGATTTAGTGAAAGGAAGTTAGCCTTATTTGGAGATTAACCTCAATTTTCCAAAGTTCCACAGCTTGGAGGTTTTTCCATTGTATCATTAGGTATTGTATAGTGAGTTATTTTACATCAAGGAATGAGTGCAAAACCTATGTGATAACAGTTTTAGGCATGCCTGGTGGGAACCAAAACATATAAAGAGATTTATGTTATTCTCAATTAATGTTTCACAAGATCTAGACACATTCCAAAGGCACTTAGAAACTCCACTAGTTTATGGTTTCAGGATTTCAAGGGTTACATATGCCAAGCAAATAAATAAGGTCAACTACAAAAGGTAAGAAAGTTGATTTTTTAGAGTTTCATTTCCACTTAAAAGAGATCAGAATTAGTTGTACCTCATTATAAATTATATCCATAAAATTTATTTATATACCATAAGTAGTC
This sequence comes from Torreya grandis, assembly GCA_037957365.1. Lineage (NCBI taxonomy): Eukaryota > Viridiplantae > Streptophyta > Pinopsida > Cupressales > Taxaceae > Torreya > Torreya grandis. The sequence continues at coordinate 8,191,812 of JARHVA010000071.1, read as the reverse complement.
CTACTCCTATTAGTTTCATTCCTCTTACAATGGCCATAAATTTAAATTTTATAGATTTCAATGGGGCCATCCCTCTCTAGTTAGCTCAATATTATAACATACCCACCTTAGCTTTAAAAAACTTCCCATATTTCATCATCAAAACTTCCACTATTCCAATGGAACACATATAATATATTTCCAATCTATGTGCAGTCCACAAATGGTACAAGATAATGTTGCAATCAAACTCCTAGTTTCTTCTTTCAAGGGTAAAGCCTTGTAATGGTACAAAAGTCTTGATCCCACCTCTATTCAAGTTTGGGATGATTTAGACACTGCACTATGTTCTCAATTTGAAGATAAGAGTGACCACATTTCCTTGGTTGAATAGTTGACTACCATTCAATGAGCTCATCATGAGCTCATGACTAATTTTAACTTCCATTTCTAGAATACATGGAATAGAATTCTGGAACTAGTCAAGCCAACTACAAATAATGTTTTCCTATATTACTTGAGAGCACTAAATAGTGATATAGCTATTATGATTTAGTCTATGGGTACTACCACACTCCCTGGTGATTATGAAATTATGATAAAGGTAGAGAATTATTTAATCCAAGCTATAAAAATTGCCTTAAGGCCACCAATGCCTCTATTTCTAGAAATAGCTCCTACACCACCTACAATTGCTCCAATTCCCACCATGAGCAAAGCACCAACTTTTCCCCTCCTATAAATGAACTATATGAGGTAAAGTCACTACTCAAGAGTTTTGGCAATGAGTTAGTAGTAATGAAGAGGGAACAATCTTAGAATTATAAGCCTTACTAACAGGTTAACCTAGCATACCAGCCTAATAGGCAACCATATCAAAGAGATAAGAAATAATACCAAGGTAATCATTAGATGCAAGGTCAAATCATGAAACCAAATCCCACAAATGTCTATGCCTTACCTATACCAAATACTTTTAAATCCATTAAACATGTTCAAAATAACTTGGTTCAAGACTATAAGTGGTGTTATCCTTATTTGTAACCACATAATCAAAATACTTATCCAAATGGCATCATCAATCAAGATCTGATGTTTCAAGGCATGACAAGTACACAAGGACAAAAATAAGAATACACTTCCTAATAAGCAAATACACAAGAACCTGCTCAAGGAGAGGCTACTCTTTTGAACTGGCAAGAGGAGAAATTTTATGGGTTAAATCAAGAAGAGGAAATTTTCAATGGTGGAGGTCCAGTGGAAGCCAATACATGATCAAATAAACTATCAATTTAGAGTGATTATCTCCCCAGGGTGGAACAAGCTACAACTTCCAAAGTTGTACCAAAACTTGCAAAGAATAACACAATATAAAGGCCACCCTTTGTACCCTCTAGCCATCCTAAATCAGAAGTTTTGATTCCAAATCTTGTAAAAGATTATATAGCACCCATAAATTTGCTAAAAAAGGTTGGGAATATCACTTTCAGTATAGTGGATAAAATGAAGAAAATCAATCTGAATGTTATTATGTAGTAGGCACTCTCTATACCAGCACAAATATATTTGCTACAAGAGGCTTTGAAATTTTTCTAAATAGCAGATAAGGTTCCAGCCAAGGGGCCTAATACTATAATTAAATTATGTCGACCACAAATTGAAGCTAAGGTGGGAAAAAGTGGTAAACCTCCCCCTTTCTATCTCTCACTAATAGTAGGGATGCAATTAGTTGGTAATTGCATGGTAAATTTAGGGGCTAGCAGTTCTATTATGCCCAAAAAGATAGTTGATGCTCTTGGCATAAAATATACACCTATGAATAAGGAACTGGTTCAGTTGGATGGGAATATTGTTCAAATAGTAAGAATAATAAAATATTTAAGTCTCACTATCCATGCTTTGTCCAAGTTTGTCAATTTCTCAAGATATCTTAGTTATCAATCTTCCCCCTTATTTTTCCATTTGTCTTTCATGAAGTTTTACCATGAAAATAGGAGGATATTCATCTATGGATTGGTCTCATATGTTTCTTAAGATGAGGTATGGGACAAGAGTAATAATAAGAGTTGAACCAATAGCTAAGGACCATATTGAACCATACATTCCTCCCATGAACATGAATTATTTATTACAAGATCAAGAAGAGGAAAATGATCATGAAGATGTAACCACCATAGAAGATATTTCATATATTCTCTTAGATGAATGGGGATTAGCTTTATAGTTTGATCTTTATGACCATGTACAAGAAACTAGGCTAGGTACATATTGCATACATGAGAATGATGCAATCATTCCTAATATTCTAAAACCAACTGAATATCTTCAAGGAATATGACAACTATTATTCAATAGTTTGAGAATAAAAAATAGAGTGGGTGTTAGTTTTGTCTTGATCTCTCTCCAAAAGGAGAGTTATTTCTATTCTTTTAGACTTCAGTTTAGTTGCACTAAAAATGTAGCTAAATATGAAGCTTTGATTTGAGGACTGTAGTTGGCTAAAGAGAGGGATAGAATCCCTATAGATATTTGGTAATAGTGAACTAATTATTCACCAATTAATATCTAGAAGCGTGACTAATAATAGTTTATTCAGATATTGTAAGCATAGGGTTTGGGGCCTATTTAAAGATTTCACCACTATGAATATTCAAGTAGTGCCAATATCATCAAACAAATATGATGATCATATGGCCTCAGTGGGATCCCAATACAACTTACCTAAGGAAATACACAAAAAAAATAGCTAGCATGTAAAATTGGTAGTAAGACCATATGTTTCTAATAATGTAACTACTTGGCAAGTCTTTGATAATGATCAATAGATTGTAAACCTTATAAGAGAAGAATCTAAATTCTCATATAGGAACCAGCCAAAACTCCAAGATAATATGGAGATTGGATCATCTAGTTAAAGACAAACAAACTACCTATGGGTCTTGTTACACTAAAAAACATCTTCAATTCAGATGACCAACTGAAAGGTGAGAAGAAGAACATTATAGATAATGAATAAGACTATGAGTCAGTGGTCATTTCAGCAGGTAAAACTCTAAAGCTAGGAAAGGTATGTAAAGATTCCTAGAAGCAAGATTTTATTGAATTTTTCTAAGAATTTTATGTTAACATCACTTGGAGTTATCATGATCTAAGAGGTTTCAACCCTAGTCTAGCCCAACATACAATTGAAATTGATCCTATTGAGGAAGAATAAATAGTATATTCATTCCAACTACATATTACAAAGTTGAGCTACATATTTATATAGGAATATAAGCTAATAATATATCCTAAAAAATAAGAGAGATAAAACCAACATAGATAATAAAATCTCCCAAATATAAATTAGGATTTATAATTATTAACAATAAAAGATTTTTAATATTTACTAACCTACCAAACTATCTACGGCAACTAACTATATTACAAACGACTATTAGTAATTAAATATTTCTCATTTATTTAATAATGGTGAATTAATCACCCTAACATTCCCCCCCTTAATTTAGCATTGTCTCAAGTGAATAGGAGAGAAATTCTCTGAATGCCTCAAATTTTTCCCGTGCAAGTGCTTTGGTAAAAATATCTACACATTGTTGATCTATCAAGAAAAACTGGAGCTAGATGTTGTTGTTCTGAACATGTTCAAAAATGAAATGAACTTGCACCTCAATGTGTTTAGTGCATTCATGAAACACTAGATTGTGAACAAGCTTCACTACGCCTTCATTGTCTACATGAAGAATTATTGGTTGATCTTGTGGTAATCTAAATGTTTCAAGTATATGTTTGAGCCAAATCACTTCATAGATAGCTCCTCCTATGATGTGATATTTTGATTTTGTGAAGGACCTTGAAACATAACTTTTCTTCTTACTCCCCCATGATATTAGTCCAGATCCAAAAAAGAATACAAATCTTGAAGTGTATTTCGTATCATCAATGTTCCCTGAATGATCTAAGTCTAAGTATCCTATCAAGAAGAAGTTATCATTCTTCTTATATTCTAGGCCAAAATCCATAGTTCCTTTGATGTACCTCAATACTCACTTTGTTGCCTTCTAGTGACTGAACTTAGGCTCTTACATGAACCTTAAGAGATAACTGACAATATAGTTGATGTCTAGCTTAGTGTAGGTCAGATAAATGAGACTCCCCATCAACTACCGATAAAGGGTTGAATTTACCTATGGTGATGGATCTTCTTGAGACAAATGAAGCTTTGTCTCCATAGGTGTGGAAAATGGTTTATTATCCATCATTTGAAATTTCTTAAGCATTGTCCTGCCATATTTGAGTTGAGATACAAAAATGTGATTTTCTCTCTACCAAAATTCTAAACCAAGACAATAGTACAAAAGCCTATGATTTGTCATGTTAAATGATCAATTTAGATCTTTCTTAGTTGATTCAATCATCTTCACTAAACTACCAGTGATGACTAGATCATTGATATATACAACTATAATTACTATCTCCCCCTTTATTGTTTGACGTAGAGATTTGGATCATACGGACTCCTTTTGAATCCATGTTTCAAGAGATGCTCATCAATCTTGATATACCATGCCTTGGGATCTTATTTAGGACCATACAGTGGTTCGACAAGTCTACAAACTTTGTCTTCTTTCCTTGATTTGACAAAACCTTATGGTTGAGTCATGTAGACTTATTCCTATAAGTTTCCATTAAGGAAGGCACTTTTTACATCCATTTGATGGACTTTACATCCAAAATGTGTAGCTAGAGCAAAAATCATCCTGATAATTTTGATCTTTGTTGTGGGAGAAAATGTCTCCTCATAATCAATGCCTTCTTTCTGAGCATGCCCATTCACAACTAGTCTTGTCTTGTGCTTATCGAGACTACCATCTACTTTGTACATCATCTTGAAGATCTATTTTCATCTGATTGGCTTCTTCCCTAGTGGAAGATCTACAATCTACCATGTTTTATTTTTCATCAATGAATAATATTCTATATTTATGACATCTTTCCAAGGTTTTAATTATAGGGATTATTAAACTTTAGAGGGCTCGATAGATTCAATAATTGTACTCATTAAGGCCAAATTAGCCTCATCACGATCCATACTATGAGTTGGTCCCATGGTGGATGTGTTTGTAACACCATCCAATTTTTTATCTCTAAGAGTATTTGTATACCATTTAGGCATGCATTGAGTAGTTATTATGGGTGGTGGAGCTACACCATTATTCCCATCATCATTACTATATCCATCTGGGAGATCAACATCTTATGTATTTTCTATGGGACTGATTTATTTATCAAGAGCACTTATAGAAGAAATTTTTTTTCTTTATTTTCAAAGAATTCAACATCCCTGCTAGTGTAGAGTTGTTGGGTTTTTGGATCCATGAGTCTATTGGCAAGTGCTTCTTCATTATACCCTAACAACACATATTTTTCAACTTTCATATCAAGCTTAGTCTGTTTTGCTTTGAGAATGTGCATACTTTCTTGACATCCAAAAACTTAAAGATGTGTTATAGATGATTTTTTTCCTAACTAGGCTTTAGGTGGTGTTACTTCATCAAGAGCTATAGTGGGTACTCTATTGAGTAGATATATAGCAATTTTTTCAACTTCTACCCAAAATGCCTTTATCAAGCCTAAGTCATGTGTTTTTATGCAAAATTGCTTTCTACATTCAAAGAAGAAATAAGAAACTAAAAGAAATGGTCAAGGCTAGAAGTACCTGATAAAGTTATGCGCACCAAAATCAGATGTTGGAAGATTCTCCTCTTTGGCTGCGGAGGAATGACACCTGCAAAGAAAAGAGACTGAAACACGAAAAAACGTTAGTCAAAGGATATGGTGGGCTATCAGGCGAACGCCCGATCCTGGAAGTACGAAGACTTCCTAGAAGGATATCAACCCACTGATAAAAAAGCAAAATATTGGACTGAAGTAGATAAAATAAATAAAATGACAGAAATAGATGACAGAAAATTAAAGTGCATACCTGATATGCAGCACTGTTCTGCATAGTCACCGGCATCGGTCTCTGTGGTGCCGGCGTCGGTTAGGGAAAGTGCCGACGTCGGTTAAAGTGCCGGTGTCGGTCGGGGTAGTGACCGGCGTCGATCGGGACAGGTTCTGGGCGAGTTGCAGAAGGTCTGGGAGAGTCGAGACAGGGTCTTGACAGGATCGGGACAAAGATTAGATAGGGTCAGGACAAGGTTTTGATAGAATTGAGATAAGGTCAGGATAGGATCTGGGCAAGGTAAGGTCGGGTTTGGACAGAGTCTGGGGGTTTTAGTCGAGTCTAGACAGAGTTATAGATTGGGGTAGTGGGCAGGGATGTAAAGGAGAGATTTAGAACTTGGGTCTGTGGTTTGAAGATTCAGGATGACAGAAATAATGAACAAATAATAATCAGAAAGAAATGAAAATAAATAGAGAAAATACTTACCTATCAGAAGACGTGATCAAAGCCATAGTTGAAGTTGTCTGTGCAGTGCCGGATTGAAGCGAACGCAGATTGGTTGATGCCGGAGTTGGTTGATCGCGAGAGTGTTGATTGCAAGAGTCTGTGAATGTCCAAATTTGGGATTTGATCGATTGGTTGATAAGTTGATTTCACATGTTTGGATTGATCGGCGGACGCTGATGAAGGTGAGGGACGGTTCGAGAGACAGTTCGATAACCGTTCAGAAAACTGATTGGGAACCGAATGATAACTGATAACGGATAAGGGGAAGGTAACCGACGTCGGCAGGATTGCCGACGTCAGCCGATAAGTGACCGACGTCGGTGACATCGGCCAGGTAGTGACCGTCGTCGGCAGATGCACAATGGAGATGGAGTCTAGCTTTAGCTCTACGCTCATTGTTACATACTGCCAAGGTTAAGGCTAATGGAAAAAGTGATCGACAAGGGTTAAATAGGAGAAGAAGAATAAAATGGGGGATGACCAGGGGAGTTGACATGATTTCAGTGTCTACATTTGCCCCTTTTTGTCTTGTTGGTTGTTCTGGATGAACTGCAAGACAAAAATAGGAGTGATTGCCCTAGGTGTGGGATAAGGTTGATTTCATCTTGTTGGTTGTTCAAATGAACTGCAAGACAAAAACAAGAAGCGGATTGCCCCGATTATGGATGAGGTATTCCCCCTCAAAGCAGGAGTTGAGGGAAGGGAACCGGGAATCGGGTGCTGATTTGACAAAGAGTGGATGAAAAAGGGGTGAGGGTGAACGCTGCAAAAGGTATGATTGTGTGCATACCACTGCACGAGATGGCTAGGTCAAAGTGTCGCAGGTCAAGGGTCGAGGAGTGCCAAAATTGAAGTAACCGAGCCCCAGCATTTAGTCGTCTACTGATCGGGTCACTCAATCTAAGCTGAAGCTCCAAATGGGTCGTCACGTTCTAGGTATCCCGGGCTCAGGAAGTGCTCCTAGAAACACGAAAAAGTCACAAGTAGTGTGGATCAACCAGCTTGTGATCCTATACTTGTGAGGGTCCAAAAAAAGGTTTGCACACACTTCTGCTAACCAGTCATGAGGTAGCATACATGCAAAAACAACCAAGGCAACAGTGTCTTGGAAGTGGTCAAGGTCTTGAGGAGATAGGCATGATCTCCAATGGTTGGTGGGGGAGGCGAGGAATGGACGAAAGGATGTGGCCGAGCTAACCTCAGAAAACGTCATGTGATCTGAGTGTTGCCTACATAGCCCTTGTGTGAAGGGCCTCAGGCCAATGTAGTTCTCCCTAAAAGGGAGGAATGGTCAAAGAAAATGATTGGTCGATGATTGGATGTGGTCAAGTGTCGAAATGATGAGGGGAAGATGAGGATAAGATGATGCTACAGATGGTGTATTCTGTAGAATTGGTCGAAAGGCTTTCATCCCTAGCAAGTTTCCATAGTCGTGATGGATGTATGCTAAAAATGAATGGAGGTCTATTTATGCTTCAGCAAGTATTGGTTTATGCTTAACATAAATTGAGTCTGGTCGATAGTTTCCATGTGTACTAGTGTCCATAGAAACTATGTGAAAAGGACAAGGATGATGATAAGGTCATGTTGTCGAGTTGTTGGTCTGAGAATGTTTAGGTTGAAAAAGGTTTGATTAAATGTGACCAAAGTGAAAGATACGTGAAAGGAATATTGCTCTTTCATTGACAAGGACCAAAAAGATAGCATAGATAGGGGTTATGAGAACCAAGAGCCCCATTCATGCATGACGTCGTTGACCATAGTTATGTTAGAGCGGTAATTGAATCACTTTGACATTAAAGTGAGCTCGAAGTCCCTTGAGCAGGTAATAGGAGGAGGAAAGAGGGTAACCCATTTTAAGAGCAGAGATAACTATGCCCCTTTTTATAGGAGACCCTGAGACAACTATAAGTCAAGTCCATGACTCATTTTTATTTATTTTTTTTTTTGAGGTGCAGACTGATCGATGCGGGAAGTCCACAAAAAGATGTCATTTGCTTGGTGGTCAGTTGTGAAACTGATCAATGCGGGAAGCTTCTAAAATAGTGCTTTTTATTGCCAGATTAGTCATAGCCATCCTTCAAGGGAGTGGTCTAGATTTTTGTTTAATATAAAGGCTTTTGAATAGCTGTCCTTCGAGGGAGCAGTCTATTAATTACAGCAATGATAGTACAGCTGTCCTTCGAGGGAGCAATCTACTTTTTTTGATTTTGATATTGATATAGTGACCATGGATATTGTGACATCTTGATTTGTTTTGATAAAAATGTGAGTCATGGACAAGATTATAGAAGGTCAAGGGCTCCCTTTTATGAGGACAAAAGCATCCATACAGCATAAAAGGGTTATAGGATTTGTTAAGAGGAATAGGGTTGAAAGGAAGTAGGATTAAGAGGATGGGGATTGCTCAAGGGACAAACTCAAGTTAAGTGTCAAGTGGACAAGTACTCGACTAGCAGTAGAACGGTCGCAGATGCAACGCATTAAGAGGTTCAGGTTCTGGGCGTCCATCAAGAGAAGACAGACGGTAAGTCCCTGATCCATACTTGTGCATGATAATAAAAGGTCTGAGCCAATTAGGAGCAAACTTGCCTCATTTACTTCGCTCCATATTGGTCACGTGTTGATTGATGAGTGGATGTGAAGTTGACTGATATGGTCGTTGATTGATCGAGACTGGTTGAATGTGTGGATAAAAAGGTTGGTCAATGTTTGGTTGAGATTTGGTCATTTGATAGTTGGTCAATGGTTGGTCGAGGGTTGATTGGTTGGTATTTGGTCTTTGGTTGGGTCGAATGCTTGGTTGAGGTCAGGTTAAATGTTTGGTTGCTAGTCTGGTTGAGGCTAAGTTGAAAGAGTGATTGATATGTGGTTGAGACTATGTTGAAAAATTGGTCGAGGTTTGGATGAAGGTTGAATTCCCCCAGCGGCTAGGGAGAATGTTTGACAGATTGGTTAAGGTCGGTTGAGGTTTAGTGTTTAGATGGACTGTGTTGATGTCGAATAAGGGGGTTAAAGGTGACAAAGGAACCAGAACCTGGCGTGGAGATCCCAATTTAGGTGATGAGGTTGGAGAGGTATGAGTTGGTGTTGATTATTTGGTAAAGAGGTGGTCAAGAAGAGAGGTGTCATTTCCCAGACATTGGCGAATGGCAACCTTGAGGGCACAACAATGTTCTGTGTCGTGTCCAGGCATGCGATGATACGCACAAATACGAGTGTCATCGAACCAAGGTGGTTTAGGTCTGAGAGATTGATATGGTTTGAGAGGTGGAAGGTTGAGGCGAGATGACTGCAACAAATGCCGTAACAGCAAGGTATAAGAACTTGCTAATAGGTCTGGATATTTTATTGCAGTGAGGGTTGATGACGTTGGTTTGAGAGGCGTAAGAGACGTTGGTCAATGATTTAGAGAAGATATATGTTTAACAAGTTGATAGAGTAATGGAGGTGACGTGCCTCTGTGAAGGATGGGAGTAGGAAGCACTCCAATTAAAGTGGATGGATGTGGGCCTAGGATTGAAGGTAATGACGAAGGTGGGGGAGGAGTCCTCCGGTGTGGTCTAGTGGTCTTCGTGGGTTTGAGTCGAGGGCCACTATTGTGCGAGGCGAGGTTAGATACGGGTTTGGGTTTAGATGTGGACGGAGGTGAGTGAGATATAACAATCTTAGGCAAAGGGCAAGAGGAAACCGTGACTAGGTCTTTCTCAATCAAAATGGGCAAAGAGACTGGTTCTTCTCTTGGTGGAGAAGAAATAGGAGAGGGTGGCTCCTCAAGTGGGCAGATGGCAGGGATGATCGTGCCTTCTACGTGTGCTTGAGGAATAGGCGAGGTAGGGTCTTTGGATGAAGATAGGGCTAATGGCATAGATGTGGTCAAGGCATCCTTTAGTATGAGAGAGGTCGATGGAAGACTAATAGGAGAAGAGGGTCTTTCATCCTGTGAAGAAGGTTGGTCAGGGACAAGAGGTAAGATAGTGTTGATGGTGTGTATATCATGGTCTTGAGGGTCATTGATCATGGTTTGGATGTTGTCTTGAGTAGGCGGTTGATTAGGAAAAGGTTGTTTGAAGATGTCGAGGTTTTGGTTGGGTGGTGCGTTTGGGTTATCCAAGATAAGATCGCCCTTGTCTAGCATGTCCTGGATGAGGTTTTTAAAAGTTTGACAGTGATCCGTATCATGGCCTTTGACACGGTGATAGTTACAAAGGTGGTTCTCCCTGTACCATGCAGGGATAGGTGTTGAGGGGTCAAATTGATGTGGTCGGATTGAAGGGAGATTGAGGACCCCTTGCTTGATGAGTTTATCCAAGACAGAGGCATATGACTCTCCAATTGGAGTGAATTGACGCTGTATGGATTGATGTTGAAAATGTTTATTGATGTAGTCTAATGTTGAAGATGCTGGTCGGTTAGTTATTGTTGAAGATGATGGTCTAAAGATGACAGTGTTTGCCGACCCCTTAGATTGAGAGTGGGCAGAAGAAGGTCTGGAAGAAGAATGGTCATTGGTTCTTGTGTTAGTGTTACACAATTTGACCTTATCTTCTTCAATAGCGCAGAGTTCAAGCTTTCGGGCCATGGTGAAGGCCTCGTCGAAAGTGTGGAATGTTTGAACCTGCAAGGTGGATGAGATGTGACTGACACATGCTCGAGAAAAGAGCTCAATGAGCTTGGGTTGAGGCAAGGAGAAAGAGAGTTGGTTAATCAAGCCTCTCCAACGGGCGACAAAATCAACTATAGATTCGTCATCAAATTGCCTAATGGAGTAAAGGTCTGTGATTGAGACTTGTTTAGTGATATTGATTGAGAAATGGTCAATGAATAATTGAGCTAGTTGAATGAATGAAAAGATAGAATGTCTGGTAAGAGAGTTATACCAGTCAAGGGCAGGGCCAGAAAGAGACATAGGGAACGTGCGTAATAATAATGCATCATCGTGGGCAAAAAGATAGCAGGCATTTCTGAATGCCCATAGATGTTGTTGTGGGTCTTCCTTACTCTGAAAGCGAGTAAATTTAGGAAGCTCCCAATGGTTGGGGTATGGTCGGATAGGGACAGAAGGATGAATGGGCTCGTTGTAAATCTGGTCATATGAAGAGACATTATTTGAACCGGAGATAGAAGCTTCGAGACTGGACATTTTTTCTATCAGCATCTTGATGACGTCTGCTGACGGATTGGTGGACGGAGCGCCCCCTAGGTTGTAAGGTGCTTGAAAGAGGCTAGAGGAGGTATACGACATAGTCGATTGTACCAGTAAGGGCATAACGTACGGATGACTAGTCGCATGGGCAGAAGTAGAGGCTAAGGGTGGTTGCGTCATGAAGGTCGAAGGTATAAGTTGACTAGGCACCGCCAAAGGTGGTTGAATAGCGGGACTGGTAGAAGGATAGGTTGGCACTCCTACATTTATGGGCGCAAGAGTGTAAGGGGTCGAAATAATCAAGTTCTGATACGATGTAGAACTTGGTTGAATTGTAGGTGATTGAGGGGGTAACGAAACCCCGATGGAGGTCGGTCTAAAAATAGACGAAGAGGCCAAACTTTTTGTATTGGCCATGGTTGAGTTAACGGTTGAGGCGAAAGGCTGAGTCATAAAGGGTTGGATGACGAATGGTGTCGATGTCGTCGTCATGTCACCCGAAAGGTCTCGCATTGGATTTCTCGCGAGATAGTTATGGAGGGTTGCGGTATTGAGGTCCAAGAATTTTTTGAAATCCTGGTCCCCTTTAGGGATGATGGGAATTTGAGTCGGGGTCAGGGTCGGTCCTGTAGGAGTTCTTTCAGTCTCCGAGTGGAACTCCATGATAGGACGGGTTAGAGATGGGGTAGACGAAAGCAGTTGACGGCTAGAGTGGTCAAAAAAAAGGGCCTTGGTTTGACTGCGTGTCAAAACCATATAAGGGGAGAAAGGACGTCCTCACACGCTCAAACAAGCAGATAAAAACTAAAAAGATGAAGACACAAGCAGATCCTAAAACCCTAGAAGTAAAATTTTTAGGATTATAGTGGCTTATGCCTTAGAATGTGTGTAGAGGAAGATTGGCTTTGAGTTGGGTCCTAGAAGAAGTCTATGGATGGTTTTAGGTCAGTTATGGTGCTCAAGAAGTCTGTGTTAGGTCTGGTACGTGGCCTGGTGCTAAGGAGCAAGCTCCCCTCACTTCACGATTCCAGTGGTTAGCTGGTCTCGCTTAGCCAAAATATACCTCGCCTAGAGATTATACTCCGCCAGAGAACAGGGTGGGCTTTCCCCTTGGTGATGAAATCCAAGTAGGGTCACCGGGACGGGTAAGGTATCCGCTGGGGGATGAAATCCCAGTCGGGCCTTGTCTCAGGTAAGTTAAAATGTTTGTTTTGTGCAGGTGGTTTGGTCGTGTAACATCAAGTGATCTAGATTAATTCAATATGCGATTTAATTACTATGTGTGGTCTAAGAGATGCAGGCAAACAGAAATGAATGCAAAGTGTTTTAATGTCCAAGTCGAAATGTTTTGTTCGTATGAAGATGAATGGAGAAAGAGTTGAAGAATATGAGTTTTAGCTAGTCTAGAAGTGCAAGAAAGAAAGAAAATGTTCATTTTAGTCCTGCTTATGATGTCATTAAGAAGAGACGAGAGGAGGCGAAAAGGAAGGAACCTAATGCACCTAAATGAACGAAAGAAAGAAAGAAAGAACCCAAGGAGGACCTAGGGTCCCACCGGGCGTGCCAGAATGTTTTTATGCAAAATTGCTTTCTACATTCAAAGAAGAAATAAGAAACTAAAAGAAATGGTCAAGGCTAGAAGTACCTGATAAAGTTATGTGCACCGAAATCAGACGTTGGAAGATTCTCCTCTTTGGCTGCGGAGGAATGACACCTGCGAAGAAAAGAGACTGAAACACAAAAAAATGTTAGTCAAAGGATATGGTGGGCTGTCAGGCAAACGCCCGATCCCAAAAGTACGAAGACTTCCTAGAAGGATATCAACCCACTGATAAAAAAGCAGAATATTGGACTGAAGTAGATAAAATAAATAAAATGACAGAAATAGATGACAGAAAATTAAAGTGCGTACCTGATATGCAGCACTGTTCTACACAGTCGCCGGCGTCGGTCTCTGTGGTGCCGGCGTCGGTTAGGGAAAGTGCCAACGTTGGTTAAAGTGCCGGCGTCGGTCGGGGTAGTGACCGGCGTCGGTTGGGACAAGTTCTGGGCGAGTTGCAGAAGGTCTGGGAGAGTCGAGACAGGGTCTTGACAGGATCGGGACAAAGATTAGATAGGGTCGAGACAGGGTTTTGATAGAATCGAGATAAGGTCAGGACAGGATCTAGGCAAGGTAAGGTCGGGTTTGGACAGAGCCTGGGGGTTTTAGTCGAGTCTGGACAGAGTTATAGATTGGGGTAGTGGGCAGGGATGTAAAGGAGAGATTTAGAACTTGGGTCTGTGGTTTAAAGATTCGGGATGACAGAAATAATGAACAAATAATAATTAGAAAGAAATGAAAATAAATAAATAAAATACTTACCTGTCAAAAGACGTGATCAAAGCCATAGTTGAAGTTGTCTGTGCAGTGCCGAATTGAAGCGAACGCAGATTGGTTGATGCTGGAGTTGGTTGATCGCGAGAGTGTTGATTGCAAGAGTCTGTGAATGTCCAAATTCGGGATTCGATCGATTGGTTGATAAGTTGATTCCGCATGTTTGGATTGATCGGCAGACACTGATGAAGGCGAGGGACGGTTCGAAAGATGGTTCGATAACCGTTCGAAAAACCGATTGGGAATCGAATGATAACTGATAACGGATAAGGGGAAGGTGACCGACGTCGGCAGGATTGCCGATGTCGGCCGATAAGTGACTGACGTCGGTGACATCAGCCAAGTAATGACCGTCGTCGACATATGCACAATGGAGATGGAGTCTAGCTTTAGCTCTATGCTCATTGTTACATGCTGCGAAGGTTAAGGCTAATGGAAAAAGTGATCAACAAGGGTTAAATAGGAGAAGAAGAATAAAATGGGGGATGAGCAGGGGAGTTGACACGATTTCAGTGTCTACATCATGTATCATACATCATGCCATTTCTACAATAGTATGATTCTTCCATTCAATAACTTTATTTTGTTGTGGTGTATATAGAGGTGCCATTTGATTATGAATGCCATTTTATTACAAAAACTATTTAAACTCATTACTAGTTAATTCTCCCCCATGATCTGAGTGGAGGGTCTTAATTTTCAACAGATTCTATTTCAACAACCACTTTGAATTTCTTAAAAGTTTCAAAGTCTTGAATCTTTGTTTTCACATAGTAGACCCACATTTTTTTGGAATAATCATCAACAAAGAGCATGAAGTACTTAAACCTAGCATGACTAGGTGTCATCAGTTTGGATAGATCGGTATGCACCAGATCAAGTTTTCTATGGGCCCAATATGTACTTTTCTAAAATGGATCTCTATGTTATTTTCCTACTAAGCAAACATGACATATGTTTATACCCTTTTTAAGAGCTATAAATCCTCTTACCATGTTATAGCAATGGAGTGTGTTGAGATATCAAAAACTAATGTGTCTAAATCTTGTATGCCATAATTATGCTAACTATGTGTCCTTTGAAATGAGTGATTGATTGTTTTCTGAATGAAATCAAGTTGAAACATGTGGTTCACATTGGATGCTCATGCTACAATTTTTGAGTTCTTTGATTTATCTCTAATCAAACACATTTTCTTTCCACCTTTACAATCAAAATCAATCTTCAAATTGTGATCCAAGAGTTGACTGACTGATAATAGATTCTTGGTTAAACCAAGTACATAGACAACATCTATGATTATGTAGGTTTTTGTACCTATGGGTAAGGCAATGTTACCAATTCTTTGCACACTGTATGAGGTATCATCACCCAAAAAACATGATTTTCATTGGGTGTGTCTTTCAAAGTGAAAAACTAATATTTTCTACTTGTCATGTGTCAAGTTACACCTGAGTCAACATACCATATGTCACTTTGTGATGTGGATACATCATGGGTATCCATTGAGTATAGGTAGTCATCTTCTTCATCATGTTCTTCTTGTTCAATAATATTGCCTTATTTTGATTCTTCTACCAAGTCCACTTTTTTTGTCCTTATGGCTTACTGAATTAGCCAAGGGATGAATGTTGGCTAGTGAACTTCTGACCACTAGAAGATCCTTTTTGGAAGGTATTATACCAATAATCTTTTAGGTCATCTCCCTGATGACCACATTTGAGACATTGCTTCTATTACTTTTCTTCTTCTAAATTATGCTTTGAATTAGGTTTTGATGAAGATTTGATTGGTTTCTTGTCTTTTTGTTGATGAGAAGCTAGTACATGTTCTTCTTGGTTGTCATGAGTGTTGAAAGCCTCTTCCTATTACAACATATTTACCAGTTTTTCAAAACTTGGTTTCTATTTTGTGACAGTTAAATTGGTCACAAAAATCCCATATGAGGGTGGCAGTGCTCTCAAGATAATAGGTACAAGAGAGTTATCTAAAAATATCTCACCCATGGATTGAAATGAAGCCCTTAGTGTTGTAACACATCTTAAAAAATCCTTCACTATTTCTCCTGATCTTGATTTGAGAGAGTGAAGTTGACTTTGCAAATGTAGAATAGTGCTCTCATTTTTTGCCTCATAGATAGTTTGGAGCCTATCCTAAGATTATTTAACTATTTTGGCTTCACAGATGTGTGGTTAAACTTCATCTGATACTTTGAACATGATAATCAACTTACCCTTTTGATTGGCTTTGTTAAATTTATGTTGTTGATCAATGTCAATAGCATGTCAAGTAAGAGTGTCATCTACAACAGTCTAAATTTCTTCAAACTCTAGTTGAGTTCTGAGCTTTGTCTTCTAGGTAGAGTAGTTTTCACCTTTGAGTAACTATGAATCTGGTAGAAAGAATTTTGGAGCCTGTGTAGCCATTATCAAGACTACAGGTGATGGATTGGTTCCTTATCACTCCAGGTGTAGAGGTCTCCTTTTGTATATACTATCAGACTGATATATAAGACATTTCTATATATACACCCTTATTATATACCTATCGATATGTATAATAAGCTCACCCTTTATATACACTTAGTGGTATGTGAAAGAGGTGTTAACATACATGAAAGAGTTTGGTACATGGTACCTAGATAGTACTAAAAAGGGTTCATCTAATCATTAGCACCTGCTTAGATGGATTTCCTCATATGTGTGCATAAATTCACTATATACTTAGAAATTCCACCTTTAGGATTTACACCTTTTGATTGTAATGAATGGAAGGCTTATGAGTGCATGTGCCTTATTTCTCTTCAATGATGTTATAGGGTCAATGCCTAGACATCATTGTTGTGGCTATGTTAGGCTATGTATACAGTAACTCAAGCATGATGGCATTACCTATAAATGTGAGTTAGAGGCATCACTTACATCAAACACCACGAATGAGTTAAAAAACTTGTGATTTTGTGCACTTTAATTACAATGATTTTTCAAATATTACAACGAATGGAAAATCACTAAATCCATTTTACAAAAATAATATCCCTGCCTTAAAAAGATTTTGGGCTCTTTGGCCTCTTTTTTGAAAATTTTATTATTTTTCTAACTAAATTTAGCTAATGATGAATAATTTTAGTAAAATATCTAAGTTTGGTGTTTCCACTAAACTTTCTATATGGATGGATTTGACCTTTGCACCTTTTATAAATGAAAGTTTTGATAAAAAAAATAACTTGCCAATTGGACTATATGTAGTTTTGAGATATTTAGTCAACTAATTTCACTTTGATTTGGGAAAAAGATAAAATATGATTTAAAAACACACCTTATGAATTGAAATCCACTTTATATCTCCTTGATTGAAAAGATAATAAAATTTATTTGCTTCCCATTATTCTCCCTTTGCTCCACAACGTAAGAAGAATTTTATGCCAACTTTGTAGCATCCAAACAACTGTAAAACACATTGCATTATTTTATTTTTTTAAAATTATGTTTCATCACTAATAATATATCATTCTCAAAAAAAAAAAAAAAAAAAAAAAATTAAAATGATCGTATGGCCTGTACTAGCAAAAAACCATCCAGTAGGGCAGATTCATAATACTATGTCACAACATCCCAAAGTACTATACGTCCTACTCATAAAAGGATAAAATTTATATCTTTATAAATATAGAATATTTAGCTTTCACATACATGTTTTATATTTTAAAATCTGACCCATACCATTTGTACCATCCAAAAACTAAACTGTAATAGGAAGCTACTAGAAAAAGTAGTCTACAGGTTTTGTCTTCAAAGAGCTATATGACCTAGTTTATATGAGTGCTTCTTATTATTGAAGATGTAAGACTTTGTAATATACCACCTCTAATTTTAATCATGTTCCCATGACCTCTATACTTCTTTTACTATATAAAATCATACAAAAAATTATAGAAAACAAACATCTATGGAGTGCACGGGCTTCTCCCAGATTTCTTACAAGTCCAAAACCTCTATGGAAGCTCTGATACCAGATATTGAGGAAAAATAAATATTATATTAATTCCAAATACATATTATAAAGTTTAGTTTTAGATTTATATAATAATATGAGATCATAATAGCTCTTAAAAAAATTTAAAATGATCATATGGCCCGTATTAGCAAAAAACCACCCAGTAGGGCAGATTCATAATACTCTGTTACAACATCCCAAAGTACTATATGTCCTACTCATAAAAGGATTTATATCTTTATAAATATGGAATATTTAGCTTTCACATACAAGTTTTATATTTCAAAATCTGATCCATACCATTTGTACCATCCAAAAACTAAATTGTTATAGGAAGCTACCAGAAAAAATAGTCTACAGGGTTTGTCTTCAAAGAGCTGTATGACCTAGTTTATATGAGTGCTTCTTATTATTTAAGGTGTAAGACTTTGTAATATACCACCTCAAATTTTAATCATGTTCCCATGACCTCTATTCTACTTTTACTAAATAAAATCATACAAAAAATTATAGAAAACAAACATCTGTGGAGTGCACAGGCTTCTCCCAGATTTCTGACAAGTCCAAAACCTCTATGGAAGCTCTGATAACAGATATTGAGGAAAAATAAATATTATATTCATTCCAAATACATATTTTAAAGTTGAGTTTTATATTTATACAAGAATATGAGATCATAATAGCTCCTAAAAATAGGAGAGATAAAACCAATGTAAACAATAAAATCTCCCAAATATAAATCAAGAGTTACAATTACTAACAATAAAATATTTTTAAGATTTACTAACCTGCCAATATATCTACGATAACTAACCATATTATAAATAACTATGAGTAATTAAATATTACTCATTTATTTAATAATGGTGAATTAATCACCCTAATAGATCCTAATACCAAACTTGTCAGATAAAAACAAAGACTAATTAATCCAAAAATAAAACCCCTGATGAAAAGAGAACTATCCAAACTTATAGAAGCTAATATTATTTTTCCTATCAATCACTCTTCTTGGATTTTAAATTTGGTCCCTATAAGGAATAATACTGGTGAGATCAGACTTTGTGTGGATTTTAGGGACCTGAATAAAGCATCTCTAAAAGATCATTATCCTCTCCCACCTATGGAGAAAATTTTACAAACTATAATAGGATCTAAAAGGTTTTCCCTTCTAAATGGTTATTCTAGCTATAACCAAATCTTGGTGCAAGAATCAGACCAGTAAAAAACTATCTTCGCCACAATATGGGACATGTATGTATACAAAAATATGCCATTTGGTTTTACTAATACTAGTGCAACATTTGAAAGAGCCATGGATATGACATTCAGAGGGTTGATAAATGAAATGATTCTAATATATCTAGATGATATCACTGTCTACTCAAATCATGTTGAAGTACATCTGTATCACCTTAGAATTTTTTTCAAAAGGTACAAGGAATTTGGCATTTCCTTAAACCTAAAGAAGTACATTTTTGCATTACATGAGGGGAAGTTATTAGGGCATATATTGTCAAAGGAAGGTCTTGCAATAAACCCAAAAAGAGTTAGTGTTATATCTACATTAACACTACCAAGCCATAAGAAAGGACTATGGATTTTCCTTGGAAAGATTAATTTTGTGAGAATATTTGTCCCAAATTTTGCCTCTCTATCAAAACCCCTCACTGCAATGCTTAAGAAGGGTACCATTTTTAGATGGACATAAGAAAGAAGAGATAACTTTCAGGCCATTAAACAAGCTGTCTCTTAGGCTCCCACCCTAGTCAACCCCAACTACAATAAATATTTTATTCTTTATGTTTTTGGAGGGGAAGGCAACATCTCAGCTATTCTAACCCAACAAAATAAAGAATAATTGGAACAACCAATATATTTTTTCAGCAAATCTTTGAAGGGTTATGAGGAGAATTATAGTTTTATGGAGAAATAGGTATATGCCATAACTAAAGCTCTCTATAAATTTAGGCATATTTTCTCCAATAATAATATTCATCTGATGGTGAGTCACCAAAGTGTTAAAGAGTTTCTACTCAACTAGAAGATAAACAAAAAAAGAGTAAGATGGATGACCAAGGTCATGGAGTATGATGTAGATATCAAAGTTACCAAGCAGGTGAGAGGATTTGTGTGAACAACTAGCTTCCAATATTAGAACTGCTAAAAAAACATCTGAGGTAGTGTATGCTCAAAATGTACCCCAGCTAGCTAACCCACCTATTTTCAATAGCCGTATCCAAGACATGACCAACTTCCTACAGATAGAAGAGTACCCATATGATCTTCAATAGTCTAAGAAAAGGTATTATATACTCTATTCCATTCCTTATTTCCTTGTTGATGGAGTACTATTATAAAGGATATGAATGGAGTTATGTTAAGATGTATTGAGCATGATCAATTTCCTAAGGTGGTAAAAGAATTTCATAATGGCCCATCAGGAGGATATTTCTCTACAAAAACTATGATCATCAAGATAATGGGAGGAGGCTATTATTGGCCTAATTTATTCAATATGCCCACCAATGGGTAAGAAACTATGAAAAGTGTGCTTAATTCATCATTAAACAAAATTTAATAGCCTTTCCTCTCATGCCAATTCAAGCAGATCAACCATTTTCTCAATGGGGATTGGATTTCATTGGTATGACCAATCCACCATTGAGTGTAGGCCATAAATGGGTCCTCATAGCAAACTCATGGAACAAAAGGGAGTTTGAAAGGAGCTTCAATGAAGGAGACATTGTTCTCAAATGGGATACAGATAATGTTAAACCAGGAAAGCAAATTAAGTTTGATGTAATATGGAGTGGTCTATATATTATAACTTAGTGAAAAGGAGATGATGCATTCCATCTATCCAAGCTCAATAGATATAAATTGCCTATCCCAGTCAATGGGATATACTTCAAAGATTTCTTTTGAGGTAGTAATTCATTCTAAAAGTTAAAATTTTGTATTTAATAAGGTTATTTATGTATTCAAATAAGTGCTTCTACACAGGCGAACTCATTAGGAGTTTGTGTCCTTAATCATGTTGTTTTCCCCTATTTTTTAATCTATTTTTCCTTGTTTTGTTAGGCAAATCCCATTTTGTTCTTCACTAGTTTAGAGTTTGTTAATCCAAATTGATGCCATGCCCAATAAAATAAAAGGATAATAGATCAAAACTAATTTAGTAGGCAATCACCCTATAGTAGATGCCAAAAATGTTCATATTTTCATCCCAAAAATATTAAAATATTAAATACCCTAAGGGAGACCCGCTAATTTTTGATAAAATCCCTTAAGTTGACCAAAAAACCCATTTTCCCTTTACATTATAGAATTTGAAACTCTGGACATAATTTGAAATAAGCAAATTGCTTCACAGACTCTAGATCCCACAATGTTCTAGCCTTCTAAAATTGGAAAAATCTAGAACTTAGTGTGTAATTTGTAATTTGTAAAATACAAATTGCATGTCAGGCTTTAGATCCTACGAAGCCATAAACTAGTAGAATATGGACTTGACACATAATTTTCAATTTACAAAATTGAAAATTACATGCTGAGCTCTAGATCCCACAAAACTAAATAACCTTCCCTATAGGATCCAGAACCCGAAGCACAATTTATAATTTGTAAATTTCTTGTTGGGTTTTGCTTCCGACCAATTGCTCAAACTACGGGATTCAAAACTCCATAAGCAATTTGTAATTTTGAAAAATTGTAAATTGCTCTGATATTTTTGCCTTCCACTATCAAATCCATTCAAACCCCCCCAATTTAGTGAACATTGCACTTGCTCCAAACACCTCAAGGTTCCACCACCAAACGCCATTAATGCATTAATTATAAGGATTTTATATACAAGTATTGTAATTTGGGGGATTTTTATTCATTATTTAAACTTCTAAGTATGTTTTTGAGCTTTGACTATGACCTTCATGCCTTTGACCTCGAGCCATATGCCAAGCGAGTACCTACATGTTTTGATCCATGTCCACGAATCTAGTGCCACAACATTTTCACCATTGCATGGTATTTCCCTTGTGTTGTCTACCATTATTCTTACAATTTGAATATGTTTGTGTTATTTACATTTCTTGCAAAGTTATTTCTAGAATTTTAGGGTTTTGTTTGAGTTATTTGGTTAGATTTTATTAATTGTCATTAATACTGTCAGAGGATCATGTTTCTTATTTCTTTCAAGAATCTTTCTTAGTAGAAATCTAGGGTTTTCTAGGGTTGATTCTATAAAAAATTTATCATGAAAGCTTTAGGTTTTCCCAAAGAGATCTGCATTCAAATCTAGGGCTTCATCAAACCAAGTGAATATTCCTAACATATTCCACATTCAAACCTAGTGAATATTCCTTACAAAGATCCTCCAAGGTCCCGATGGACATTGGACTTGTCTAAAAAACCTTCCATTTACATAGGAGGTTATACCTATTTCAAGCATTTACAATCCTCTTGGGATTCCACATTGTTAAGAACACCTTTTAGCTCTATCTAAAATCCAACTTGCTCAAAACATTTCCTAGCTCCACAAATTTGTCATCTTCTTCAAACACCTTTTAGTTCTATCAAAATGTTTACCTACTCAGAGCACCTTCCATCTCCATCAGATATTATTCTCATAGTTGGTTTACCAAAATATTCCTAGCTAGATTCCATGTCTCTAAAAGAAATGAAGTTAAAATCAAAAAAACCTAGAATGAATGTTAGCTTAGAGTCCAATATAATAGAGATAATAGATATTGATTTAGGTCACATTGACATAGGGGAATTCTGGACCCAAATAGGTAAAGAGTTTTAAAATGATTAGATTAGAGTATTTATGACTCTGGCTTGCTCCAAGCTACATCATTTCCATTATCAATCCAAAGCCCTGAGTTGGTGCTGACACTAGCCCAACACTATGATCTTAACAAAAGAGAAGTCTTAAATGACAAATAGGAAAGGATTTTGAATCTAGACCCTAACTTTATTGACTCAGTATTTGAAATCCTAGAATGTGAGAGTTATCTTAACATAACTCCATAGACATCTAAATAATTATTTGAAGATAATAGATATGGATGTCAGAATATGATTAATAGGGTTTATTACCTTCACCATATTACCAAAGACCTTGTATAGGGTTAATTTCACAGATGACGTGGGAGACATTATCATATTATTACATAGGATCACTAGTAGTCCTAATGCCAAGAGCTTCCAGGAGTGGATGCACCATTACATCTAGATTATCCAATAGAACATTCAATACATTTAGTAGGCTACACTCATAAGTGATTCCCTCCATAAGCAATTGATGGAGGTACAAACCAATGGCAAGTTTTTCATGATTTTTAATCTCGTACACATTTTGGCCAAAAGGAGATCTTTACCAAGCCTTAACATAGTACCTAGAGAGACAAACAAAAGGTACAACTATTATCTTGACCTCACATTCAAAGATAATAGATAATAGTTTAAAAGATTCAATGATGCTTTCATCTATTGCATCATTATCATGTTTGATAAAGAATTAGGGAGAACAAGATTCTCACCAGTAGTAGTTATAGAGATTAGAAAATGGGGCTCATAATTCATTCAATTCCACACCTATTCTTATATCAAAGTAGTTAGATTCAGTGGCTGCCCATATACACTTCCCTGATATGTTAGTGATAAGTGGGCATTGATGGATCTGGTCAAGCAACTTGTAGAGACCCATAAGCTCCTTTCCAATAGGCATAAGGCTGGAATTCATTTCCCAATCTCTATTTGAAGATACACATGTCAATCCCTCCTTAAATCCAAATGTGTTGAAGTTGAAAAGTGCCAAATGACCTTAAAGATTTTAGATTCTGGGCCATTTTTTGATGTTTATGAAAGATCACTAGCACACTAGAAGTTTAACATCTGTTCATGTTCCATATTTTAAGGATTATTGGGAGGAATACAAAGATGAGGAGAGGGTCATAGTGAGATATTATTCTAGAATGACCTTGAAACAAATCAAAGATTATGATTTGGCACCAGTCCCTAATGACTTAGTGGATGATGAGTCCCTAGTGGACCCAAATTATTATATAAAAATCATCACTCAACCCTTTCCAATAATTAGGTGGTTAGCTCTGAAATCATTTTCTCTGTTAGACAGCATAGCATGTGTGATCAATAGAACAATCAATTAGATGAGGAACAAGGGAGTACAAGTAATAAAGGAAACAATAGGTACCAGAGAAAAGCTTTTGAAGCTTGACGAAGAGAGAATTACTTTATCTATAGAGGGCCCTAGTGGGATAGCTGGTGAGCAACTAGAAGAGCTAGGGACTTTCAAGAAAAAGAAGAAGACTAAGGACAAAAACGGTCAATAAATCAAGGATGGGGGAGTTGTAGAGAAACCAATCATCATCTCTTCTATAGACATAGTTGTAATAGGGGCTTCCATAGCTTCATTCCCCATATCTATCATAGTGACAACCCTAATTTCTACTATTCACCCTCCTCCCATGTACATTAATCCAAAAGCTCCAACACCTCTACCTCCAATTTCCATTTCCCATACACCTTAGGTTTCCAATCCACCTCTCATTACTACCACCTCACCTACCCTAATAAGTTCATTACAACCTATGTAATTAGTTCAAGTGGACACTTAAGGTCCCTCATCAATGGATTCTCAAGTTTTCACTCCACTTTCCCTCCCTCCTTTTTCACTTCCTTTTTCCATTTCATTGACAATTTCTTCCATTCCATCCCCATTAATTTACAACACCACTCAACATTACATTATCATGCACTCAGTCATCATGACTTTCGTAAGTATTATTTCACATTCATCCCCATTCACTTTTTTTACATCACCAACCTTAAGTGGTCTAGCACATTTGATTGATTCATTCAATGCCTTAGATTCCACACTCCCACATGTTCTCAAATTCAAAATGTGTGTGTCTATTCCATGTTCCACACCCCCAATAGACACATTTGTCTCCATGGTCCCCACCTCTTCCACTTCCAAAGTTTCTACATAACCTTTAGTTAAGATTTGAGAAACACAAGTATAATGGCAACATCTACTTAGGATCTTACATTTTTCATATTGTCTACTAGTTTAGTAACATCAGTTATTGATTCTTAGGTGATGGTATCCACACAATCAGATTATACCCCCAATTGGCTGGCATGATTGGTGATAAAGAAGTAGAAATAAATGATTTCCCCTAGCACATTGGACTTTGGCCTGTCAAAGGTAAAGAATAAGTCCAAGTATAATCCTTGGACCTTCTCCATAATACTCAATGATGATAAAAGGGAAAGATATTTTCAAATTGTAGTGCCCCCTCTACATAAATCAAAGGAAAATCTTATGGTGGGAGATTATCATATTTCAAAGATCCACCTTGTATGGCCAACAAGAGAAGGGTTAAAACATGATGTCTAATCTAGAATCAACTCCCTCTTCAAGAGAATAGACCATGACAAGGCCAACAAGGATGAATTAAAGAAAAAAGTGGATCAACTTACAACTACATTGAATAAAGTGATTCATCAAAATAACCAAAGTTAGTAAAGTTGGTCAACCAAATTTTAGATCAAGCAATTATTAATGTAGTTCAAGAGATTACTAATATGGGAAGGGATACCAAATAATGGTCAAAAGAACTTATTTCCAATAGGATTAAGATTATTTTTTAAATAATGGACCATTATGAAGTCATTAGAGAGAGAAATAATGTCCTAAGAAAATAAGTTAATGAATTTGAGGGAGAGATACAAATGTTAAATATATATTATCCCAAGTTGGTAGCTATGGATTCTATCGATATGGATATCTTTCTTGCTGAGAAGATACTGAAGAATGACGTGGATCAAGAGGAATCTCATAGAGAAACTCAATTTTAGATAAGGATACTCATAGAAGCTAATCATAAAACCAAGGTTACACATGACAAAGCTATTAATATGTTGTATGACATTGAAGGAATGATGAGTATGATGTCATGATAGTCATCAAATGATGGAGATAACATATTTCAAGTAGAGGAGGTTTACAATAAGTTCAAGGAATTGGATGAAAAAGAATCTGCAAAGACTATAGTCTTCACCCTGAGTTCTATCCACAAGTTTATTAGGTATGAGAATGCATTTGATGATATAAGAATGGAAATGTAGGGAATCAAGACTTTTAGGAGGGAATTATTTGAAATAGTAGCATATTGTGCAACCTCTAACCTTTGGATCATATGAAGAAAGAATTCAAGAAATTTTTAAGGCACTTGATGCATATGTTCAAAATCTATAGGTCGAGAAAGACAAGAAGGCTAAAGAAGTTTTAGATATTGATTAATTTCTTTTTGTTGAAATATTTCCATATGTTGTAGTCTCATTATTTTAAAAAAACATTGCAAAGTTATAACTATATTTTTAACTCTTTTTAACAAAGAGACACATGTATTTTACACTTTATATTTTTAACAAAGTGAAAGTTATAAAAGGCACAATTGCAAACTACACTTTCTATTTTGACAAGTTATAATTATTAAAAGTGTAAAATAATGTATTTAAAATTGTAAATTTCATTTTGACAAGGTGATGTAACTTGCAAGTTTTAAAAGTCTCACTTGTAAATCACAAGTTAGGGTTTTGTAAAAGTGACTTTTGATGTTATCTTTGATGAAGCGTTGAGTTCCATTTTGGGCACCATCCATTTGCATGAAGAGATATCTCTAGATACATGAAGAAGGAGAATCATTGCATGAAGATCTTCTAATTCCATCCATGTCATTCCAAGCTAAGGATCATGCCAACTCTTGCATGCTACATTCCAAACCATTTTATAAAGTCAAAGATGCCAAAAATAGAAGATCATGCCTCTTTTCCATCGAGTTATAGATCTTCATGGTTTCTAATATTGAGAATTAAAGTTTTGATAACTACATCTCATCTATGATATATTTTGTATAAATATGGGAGACCCCATGGCCTAATCTATCTTTTTGTTGTTAGTGATATATTTTTGTGTTTTGAATGTATTGTCTATAATCTATAACCTTGAGAACGAAAATAAATTAAAGATTTTCCTTTCTTGTCTGAGATATCCTTGTGTATGTGGAGTTATTCAAGAGTTTATAGATATTACAGTTCTTATTTTAGTCACAATAAATTCTTTTGTGGTATTTTACCCTTCTAAAATATTGTATGATGAAAATAAGTGAATCTTTTCCCTTCTACAAAAATAGCAAATATTGCCTTTGATTTCTCATTTGAATAAGTCTATGCTAAAAAAATTTCAATCAATGTTATTTATATTATGTTTATCAATCAAAAATTAATACCCACTAAAATATTTGGTGCAATTACCATTTCAATTTTGCAAAAATTCATTCTTAACTCTTTTCCCAGTCAAAATCTAGTTTAGGAGAAGGAACACTAAAAATGAGCAAAATTTATATAGAACTGATATCTTATCAGTTGCATTAGATTTAGTGAAAGGAAGTCAGCCTTCTATCAGGGGATCTATAGCTCTACCAATTAGAGCACAATTGATTACTTCTTATATGCAATTAAACACGGAATTATACCAGAATGATAAAGTAACTAGAAACTTGAGACAGCAAATAATTTGAGAGACAATACACACTCTTTGTATTAGATATTACTAGAAGAAAATACAATAAGGAAGATGCCACTTCTTCCTCCACCTCAAAGGCTTGCCACACCTCAAGACCTTCTTCCCTCTCTCTCTTGCTCAATACAAACCAACTCTACAACCTGAGTTGTTATCCCTCCTTGAATGCTTCAGCTGATCTCCTTGACCTTGCTAGCTTCAATGCTCTTACTTAACTACTTGATACTATTACAATACATGCCTTATGGGTCTATAAATAAGATCTCATGCTTACAAAAATAGAACTCTAGTTACAATAATTAGACACGCAGCTCGTGACTATAATTAGTCATTTGACATGCAAATACTCGCTTCACTTAACTGACTGTTCGTCAACAGCAGTTCTGGAAATACACAGGTGACCGACGCCGGTCCTTGCTGGTCTGGTGCTGCCGACGTTGGCTGACTCCCTGCCATCGCCGGTCTCCTTCTCCATTGCATCTAACCGACGTCGGTCATACTGCTGACACCGGTGGCTCTGGTTCTTCAGCATCCTTCCTTCTTGTGTCTGCAAACAGTTGAAGCTTTTAGCTCCACACCATAACAATCTCCCACTTGGAGATAAATAGCTGCAACTTGTACCTATACCTATACACCATCTATTTTGTTCCTTAGGCTCTGTATCCCTCTTCAATGTCACTCTTGAAGACCAACCACCACGCAAACCTGTGATGCAATACCTGTCTCTTATGCCACAAGAATTTTGCTGCTCCCAAATTCTTCATGAAATACTTCTGAACCAACTCTACCCTTAGCTCAGAAAACTCCCTGTATATGAAACCCTACAACAAGTAACACAATACAATAATAGGACAATGTAGCTAATATTATCCAACCTGGTAAAGATAAAATACAATGGTCAAACCTCCATTGTTCTGCAGCATAGTCAAGACCATATACCATAGCCTTCTATCTCATGTGTCCATCCACTCTCTTCTCTAAAACGAGAATCCATCCCTCTATCCAGTGCTTCCTTCTAGTTGACAACACTACCAACAATTACCTGTTTGGTTCTCCAAGGACTCACACTCCTCATCCATGCCAAGCTCCCACTGTTTCTAGATTCTACCTGCATTGCTTCTTCCATCTTCCTAGTTCATGACTATCAGTAAGCAATATAAAGAAGGTGAACAATGAATATGAGGTTCACATACCTTTCCTGACCTCCACATGGGTGCTTGAGACTTAGTTGATTCACCCACTATCCATTCCAATGACCGATATCAGCCATCTCCCAGTCTGCTCCCAACCGATGTCAGTTCCCTGCACTGACCCTGACTGTCGACGTCGTTTCCCTGGCTGACATCAGCATCCCTCCTGCTGACGTCGGTCCTTATGACCGATGTCGAACTTCTCCTATCTGACCTACCGACCCTGCTGGTCTGCACATGACCGATGTCGGTATCTAGATGACTGACGTCAGTGCCAAGCTGCCGACATCGGTGTCTGTGTGTTCCTGTAAGTGATGAAATTTTCATCCGCGAGCTCTTCTTGGATCAAACCTCTATCCATGCTACCCTGCTCAGATTTTTTCAGCCCCTGTGACTGATCTCTGTCCTTCATATCCTTCATAAACACCAAGGCTTCTTTGTTCCTATCAAAAGCATCAAATTTCCTCTTTCTATAATGAACTGTATCTATGCTTTCCAAATTTGAACGCGTACCTTTTGAATCAAGAACTTCCATTCCCTTCCTATTCTTGTGACCAAGCCTATTAGGCCACATCTTTGAATCTACACCAGAAGTAGAATCAGTAATACAAGTAGATAGATAAAGAGTATCTACTTTCTTACCTCTTGCTAGAACAAGTGCTCCCTTGGTAACCTTCCAAGAATCCGCTGTGAGGGTTATTGTGCATCCCTCGTCTCCCAACCTTCCTACAGAAATTAGACTCTGCTTTAGAATTGGAACATGCATGACCTCTTTCAACACCCACGTGTTATCAATCTGCAATCTCAACTGCACTTTCCCTTTGCCAACTATCTGACAAGGCGTACCATCCCCTAAATAGAGCACTCCAAAATCTCCCTGTTCATACTCATAAAACAAATCTCTGTCTGGGGATGCATGAAAAGATGAACCAGAATCTAGAATCCATGATCCTACCTGACTATTCGAAGAAAGTATGAGAGTGTCCTGCATCACAATATTTGCATCCTTTGTTTCTTCAATACCTGCATGTTGATTCTCTTTATCTCTCAACCAACACTCCCTCTTCATATGTCCTTTCTTTCCACAAAACTAGCAGGTAATACCTTTGGACTTGAATCTCCTTCCCGACCTTGATTTCCCTTGCTCAACCTTCTCCCTTTGCCTTCCCCTGCTTTCTGCACTTAGAGCATTCCTTGATGATTCACCTGTGCTTCTTCTGCGTATTTCTTCATTCAAGATCACACTCACAACATCATCAACTTTTAAGATTTTAGAAGTAGATGCAGAACTACTTACTGCCATAACCATACCGTCCCAACTTTCAGGCAAAGAACATAAAATCAAGAGAGCCTTTACCTCATCATCAAAAAAATATTGACTGAAGCTAGTTGGTTTACCAACCCATGGAAATCACTGAGATGAGTATGTACCGATCCACCTTCCTGCATTTGCAAAGTAAATAGCTGCTTCATAAGATATACCTTATTAGAAGCCGAGGGCTTTTCGTATAAATTCACCAAGGACTTTATCAACTCTTTCATTGTCTTGCACTGTGATAAGCTGGAAATCACAGATGATGCAAGGCTCAACCTTATGGAACCGAGGGCCTTCCGATCAAGAATGGTCCATTCTTCATCCTTCATATCTGTGGGCTTGCATGCAACCCCACCCAACGGTAAGTACAAATCCTTCTGATACAGATAGTCCTCAATCTGCATCCTCCAATGTTGATAATTCTTGCCGTTAAACTTCTCCATTCGTAGTCTACTTTCTTCTGCCATTGCTGAACTCCCACTCAATCATAAAACCCTATGAATGACCTGTAATCAAAAAACAATACCCTGCTTCCTGCAAACCATATCTCTGATACCACTTGTCAGGGGATCTATAGCTCTACCAATTAGAGCACAATTGATTACTTCTTATATGCTATTAAACATGGAATTATACCAGAATTATAAAGTAACTAGAAACTTGAGACAGCAAAGAATCTGAGAGACAATACACACTCTTTGTATTAGATATTACTAGAAGAAAATACAATAAGGAAGATGCCACTTCTTCCTCCACCTCAAAGGCTTGCCACACCTCAAGACCTTCTTCCCTCTCTCTCTTGCTCAACACAAACCAACTCTACAACCTGAGTTGCTATCCCTCCTTGAATGCTTCAGCTGATCTCCTTGACCTTACACCTGTAGATCTCCTTGACCTTGCTAGCTTCAATGCTCTTACTTGCCTACTTGATACTATTACAATACATGCCTTATGGGTCTATAAATAAGATCCCATGCTTACAAAAATAGAACTCTAGTTACAATAATTAGACACGCAGCTCTTGACTATAATTAGTTATTTGACATGCAAACACTCACTTCACTTAACTGACTGTTTGTCAACAATAGTTCTAGAAATACACAGGCAACCGACGTCGGTCCCTGCTGGTCTGGTGCTGCCGACGTTGGTCGACTCCCTACCGTCGCCGGTCTCCTTCTCCACTACATCTAACCAACGTCAGTCATACTGCCGACGCCGGTGGCTCGAGTTCTTTAGCATCCTTCCTTTTTGTGTCTGCAAACAGTTGAAGCTTTTATCTCCACACCATAACACCTTCTTTGGAGGTTAACCTCAACTTCCCAAAGTCCCATAGCTTGGAGGTTTTCCCATTGTATCATTAGGTATTGCACAGTGAATTATTTTACCGTAAGGGATGAGTGCAAAACCTATGAAATAGTAACACATTAACCAATTAGATATCAGTTGTATAAGAATTCATCACTCTATTTTAGCTTTTTTAAAATAAGTTGTATTATGAGAGATATGCTTGTGTCTTGTATCTTTTTCTAAAAAATACAAATCTTGTCAATTTGTATTATTTATAGGAGAAATGGGTTGAGTTATTCCTTGCTCATATTTACCCAACCCTTGTGACTTGTAAGAACCACATAATATTTTTAAACTTTATCAATTATTGATGCTTTCTCTCTTGCAAGAACCTAGTGAGTGTCAATCTCTCTGAGTGCATGCCTTAAAAGGTGCATTGGGAAAGGGGTGGGTAGACCATTGGTAATTCATAGGATTTTTGTCCCCTATACCACCACTTGATATCAATCCAATCTTATCTTAAAAACTCCCCTAATCTTTGCCTCCTATTTTTCACCCTCCTCTAGTCATTTTTCACTTTCATTAGCCCCTTCCTAAGCCTAAAACACTTTCCAATGGTTTATGTTACACTGTCATCCTGATCAACCCTATACTCTTATTGATAAAACTCCTTTAGGGTCTAGGTCGACCCCTGATTGACCTAGACCAAGACCTAATTTATTTTAATCAATAATAATACAGAGTTGATTGGGTCGACTCTATTGGATAAACTTTTGAAAAGGTTTAGGGTTAGATTCAGCTAGATATACACATTCATTTCATTATTTCTTAGAGATATCAAGAGTTAATTATTCATTTCCACTTCTTTACAATCTAATTTTCCTCTATTCTACTTGAGGAGTTATTACTTAGGGTTTATACTTGAAGAGGAAGCTTGTCTTATGGAAAATTCTTGGATGATTTGCCCTTTCTTAGTGATCCTTACAAACCACAACAACCTTTTGTGAAGCACCATTGGCCAAGGGAGAGATTGAGTCTCAATGGGTTCATCTTCAAGGTAAGTATCTCTAACTTTACTCCTCTATTTTAGTAGATAGAAGTATCATAAGTAATGGCTTTTAAATATATTCCTCTCTCCATATGTTAGGGTTTTACCTAGACATAGCTTAATTAGGATTATCTTATGCATGTTTACTTTTATGTTTACTAAACCCCATTTTGTATCATAATCTTTGGTGATCACTAAATTAGAATTTAATTTACTTGTCAATATACTTAATCAATATGAAAAAATGGGACCTAGTTAGGGTTATTGTATAGTGTTGCTTGACTAGAGGCTTTGAAACCCTCTCTACTGATGTTATTATGATAAGAGATACCTTAGTTAGGTCTAGCAGATCTATCTTGGTCATGAACCCAAATATCTAATGTATCAAGAATCAAAAGTGTAAGTCAGATTTATCATCTTTGCGTTAGAATTAATTAATAGATCAATTACATCTCTCTTTGCATACATTCTGGTGAACCTGACATGAATCAAACCCTTGTAAGTTTTATTTCATGTCATCATATTATATTATTCTATATTTGTAGTGTTGTATCAAATAAGTCAGTATAGTTCTAACTATTTGTGCACAAGTTTAACACATAGTCACTTCAAAATGACTGTGTTATGTTTGCGCAAGTCTTCACTAAATATAGGTTGGATAGAAAAGTTTGGCGTAGTATTCCCCTTCAAATCCAAATTTTCATACATAGTCAAACCAATCAACTTTGTCTATTATTTTATTCTATCAAAATACAGGTCTGCAAACATAGTCAAACCAATCAACTATGTTCATCATTTCTTCTTCAACATACAAGGCTTTGTAAACTTGGTCGAACTAGTCGACCTAGTAAGCATAATTTTGAAATAGCATTTAAACATCACTCCATAAAAAATTTCAATCTAAAACATCCTCAAGCCCATTAAGGTTCATTTATTTCTCTCTCTATCATTTTATTTTTCTCTATCATTTTATTTCATTTATTTATTTTTTACAAGTCTGTAATCTGTAAAACTATATCCCTACAATAAACTGGGTTGACCTATTCGACACCGTTTTATAGTTTGTCTTATATCTAGAAGCCATAGTTAACTTTTTCAACTATGTTCTTATATATATATATAGACCTAATCAACTATGTTATACACTATTTACATACAATGTTTCCTGAACTGACTCTGTATTGTTCTCAGTGAAAGAATTAACCTATAATTGGTAATTATTAATTCACATATCCTTTTTAATTATTTACATGCTTAGAGTAACTCACATTTATTAAATAGGTGGTTTTTAAAATTACCATTTTAGTCACACTATTTTTCTCTTTTGCACATAATACCAAATCACTTTTCATTCAAAAAGCATTAAACATTTGTCTTCCCAAGGCCTGCCTACTTAGATTTCATCACCAAGGGGGGAAGACGACTTGGTTTTTTGGCCAAGTATAAACATATGATTGATGATGTATATTGATAAAACACCCAATACCCTTATCATTTCAGGATTTTGAGGTGAAGGGATAGGCTCCAATAACAAGCTAGTACCATTGCCAATACACACCCATTTCAACCTAAACAACCTAAAACTAGCCTTATATTGCTTTCTAGTTACTTATTTTAGCCAACTTCCCAATCACATTAACACTAAACTTTATTATAACTTAATAACACTTAAGATGACCAATTAATTAGCATTTAATTTATAGTTGCTACTTGTTCTTTGATCATTATATGTTGTCTTTCAAAACTTGCATTAACTAGCTTTGGTACAAGGTTTGTGATGTGTATTCTAATTAGGTCAGCCACATTGATCCAATTGATTGTGTGCTTAATTTCATCTTACTTCAAAATTATCTTTAAAAATTTTCTTGTATTTTAGCACACTATCATTCTAGTTGATACGGTCTCTTATAGACTATTTAGCCTTCCTGTTAGTAGTACATAGTTGATTTGCACGATTATCTATCTTTCTCTTCCTATTCAGTTCCATGTTTAATAGTAATTTTTGAACCCATACGATTGTGTATTATTTTTAGCCTATTTCAATTTCATCTCTTTTAGCACACATTTGACCTGCTCGACTATGTCCTCTTATCTTTTTATTCTGTGAATCTTTTTTTTTAGAATTTTATCGACCTGGTCAACTATGTTATCTATCTAGCCTACTTCATCCTTATTTTTCCCTCATGTTTCCTAATCTTAAATCTTTTCATCAAGCATCATGAAATCCCCTATCAGACTCTTTTTGGACAACTTGATTTCATTTAGACATTATATGGGGTGTTATTTTCTTCCTCTCTTTACCTCCCAAGAGGATACCCACTCTTGGAGTACTTTTCCTCCCTCATTTTTAGATTACAACATGGTTTAAATCACTCCACAAGATGAAATTGGTGGATCAGATCCTTTTCATACTTATTAATAAAATTCCCATATTCAAACATCTCACCATAATATGGGGGAAATTGACACAAGTCTATCCAATAACCCCATATGGAATCCACCACCTAATAATCTCCCCATGATACCAATTCAATGAGTCCTCCTAAAAACACCAATCCACCAATTGATACCACTCAAATTTTTGCATAGATAGTACAACAAATAAACATAATTCAAATATCTTACACCACCTAAATGATGTAACTACAACATCATTTGATCAACATGGCTAATCAACCTCCCATTCTTCTCCCTCAAAATAATAAAAATTTTATTCCTCCACCTCTTAGAAATGCCACAGAGAATGTCATCCCCCAACCTATAATGAACAATAAGATGCTTCAACACATCCAAAATGAACCTTTTTCCCCTTTCATTATTTCTATTGATATTGGTAAAATATTTCCAACTATTAAATATGATGGGACTAAAGACCCTACAGATTTTTCTTAAAGCATTTAGCAATATTTATAAGGAGTGGATCCAAACTAATACTTTCATCACAACTAAAATTTTATTTAAAACTTTCACCAACTATGTAATGGAATGGTACAATAAACTTCCCTAACATTCCATCTAATAACTAGAGGATTTAGTCAATCCTTTAGTTAAAGAGTTTTAACACAATGATCTTCTTGAGAATTGTCTTAACTATTTCATTAATGCTAAATAATTTCCCACTAAATCAGCTCATGATTTTATCAAATAATGAAAATCTCTAGCTCACAAGGCCAATCATAACATGACTAATGACAATGTATTTAAACTCTTTATAATAGCATTAACTCCTTCACTTCAATATAAGTTTCAGATTGTTGCTCCTCAAATGCTAAATGAAGCTTGACCAAGCTAAGCATTAAAATTTCTTAATGAAATAGTTTGAACCTAATACTAAAATTATTAAAGTATATTTTCAACATTCAACTAATCCATTAATTGGCAATCCTCCTTAACCCAAACTAGGAGTTTCCAAAGCTAACAATCCCCAACCTTCTCATACACCATTAATGGTATAGCAAATGAAATAAT
Source organism: Torreya grandis (assembly GCA_037957365.1). Classification (NCBI taxonomy): domain Eukaryota; kingdom Viridiplantae; phylum Streptophyta; class Pinopsida; order Cupressales; family Taxaceae; genus Torreya; species Torreya grandis. Next base: position 8,155,939 of record JARHVA010000071.1, on the reverse strand, counting down.
TTTTAGTGCCCTCGAAACCATTTACTTATCCTAATAATCCTCCTAAATAGTATGACCCTAATCAATTTTGTTGATTCCACACAAACATTAGTCATTCTCATGAAAGATGTAGAGGGCTTACAAAATTTGTTGTCTCTTATATGTTTGGTGACTCCTTCAATCACAAATCCATGATTCAACTTCATTTTCAAGATTACATTAACACTTATCAAAAATGATAATATCCCAAAGCTTCTTATTTTAACAACCAAAAATATTTGTCCACATCTAACGCTAAACAAGCCAACAAGGATGTTTGTGTAATTGACACTGACTATGACCAATATTACATCGATTCCCACTATGCCAATCTAGCTAAGGTTAATTATCAACATAAACCAACTTACATATATCTTGTCACCAAACATAAGAAACCATATTTGGAAGAGTAACTCTTCAAAGATACTATGACTACTCATTTAGCTTTAGAAACCAATGAGGAGGCATTTCCTTCTTTTGAACCCCCAACCATTTGTTTTCTTCCTAAAAATATTTTACCTTATAAGCCTCTTATCATTTTTTCATCCAAAACTCATTAGAACTTCTTAGAAGAACTCAAATCCATGCCTTGAAAAATACCTCTTATGGAGTTAGTTTGTACCACTCCTTATCATCACAAGTTCCTCATGAAACAACTTCAAGAAATTTAAGAGCCATATTCTTTAGAAGAGGAACCATCTTCTCATGAGCATAAAATAACCAAAGTGCATACCATTGAATCCATTTATCCTTATTCAAAAACCTCCATATATTTCCTCAAAGAAGATATGATCAATGATGAGATCCTCTTTTGAGTTGATGATCCACCCCTCTTTATTAAAATAGCCATTAATACCACCCTCATTCAAAAAAAATTGGTAGATGAAGGGTATAATATTAATGTGACATCTCTATGGCTCATTCAACAACTTGGTTATAACAAATATCGTCTTAAACAAACTCACTCAAAATGTCATGGATTTGACAAAACTATTCAAGATCCACTTGGTTGTATTTAGTTCCCTATTACAATTGGACCTAAGACTATACATACCAAGATTATGGTCATCGATTTACCCTTATCTTAAAACATACTCCTAGGATGCCCATGGACTCATAGAATGAGGGCTATCACCTCTTCCAACATCCAATGTATAGATTTTATTTATAATCGCAAAAGGTATAAACATGAGGCTGATCCTAACCCATGAAGTATTCAGCTTCCAAATGCCAAATATCAATACTAAATTCCCACCATTATGAAGATTAAGCGTGCTTCTTTCCCTGAATTCATAAACATGAATCTAGATTTACATGTCACTCTTGTTGATTCTGATGACGATGATGATGAGCCCAATGACTTTAAAAATATTATAATACTACCAATCTACCTCTATACATATTGAAGTGTATACCTCCCTCTCTATTGCCTCATGATCACATCATCCCTATAATCGATGAGATCACTAATTCCCCCTCCATGAAATTCTCAATAAAACTCTTACACATAATATGATTCAACATGCAATTATTATGGAGTGTATAAATTATTCTAAGATCTTTTAATCATATCTTTATGTAAATTCAACAATTTAGGCATCTCACCTTCTGAATTTCCTCCCAAATCACAAGCATGTACAATTTCACCAACTTATTATGATAATTACATCATGGCCCAAGCTCAATAATGAGACTTGGATGTCCAACATTATCCAAAAACTCTAGCTCAAATACATGCTTTCAATCATGATGTTTGTATACACATAATATTTTTAGCTTTTATTGATTACTAACACTTTACATCTTGAAAGAACCCATCGAGACTCAATCTCTTTGAGTGTATGTCCTAAACGGTACATTGGGAAATGTGTGGGTAGACCTTTGGTACTTTATAGGATTGTTGTCCATTTTTCCATATTATCACCAATCTAACCAGATCCTAAAACCATTCCCTAAGTTATTTATTCTCCTTTGAGTATTCCTCTAGGATTTTACTCTTTCCATTCCTCCTTTCTTGTCTAAAACTAATTTTTGACTATCGATTGTACTAGGTCAACTGGGTTGAACTGGTATAGTTTAGGGGTATTCTTTACTTTCTTAGCTTGTTAACCGTTTGGTTGACCTAAATCAGACATGGTGAATTGTCCTCGAAAACACACTAGGTCAACTGGGTCGACCTTGTATATCTGATGTTCCCAAAAGGATTTAAGGTAAGATCCACTTATATTTACAAGATCATTTCGGTCATTATTCATATGTGTAATAAAGAGTTATTATTCACTCGTGGTTTTTCACAATATGCTCTTCCACCATTCTACTTGAGGAGACTTATCTTAGGTTTCTTATTTAGAGAATCTAGTCTTATGGATAAGTTTTGGATGCTTTAGCCTTTCTTAGTGATCCTTACAAACCACAATAACCTCTTACAAAGCTCCTTTTGCCAAGGGAGATATTGTGTCTTGATGGGTTCACATTTAGGTAAGTATATTCTAACTTTATTCTCTTCTATTTTAGTAGATAGAAGTAGCATAACTTTTGGCTCTAACAACACTATCTTTCATATTTTATGTATTAGGGTGTTACTCATACTTACTTTAATTAAATTTCTCTATACATGTTTGTTTTATTATTTCTAATCCCCACTTTGTGCCACAAGATTTGGTGTTCACTAGATTAGATTTTACTTTCTTGTTATTAAAATAGAGTGAATGTTTTAAACTTTAAGACTTCATTAGGGTTGTTGTGTGATTGTGTTAGATTATAGGCTTTGGAAGCCTTCCTAGCATGATGTGTTATGATAAGTGATATGAGTGATCCCCTAATCAGTTATAGTGGATCCCCATATTGGTCATGTTCCTGTTTAACAAGTGTATCCCAATCAAAAGTGTAGTTATGATCTATCTTATCTGATTTAGGATTAATTTATAGACATGGTGTATTTCTAATTACATACATTCTAGTGAACCCAATATGAACTAACTATTACAAGATTTGTTCACTTTTACTTCATTTATTTCATTTTATTGATCATCATTTTTATCATATATTTTGACATATTGGATCAATTCTATCAACCCAACTTTTTATCTCTATGTGTAGGTTTCCAAGAATAGGTAACTAGATCAACCTAATATAGGTTTCAAGTTTCTAAGACACCCAATTCAACCTTCTAGGTTGACCCAATTGACCCCTTACAGTTTGAGCACTTTTTTAGTAGATTTTTGTACAGCTTGATCGATTCTATCGAGCTAGTTTGTAAGTTTCTCAAGCTTATTCATCAATAATCTTCCTTTATTTCATCTCTAATCCACCAAGGTTCCTTTATAATTCTCTATTTTCTCTTTTATATCTTTCATTTCATATTTTAAAGTCTTTAAAAATACCCTTGCATAGTCAACTAGATCGACACTACCGACCTAGTTTTATGTTTTATGTGTTATCTAAAATAACTGGATCGACACTACTGACCCAGTTAATTTTTAGGCATTGCTTTCACAATACAGGTTTGACCATGTTCTATTTTTTCTACATATAGTATTAAAACTATACCTTATTTCAAATTAGAATTAACCTTATATTTGTTAGTAATTATCTCACACATTTCTTTTCTTGTTGTTTACATGCTTAGAATAGCTCACATAGTGTTGGGGAATCCAAGAACAAACACACCTATTATGATCCCTCTTGTTAGGATCTTGCTCCTCAAAAAGAGCACAATATGATTACCAAATATAAGCAATTATAAATGCAGAAATAAACAGAAACACAAGTAACTAGAATTCACCAATAGCATAGAATATGAGAGACAATACACTATCTTATATTAACACTTTACAGAAAAGAATACAATAAAGAGCCGCCACACTCTTCCACCTTACAAAGGCTTCCCACACCTCAAGTGTATAGTAATTCTTCTTCAACACTCTCATACCAAAAATAGTCCCAACAACCAACTCACACACAGAATTGGTGTTCACCTCTCCAACTAGTCAGTAATAACCCTGCCAATTCACCAAGCACTCTATAGTACTTCAAGTTGATCTCCCATGAACCTACAATTCAACAGACCATACTCACACATGTAGATCTCCTATGAGCTTGCAACAACCTACAACTCAATGATCTTACAATGGAAGGAACTTCCTTGCCTTCCTTATCAGCTCATACTATTACAATACATGCCAATGGGTCTATAAATAGATCCCAAACTTAAACAATAACTTAGACTCTTAATATAGACAATTATCCACGTAGCTCAAGACTCTAACTGGCCTTTACATGCAAACACTTCGTTCACTTAACTAACTGTCTGTGTAATGAATAGTTTTGGAACACACAGGTGACCGATGTCGGTCCCTGTCTAACTGGTGCTGACCGACGTCGGTCAACTACCTGCCGACATCGGTTGCCTTTTGCATTCATCATGACTGACGTCGGTCATACTGCCGACGTCGGTTCTTCTGGAACTTAGCAACCTTCTCTTCATCTACATAGTTGAAGCTTTTAGCTCCACACCCTAACAATCTCCCACTTGGAGATAAATAGCTGCAACCTATACTTGTACCTGTACTCTGTCTAGTTTGTTCCCTTGACTTTGTATCCCTCCTCAAGATCACTCTTAAAGACCAACCACCACAAATCCCATGATGCAACTCATGTCATCCAAATCACCTACCACATCCACATCTACAAACCATGTAGAAAATAACTTGAACCTTCATAACATGTGCACCTGCTGCTGGTCCCTCTCAGAATCCACTAAAACTGCCCTCCAATGGTTCTCTCCCGAATTGGCTCCAAACTTGTGACAACTCCCACTGCTTGGGAAAACTTAGGTCTAGTACATCCCATGCACTTAACCTCATTATGTGAATCAAGACACCTGTTCTGTGAACTGTCCAACCATCGGCGTGCTAACCGGTCTCACACAATCATCCTGAAACAAAGTTAACATGTGACCTTCCATGTCTCTAAAACACACTCATGCCAAAGAATCTTGCTGCTCCCAAATTCTCCATGACATCCTTCTAAACTAGCTTTACCTTTAGTTCAGAAATACCCTATATATGTAACCCTGAAACAAGCACATCATAAAGTAATAGGATAATGTAGCTAATATTATCCAACCTGGTAAAGAGAAACACAATGATCAAACCTCCATTGCCCTGCAGCTTATACAAGACCATATACCCTGATCTTTCACCTCACGTATCCATTTTCGCTCTTCTTCATCCTGAACATCCATTCGTCTCTCAGTGCTTACTTCCAGCTGGCAACTCTACCCAAAACTCCTGTTTGGTTCTCCTCCAAGGAATCACATCCTCATCCATGCCAAGCTCCCACTATTTCCTGGATCTACCTACTCTGCTTCTTTGATAACTCCCTGGTCCTATACCATAAGTGAGCAACAAGTAGTGTAAAGAAGGGAAATGACGAATTTAATAACTTACTTATGCCTTCAATCCTCCATATGGGTGCTTGAGACTTCTTGACAGCTTGCTGTCCACCCAAAATTCATCTCAATAACCGATGCCAGTCACATCTTAGTCTGCACCCAACCGATGTCAGTTTCATGCGACTGCCTCCTTGCTGACATCGGTTCCCCTGGCTGACATCGGTAGTTATCTACCCTGAGTCACTGACGTCAGTCTGCACATAGCCAACATTGGTCCCTATCTGGATGCCGACGCCGGTTTTCCTGTCGACATCGGTCTCTGTGTTTTTCTAGTGAGACCTGACTTTTTCCCGTGAGCTCATTTTGGATCAAATCCTTGTCTAAATCACCCTTGCTCTGCTCAGAATTCTTCTACCCATTGTGCTAAACTTTATCTGTCACCTTCTCCTTGAAAACCAAGGCTTTCCTATTCTTGTCACTAACATCAGATTCCTCAAGAAACGTCACCTTCTTCTTTTGCATATAGAAATCATGATCCATGCCCTCCAAATCTGAAAGCATACCCTTTGACTCAAGAACATGCATCTCTTTTTTATCTATGTGACCAAGCCTATTAAGCCACATCTCTGAATCTACAGCTGAAGTAGATAACCCAGAAAGAGAATCAGTAATACAAGTAGATAGATAAAGCGTACCTACTTTCTTACCTCTAGCTACAACAAGTGCACTCTTGGTAACCTTCCAAGAGTCTGCTGTGAGAGTTACTGTGCAACCCTCATCACCCAAACTTCTAACAGAAATCAAATTCTACTCCAGAATTGGGACATGCATGACCTCCTTTAACACCCATGTGTTACCTGTCTGCAATTTCAGCTTCACTTTCCCTTTGCCAACCATCTGACAAGGCTTACCATCCCATACACAAATTTCTCCAAAGTCTCCCTGGACATACTCATGAAAAAATTCCCTATGTGGAGATGCATGAAAAGAGGCACCAGAGTCAAAAACCCAAGATTCTACTTTATCCAAAGAACATACCAGAGCATCCTGTGCAACGTAATCCACAACATCTACTTCTTCTTCATGTCCTTCATGCTGATCTTCACCTGATCTGCAATCTCTCTTTAAGTGCCCTTGCTTTCCACATTTCTAGCAGGTTATTCTGCCATACCTGGACTTGGATCTATTTCCTATCTTCGACCTTGATCTCCCACGCTCTATCTTCTCTCTTTGCCTTCCTCTACCTTCAACACTCAAAGCATTTCTTGATGATTCACCTATGCTTTTCCTGCGTATCTCTTCATTCAAGATCACAATCACAACATCATCCACTTTTAAGACTTTTGAAGGAGACACAGTATTAGAAACTGCCATTACCAAACCTTCCCAACTTTCAGGTAATGAACACAAGATTAAGAGAGCTCTAATTTCATCATCAAATACAATATTCACTGAACTTAACTGGTTTACCAAACCATGGAAATCACTAAGATGGCTATGAACAGATCCACCTTCCAACATTTGCAAATTAAATAAACGCTTCATAAGAAATACCTTATTAGAAGCCGAGGGTTTTTCATATAAATTTGCCAAAGATTCCATCAACTCCACCATTGTCTTACACTATGATAAGCCGGAAATCACAGATGATGCAAGACTCAATCTTATAGATCCCAGAGCCTTCTGATCAAGAACCTCCCATTCTTCATCCTTCATATCCTGGGGTTTGCAATCAACCCCACCCAACGGTAAGTACAAATCTTTCTGATACAGATAATCCTCAATCTACATCCTCCATAATTGGTAGTTCTTGCCATTAAACTTTTCCATTCGTAGCTTACTGTCTTCTACCATTGCTCAACTCCCACTCAAATAGAGACCCTGTGAGTAACTTGTAATCAAAACACACTAACCAGATCTAATCCAATCTGTTAGTATCCCAACCAAAAGCTCTGATACCACTTGTTGGGGAATCCAAGAACAAACACACCTGTTTTGATCCCTCTTGTTAGGATCTTGCTCCTCAGAAAGAGCACAATATGATTACCAAATATAAGCAATTATAAATGTGGAAATAACCAGAAACACAAGTAACTAGAATTCACCAATAGCACAGAATATGAGAGACAATATACTATCTTGTATTAACACTTTACAAAAAAGAATACAATAAAGAGCCACCACACTCTTCCACCTTACAGAGGCTTCCCACACCTCAAGTGTACAGTAATTCTTCTTCAACACTCTCCTACCAAAAATAGTCCCAACAACCAACTCACACACAGAATTAGTGTTCACCTCTCCAACTAGTCAGTAATAACCCTGCCAGTTCACCAAGCACTCTATAGTACTTCAAGTTGATCTCCCATGAACCTGCAACCTGCAATTCAACAGACCATACTCACACATGTAGATCTCCTATGAGCTTGCAACAACCTGTAACTCAATGATCTTATAATGGAAGGAACTTCCTTGCCTTCCTTATCAGCTCATACTATTACAATACATGCCAATGGGCCTATAAATAGATCCCAGACTTAAACAATAACTTAGACTCTTAATATAAACAATTATCCATGCAGCTAAAGACTCTAACTGGCCTTTACATGCAAACACTTCGTTCACTTAACTAACTATCCATGCAACGAACAGTTCTGGAACACACAGGCGACCGACGTCGATCCCTGTTTAACTGGTGCTGATCGACGTCGGTTGACTACCTACCGACGTCGGTTGCCTTCTGCATTCATCATGACCGACATCGGTCATACTACCAACGCCAGTTCTTCTAGAACTCAGCAACCTTCTCTTCATCTGTATAGTTGAAGCTTTTAGCTCCACACCCTAACACATAGTCCAATTAGGGGATTTTTAATTAATCATTTAGTTTCACTATTTCAATTTTATGCACACATGGCCAAATCACAAAACATAAACAAGCACTTTAACATTTTATCTACCCTAATCCAACCTAATTAGATTTCATCACCAAGGGGAAAGCCAACTTGATGCTCTTGTCAAGTATAAAGTGTGGTTAATGGTATATTCTGGCTAAGCACCCAACACCTTTATCACTTCCTTGTGTGAAGTTAAGGGGTATGCCCCAATACCAAGCATTTATCATTACCACTATAGTCCCTTTCATCCTGAACTACCTGAAACCATCCTTAGACTGCTATTTAGTACCTTTATTATAGCCAACGTCTAATCACATTTAAAAATGATATCTTAATAATCTAATTGACAATTAGTTTGACCAATTGTTAGCTCTTTAATTTTCAAATTGATTTCTTTCTCTTTGCTCAATTATGTGTAAAAAAACTTGCATTAGCCAATGTTAGTGTAAGGTTTTATTTTGTGTGTCTCAATTGGATTGGCTAGTGTTGATATAATTAAATGTTTATTTCATTTTAGCTCTTACTTTCCTAGATTAGCTATAAAAAATTTCTTACTTTAGCTCATAACTTGTTATCATATTTCCCTTTCTCCCTATCTATTGTACTAGACCAACCCAGTCAACCCTATATCTTTTTTAGCCATTGTTCACTATACTAGATCAATCTAATCAACCCTATATAGTCTATATCTCCTTTTCCATATTTTTCCTACATCTATTCACTATACTGGATAGACATAGTCAACCCTATATAGTTTACAAGCCCTATTTTCTATACTAGATCGACCCAGTCAACCCTTTACTGTCTTCTGCTTTCCCTATTTGTCAATTTAATTCCTTATCTTTCCAATTTTGCATTTTTTTCAACTCTCTTCATTCAGAATGAAATCCCTTATTAGAATCTTCTTGGATAGCTTTAATCCATTTAGGTACTATATAGGATGTTCATTTTTTCCTCTCTTTTCCTCCCAAGATCACCATCACTCTTGGGGCACCTCTTCTCCTCCTTCATCTATGACTTGTAATATGGTGCAAATAACACCTCAACATGAAGTTGATGGATCTGATCCTTTTTATACTTACCAAGAAACTTCTCAAAATCTTCAAACTAATGTGGGAATGATTAATACAAGTTTACTTAATAATTCCACTAGTAATCCTTCTTCTAACAATCCTCCCCCTAATACCAATATGGGGAGTGCTCTTTCAAACACCAACCCACCTCTTGATACAACCCAACTTTTATCCCAATTCATTCAACAAATGAAGATTATGAAAAATTCTAATACCAACCAAATGATGCAACTTCAACAACATTTAATCAATGTGGCTAATCAACCTCCAACTATTCATCCTCAAGTTAATCCTAATTATATTCCTCCACCTTTTAGGGATGCCTCAGGTAATGTTATCTCTCAACCCATAATGAATAAAATTATGCTTCAAACCATTCAAAATGAGCCTTTATCTCCCTTTATTATGTCCATTGATATTGGTAACATATCTCCAACTATCAAATATTATGGAACTAAGGACCCTGCCTCATTTCTTAAAGCCTTTGGAAACCTTTACAAAGAGTGGATCCAGACTAATACATTACTAAAATTCTAGTAAAAACTTTCACTAGTGATGTATTAGAATGGTATAATAAACTACCCCAACATTCTATTTATTAACTTGAAGATTTGGTTAATCCTTTGCTTAAAGAGATTCAACATAATGATCTTCTAAAAATTGTCTTAGCCACTTTATCAATGCTAAGTCATCTCCAACTGAATCAGCTCATGACTTTATCAAAAGATGGAAATATTTATCTCATAAAGCTGATCATAACAAGAATGATGATAACTTATTCAAACTTTTTATCATGGTTTTAACTCCTACTCTCCAATATAAGGCTCAAACCTTTGTTCCTCAAATGCTTAATGAAGCTCTTGATCAAACTAAGCGTCAAGACTTTCTTATGAAGATATTTAAACCTAATCATAAACTACTTAAAGGATCTTTCCAAACATTTAATTCTATCACTAGTAATACTCTACAAACCAAATAAGGAGTTGCCAAAACTGATATTCCTTTACTTTCTCATACACCTCTATTGGTTCAACAAATGAAATCATTTTTACTACCCTTAAAACCTTTCATCTATCCCAATGCTCCTCCTAAGTGGTGTGACCCTAATATATTTTTTTGGTTCCATACCAACATTGGGCATTCTCATGAATCATTCAGAAGGCTCAATAAAAAAAATTCTCATATATGCTTGGTGATTCATTCAATCATGAAGCTATGATCTATCTTTATCATCAAGAATACACTACTGCTTCCCATAAATGATAAACTTTCAAGTATTATACCTCTAATAACCAAACATATTCTTCTAATAAACAAGTAAATGTCAAGGATATTTTTTCCATTGATGCCAATTATGATCAATATTATAACAACTCTCAATATTGCAACACTACCAAGGTCAATTATTGTCATAAACCGACTCACAAAGATCTTGTTACCAAGCCTATAAAGCCATCTTTAGAATAATAACCTCCTAAAGATACTACCACCTCTAATGTTTATTTGGAAGCACCTTAGGAACAACTTCCTCCTTCCAATCCTCCAACCATATCTATACCTTCCAAAACTAATTTACCTTATAAAACCCATGCTGGTTCTTCTAAATCTCATTAGAGTTTTTTTAAAGAACTCAAATTTATTCTTTATAAGATTCCTCTTATGGAGTTGGTTCACACTTAATCCTATCATCATAAATTCCTTATGCAAAAACTTCAAGAAATTAAAGATCCATCCTCCATTGATGAATAACCACCTTTTATTAACTCTCAACATACTAATGTCAACACTATTGAAACCTCATGTACTTCTTCCAAGCCTTCTATTGAATTTCTTGAAGAGGACATGATCAATGATGAAATTCTTTTTCATGATGATGATCTACCACTCTTTATTAAAATATCCATTAATACTACTCTTATTCAAAATGTCTTAGTAGATGAAAGATTTTGTATTGATGTGACATCCTTGTGGCTTATACAACAACTTGATTATAACAAGGATCATCTTAAGCAAACTCATCTTACTTCTTGTCATTTTTATAAGACTAATAAAAAGCCAATCAATTGTGTTTGGCTTCCATTAACCATAGGACATAAGACCATTTGAACTAAGCTTATGGTCCTTGATCTCCTTTTATCTTATAATATCCTTCATGGTCATCTATGGACCCATCAAATGCGAGCTATTGCTTCAACTGGTAGTCAATGTATTAAATTATTACATAATGGAAAATGGTACAAGCATGAAGTTGATCCCAATCCATGCGGTATCAAGCTTCTTAATCTTAAACCTCAATATTGTATTCCTACAAATCCTAAGATTAACAATGCTCTTTTACCCAAGTTCATCAACATGAGTCCTGATCTACAAGTTACTCTTGCAAATTTTGATGATGATGATCCTAATGAATTGCAACACACTTGTAATACTACCAAGTTACCTCCATATATTTTTCAATGGCTTCCTCCTTCTCTATTACCAAGAGACTGTATTATTCCTCTTATTTATGAGATTACCAACTTTCCCCCTCCATGCAATGCTCAGGAGCCTTATTTACCACAAGATACCTTCAATTACAATTATTTTGGAGTGGATAAATTATTTTAAGATTCTCTCATCATGTCTCCTCATACATTCAAAAATATTAGGATTTCAAATTCTAAAACTCCCCCTGATTCTAAAGCTTTTATGATTTCTCCAACATATGATGACAACTATATCATGGCCCAAGCTCAATCTAGAGACTTGGATGTCAAGTATTATCAAAAATCTTTAGCCCAAATCCATGCTTTTAATCAGGATGTGCGTACCATTTTTTGGGATCATACCTTAGATATTAAAGGTCATGTACCTCCTATCAATCCTCCTCTTATCAATACTCCTTGGGTGGTAGAGAAAATTATACCTTTAAACCCTTTGGAAGTTCTTACACCTTGGGATCCAATCATTGCATCCAATCCTTCCCCCATCACTGAATCCATTGATATACTCATCTTTTTTATTCCATATACTTTTTTTTCTCCTAAAATTACACTTGATGCCAAGGCAACCGGTGTTTGTCAAATTCATTATGAATATGATGACCATGACAATCAAATTTTATATATTGAATTAGATGTTGAATATTATGGTCCTCTTCTTACCTTGCCTAATGGCAAAGCTATTCTTGACTTACTTCATGCCCAGGAACCTCAACTTCCTCAGTAGCATCAAAATCTTGTAAATTTCAAAACTAAAACTCCTTGCTTTAACAACTTTATTGCTATCATTGATCCTAAAACAAATCCAATTTTAGCCTTACCTAACGCACCATACCACTTTCAAAATGGTAATTCCATGCTTATTAAAGAAACCACTTACATCAAATATGGTACCCCATTTTGTCCTCACCTAATTATAGTTTCTCAAAATATTTCACCTACTGAATATGATAATTTTAGCTTATTCTTTAACAAATATCATGAAGATTTCGGTTGGTCCTATGAGGACATGCCTAACATTGACCCTAACATTGTGGTGCATAACATCATTACTTATCCTGATGCCAAGCCTATGCATCAAAAGCAAAGAAAATTTCCACCTAAAGTTTTAACTTTGTCATAAGGAAATCATCAAATTACTCAATGTTAAATTTATCAAACTAGTGGATTATTCTAAATGGGTGTCCAACATTGTTCCCGTTTGAAAGAAAGTCACTATGGTTATTTGCATTTGTATTGATTTCTATAACCTTAATCTTGTTTGTCCCAAGGATAACTTCCCCTTGCCTTTAATATATGCCATCATTGATTCCACGATTGGTTATGAAATGTTATCTCTTATGGATGCTTTCTTGGGATACAATGAGATTCATATCACTCCTAAAGACTAACATAAGAATAACTTCACCATAGAATGGGGTACCTATTGCTATGTCAAAATGCCCTTCGGCCTCAAAAATGCTAGAGCCACTTAATAAAGTGTAATGACTCACATCTTTTATGCACTCATTCATAAAATTGTTGAAACTTATGTGGATGATCTCATTTCTAAATCCAAGCATCATAAGAATCATATTTTTGATCTTGTTATCATCTTTGACTGTCTCCTTAAATATAAAGTTAGAATTAATCCTTAAAAATGTGTCTTTGGAGTCACATTTGGTAAATTATTAGGATTCTTAGTCTCTCTCCATGGTATTGATGTTGATCCTAAAAAAATTAGTGCTATCATCAACATGCCTATTCCTTGTTCTATTCCTAACATTTGTAATTATTAAGGCAAGCTTGGGGAAATTATATGCTTCATCCCTAAAATGGCATATCAAATTCACTCTATCAATTCCCTTCTCAATAAAAGTACTACTTTATAATGGATGGATCCATGTTAAAAATCATGGGTCTATCAAAAAGAAAGGTATTGAATGTCTAATAGTTCTTACAGGTTACTTAAACATGGGTCTCTCCCTCTACATTAGTTTCCTTCCTTTCACAAACCTTTAGTCCTCCCTTTTGATCTTTTATTTTCTTGATGTACCATAGTCTTCTTTATATTCTTGTATTTTCCCATGTTTTTTGCACCCTTTAGGTTTTTCTTTTGTGAGTTGCTTTGTAAGATCATGGATAGGACCTGACATTCCTCACAAAACCACCATCTTTTATCTTTCTCTCTTTCATTTTTATTTTTTACCAATGATATTTTGGCATCCTTGTTCTCAAACTTTAGTTTTTGCTTCTCTTGCTAGATGAAATCTGCACAACAATTTATATTAGCATGTTTTCCTCCACTTCCCTCTTTTATATGATAAAGAATCACCCTTTACTGTCATTGTATCCCTTTTTGCCCTTTATCACATTTTTTGTAATTTTAAGTAATTTAAAGTGTTCTATGTGTCATTCCTCTTTATTTCCCCCTACATTTCATATTTTCATTAGATAAAACAAGGTCAAATTCAAGATAGCACTTTTATTTCAGCTAGATTTAAGAGACTCTTAGACCCCATGTTCTTTGAAGTTTCTCTCTCTTAGTAGCCTTGTCCCAAGTATTCAAATGAAAGTCATCTTTAGCACCATATTTGGTTTTCCAAATTCATATGGAGGAAGATTAAAAACATCCATCAAGAAAATTAAAATATAAATCATTTAAACAAAAGGCAATGATATCTAAAAGGCAACATATAAATCTCAAAAGTCTAATCACACTAAAAAACATGATTCAAATCAAATATCATTCTTTTAATTAAAGCTCAAACTCTATAGTTGGCCTCACAATAGATCTGAGGTCCTTTGGGGTGTGGTAGGCTATTATATTATAAGAAGAGAACAAAAAATCCTTTAGTGCTACCTACTTTCTCACACAAGTATGAAATCTTTGCAGTAGATCGATAACTTTGTATGGGATCCTGAAGAACGGGGAACATGTCATGGGGAAGTAGATCCATTTTACTTTTAATTCATATAGCCTTCATGGTATGATCTATATAATCCATTTTATAAACCAAGACTTGTGTTTCTAAGAGAATTTCTTCATAGTCCTTAAGGTTGAAAGTCCTCTTATTTTTACAAACCTAATTTGAGTGTCTTGACTTCGATAAAGAGTTCCTCTACCTTAGTTTTTCCTTCATCCTCCCCTCCACCCATTTCATTTCCCTCCTTGATAGACAAATTGTGATTCCAAATATATTTTCACTTCTTCTTTAATTCCTTCTTCAGCTCTTTAAAAATATGCTAGCATCACTTTATTTTAGTTTTATCTATCCTTAGAGCAAAACAACATGTTTGATAATCTATGGATTTCTTATTTATTTACACCATCATTTTACATTTACTAAACTTACTTTACTTTCCTTTTATCATTTATCATGATTCTTCTATCATGTTGTTATGGACACTTGAGTTTGTACCCTTTTTCCATTGTTGAGTGTGGTTGGCTTGTTACTTCTCGCTCAACAATGTTGTTTTTCCTTTTATGCATCCTTTTTCCATTGTTGAGTGAGATGTGGATTATTAATGTGAATTCATTAATGTTGTTTTACCATTTTTTTTGTCTTTTTTCAATCATTTATTTTTGTTTTACCATCCTATTTGACATGTATCCTTGGTTTGACTTGGTGAGTTTGCCTTCCTTACTTCAGGATAGCTTGTTTGAGTTTTTTAAATCTTTAATAGCCTTAGCTTTTTGGTTACCCAATTTACTCTTGTTTTTTGACTTGGTCATTTTTTCTAACATAGCACCTATCACCCCAACTTGCCAAATTTCCCAAGTACATCTCATCCTCATAGCACTAGTTGTCTTGGCTTTTCTTGCATTTATTTATTTTTGCTCTTTAATTTTGTATTCTTGGGTTTGTCGAAAGTAATCTCTACACCTTACATAATCAAAACTAACAACATAGTAGACAACCATCCCATGAAAAAGGTAAGTCAAGGTATGTATCACAATTAGTTTTTAGTTATTTTATTTTTATATTAATTTCCCTTTCAATCATTTACTTTCAGTTATTTTTGCTTTAAAATACTATAACTTTTTTTTAGCTTTAGCTTTGTGTGTGTCCATATGTTCTTTCTCAAATCACCATCCCCTATTACACCTTAGTGACACGTGATGAGATTTGAGTGGGGCATATGTATAAACATAATATTTTTAACTTTTATTGATTACTAATGCTTTACATCTTGTAGGAACCTGTCGAGGCTCAATCTCTCTAAGTACACAACCTAAGGGGCACATTGGGAAAGGGGTGCGCAGACCTTTGGTGCTTCAAAATATTATTGTCCCTTTTTACCACATTATTACCAATCCAACCAGATCCTAAAACCATTCCCTAAGTTATTTCTCCTCCCTTGAGTATTCCTCTATTATTTTCCTATTTCTATTCATCTTTTCTTATCTTAAACTCATTTTTAATTGTTGGTTGTATTGGGTCAACTAGGTCGACCTAGTATAGTTTAGGGGTATTATTTACTTTCTTAGCTTGTTAGTCCTTTGGCTAACCTAGGTCAGACTTGGTGAATTATCCCCAAAAACACACTGGGTCAACTAGGTCAACCCTATAAAGCCAATTTTTTCAAAAGGATTTAGGGTAAGATCTGACTATATATATAATATCATTTCAATCATTATTCATATGTGTAATCAAGAGTTATTATTCACTCATGCTTCTTCATAATCTTCTCTTCCACCATTCTACTTGAGGATACTTATCTTAGGTTTCTTATTTGGAGAATATAGTCTTGTGGATAAGTCTTGGATGTTTTGGCCTTTCTTAGTGATCCTTACAAACCATAACAACCTCTTGCAAAGCTCCTTTGGCCAAGGGAGAGATTGAGTCTCAACAGGTTCACATTTAGGTAAGTATATTCTAACTTTGTTCTCTTCTATTTTAGTAGATAGAAGTATCATAAGTTTTGGCTTGAATAATACTATCTTTCATATTTTATGTATTAGGGTGTTACTCATACTTAATTTAATTGAAGTTCCCTATACATGTTTGTTTTATTATTTCTAACCCCAACTATGTGACACAAGCTTTGGTGTGAACTGGGTTAGATTTTGATTTCTTTTTATTAGAATAGAGTGAACATTTTAAACCTTAAGACTCCATTAGGGTTATTGTGTGATTATGTTATATTGTAGGCTTTAGAACCCTTCTTAGCATGATATGTTGTGACAAGTGATACAAGTGATTCCCTAATTGGTTCTAGTGGATCCCCATATTGGTCATGCTCCCACTTAAAAAGTATGTGCCAATCAAAAGTGTAGGTATGGTCTTTCTTATTTGATCTAGGATTAATTCATAGACATGATGCAATTCTAATTACATACAATATTCATACCATTTATACAAGTTTTGAGTTATCACTTAAAGGTCATGTACCTCCTGCTAATTCTCCACTCCTTGATACCCCTTGGGTGGTGGAATAAATCTTACCCTTTGAACCTTAGGCACTTCTAGCCTCTTCTATCCCTCCTATCGAACTAGTCAATCTTTCTAATCCTCTCCCTATCAAAAGTATTAATAATAAACCAATCAAATCAGATCAACCTTCTTCTCTGACTTCATCTACTCCTGAAATTACACTAGATGCCAAGGCCATATATGTACACCAAGTAAATTTTTAATATGACCACTATGGTAATAAAATTATTGATATCAAATTATATGTGTAGTATTATGGCCCTATTCCCACTTTTCCTAGTGATGAATCCATTCTTGAATTGTTCCATGCTCAACAACCTCAAATTCCTTGGCAACATCATAAACTTGGGAATTTAAAGCTTAAAAACCCTCATTTTAATAAATTCATTTCTAGCATTGATCCTAAAAAAAATCCCATTTCCTCTATACCTAACATGTCATATCATTTCCAAGATGGAAATGTTATGCTTATCAAGGAAGCTACATGAATTGAATATGGTACCCCATCATTCACTCAACCAATCATAGTCTCTAGATAACTTATACCAAATGAACATGATAACTTTAGTTTATTATTTGATAAATATCATGAGACTTTTTCTTCATCTTATGAGGACTTGCATAGGATTAATCCTAGAATTATGGTGCATAATGTCATCACCTATCCTGATGCCAAACCCATGCAACAAAAATAGCAAAAATTTCCCCCCGAAGTTTCTAATTTATGTCATAATTAAATCATTAAACTTATCGATGATAAATTTATCAAGCCTATGAATTATTTAGAATGGGTCTCAAACATTATCCCTATTCATCACAAATTGACCATGGTCATTAGCATTTGCATTGATTTTCATAACCTCAATATTGTTTATCCCAAGGATAACTTCCCTTTACCTTCCATAGATGCCATCATCAATTACATTACTAGCTATGAAATGTTATCCCTTATGGATATTTTTTTGGGTTATAATCAAATTCACATTGCCCCAAAGATCAACATGAGACAAATTTCATCATAGAATGGGGCACTTATTATTACATTAAAATGTCATTCAGCCTTAAAAATCTTAGAGCCACTTATTAGTAGGCTATGACCCACATTTTCAATGACCTTATCCATAATATTATGAAAACATATGTGGGCGACCTCATTGCCAAGTCTAAAATCCATAAAACTCATCTTTTTAATCTTGTTATCATCTTTGATCATCTCATCAAAAATAAAGTTAGACTAAACCCCTAAAAATGTGTCTTTGCAATTACATCTAGTAAATTACTAGGTTTATTAGTCTCTCTTTGTAGTATTGATGCTGATCCTACCAAAATCAATTATATTGTCAACATGACTATCCCTCATTCCATTCTAGATATTAACACTTACCTTACGAATCTTGGGGCAGTAAGATGATTTATCCCCGAAATGGCTTACCATATATATTATGTTAATTATATTATCAAGAAATATAATTCTCTCAAATGGATGGATCCTTGTTAGAAATCATTTGATAATATGAATGAATCTTTGCTTCATCAGCCTATCCTTCATCCACCTTCTAACGATCATCCTTTAATCTTATATAATTATTCCACTCTCGTATAAATTAGGGTAATGCTTTCCCAAAAAGATGATATTAGAAGAGAATATGCCATCTATTATACTAGTTAAGGCCTCATTGACTATGAATAATTTTATACAAAATTATAATGTGATTGCTTCACTATATATTTTATAGCTGAAAAAGCTCCATCATTATATGTTTTATCAAATAACTTATGTTATCATTCATTTTGATCCACTTCATCAATTCTTATCTAAAGCCTTTCTTCTTAGAGATATAATTGTTAAGCGGATGGTCCTTCTAATTAAATTTTATCTCTACATTATTACACAAAAATATGTCAAAAGATAAATCATCATTAAATAACTCGTAACAATGCCCATACTTTCTACTGACCACCTTCAAGATAGTCTTTTTTATGATAATATCCTCTATATTGAAGGTCTTAATCAAGTTATATCTCTTAAATATTACCTACATAACTTCACTATTGATCTTGAAGAAAGTAATCTAGAAGAGTCCTCTATCCTTCTCGATACTACTAAATTTAAAGTAGTCATTGAAGAACTACCTGAAATCAACATCAATTTACATGAAGATACTTGGACCCTTCATTTTTATGGTGTCAAATGCCTTCAAGGAGTTGGGGTAGGATGTATCCTCATCATTCCACTTGGTAAAATTATCCCTTTGGCATTTTTCTTGACATTTGATGTTACTAATAATATGGCAATATACAAATCATTAATCTTAGGCATGAGAGTGGCACTTGATTTAGACATCACATATCTTCATAATTTGGGTGACTCCCAACTCATATATTGAAATTTTAATGGTGATTATCAATGAAAAAATGAAAACCTTATTTCTTATCATCATATATCCACTACCCTTGCTAAATAATTCACTTCTTTTACCATCGAACCCATCCCTTGAGATCAAAATTCTATCATTGATTCACTTGCTTCTTTAGCATCTCTTTTTCATTTGTACCAAGTTATTACTAATTATACCTTTCTTATCCACATAATAAATTCCCCATATTTAATTCAACCATTATATTTTTTTATTTTCCCTATTAAGTCTATCACCATTTGATAAAGCCCATATAAAGACATAATTCCATTCCTTGAGCATCAAACCTATCTTCCAAACATGGACTCCCTGAAAAGATGCCCATTGTAAATAATATTTCAAATATGTCTTTAAATATAACATCCATTATTATCATAATACTAAAGGTACCCTACTCTATTGTGTTATGAAAGAAGAGGTCTCTCCTCTCTTTGAACAATCACATGAGGGAATTTATGATGGTCATTTTAGCAGACACACTACAACATGAAAATGCTTATGCATGGGTTACTTTTGGCCTACTATTGAAAAGGATGGCATTGAGTTTATTAAAAAGTGTATTCCTTTCCAATTTCATGATGATCTAATCCATTCACTTCTAGCCAAGATCCAAACTATGGAGTATCCCTGGCCATTCTCAATGTGGGGATTAGATCTCATAGGCAAACTACCTAGATCATAGGATGGTCATGTCTTTATTATCACAACTACCAAGTATTTTACCAAATGGGTTGAATAGATACCTCTTGTCAATGTCACCAAACCACCATTTCTAAATTCATCCTCAATCAAATCATTTATCACTTTGGTGTCCTCATACTATCATTTCTAATAATGGTGCTAATTTTAAAAATAAAGATGTGAAATAGTTATGTGCCAAATTCAAAATCAATCACAAATTTTCCATGCCCTACCATCCATGATGTAATGGACAAGCTAAGGATAGTAACAAAATTCTTAATAAAATTCTCCAAAAGACAATCTGTAAAACTCGTATGGATTGGCATCTTCATTTATATCCTGCTCTTTAGGCCTATTACACTAGCATATGCACTGTCATTGGGGCATCCTCAATTTTGCTATTTTATGGTTTTGAATCAGTCCTCCCTATAGAATTTGAGCTTCCCTCTCTCCATATCTCTCAATATTATACCTAATGAATAATTATGTGAAGCACACATTCACACTCTCGATGTTCTTGATGAACACCATCTTTTTGCTCTACAACATAATTGCCAATACAAGGATTGCATCACCAAATAACACAATAAAAGGGTTAAAATCTGAAACTTTAATGTTGGTGATCTTGTCCTTAAGTTATACTACACACATGATAAAGAATTAAAATACTCAAAAAAATGGTGGGTCCCTTACTTAGTAAAATACATACTTTGTCCTAGCACTATCGCCTTCAAACCAATGAAGGCCATATTTTCAAAGAGCACACCAATGCACAATTTTTAAAGAAGTATTTTACCTATATTTTTCCCTTCTTATCATGATTTCTATATTGTATCCTTCTAACACTTTTTTTAGGATATCTACATAGGTCTCACCCTCTAGAATAGTTTCTCTTCCCATAAACCTTAGTTCCTTTTTTTGGTCCTTTGGTTTCTCTTTGCTCATGAGTTGCATTGTAAAATTATGGATAGGACCAAGCCTTCCTTACAAATACCATCTTTTTCCTTTATTTTTCACATGTTTTTTTCACCCTCTTGGATTTTTATTTTATTAGTTTTAGTGTAAGACCATGGATAGGACCAAGCCTTCCTCATAAAATCACCATCTTTAATTCAGTATTCCTTTTCTAGAATGTGTTTGCAATGGTTACAAATTTATGATCCCTTATTCTCATCTTTAGATTTTTATTTCTTTTGTAAATAAAATTAACAAAATAATAAAGTATTAACATGTTTTCTTACACTTCCCCCATTCTTATGATAAATAATCACACTTCACTATCATTGTATCCCTTTATCACCCTTTGTCACATTTTTTGTGACTTGAAGTCATTCAAAATTGTTTCATTCCTTTTGATTTCCTTTCCTTTCATTCCACTCTGGATAAACCAAGGTCAAATTAAATATATCACTTTTACTTCACCTAAATTAACAAGACTCTTAGACACGATGCTCTCTAAGTTCTCTTTCTTAGTAACCAAGTCCAAAGTTTTCAAATGATAATCATCTTTAGCACTCATGTTTGGTTCTCTGAATCTATATGGAGGAGGAATAGAAAAATCCATAAAATTTTTAAAAACCAAATCATTTGAAACAAAAAATAATAATACAAAATTCAACATAAAAATTAAAAATCACACCAAAAGACATGATTAATAACACATCTCCTATCTCCAATTGAAGCTCAAATTCCATAGTTAGCCTCATGATAGAGTCAAGGTCCATTGGGGTGAAGTAGGCCAATAAATTGGGATAGGATAATTCAAAATAATCTATGGTGTTACCTACTTTCTCATACAAGTACCCAATCTTCATACTAGATTGACAGCTCTGTAAGGGGTCCTACGGAATGGGGAATATGTTGTGAGAAGGTAGATCCATTTTAATTTTCATGTATATAGCCTTCATGAGATGATATTCATACTTCATTTGGTGACCCAATATTTGTGTGGCTAGGAGAATTTATTCAAAGTACTTAATGTCTAAAGTCTTATTGCTTTGATAAACCTAATTTGAATGTCTTGACTTTGATAAAGAGTTTCTCTACCTCACTTTTTCCTTCACCTTCCCCTCCATCCATTTCATTTCCCACCTTAATAGGCACATTTGATTATAAATCTATTTTCCCACTTCTATATTTCCTCTTCTTCACATCTTAAAACATGCTACCACAACTTTGTTTCAGTTTTACCTATCCTTGGAATAAAACACTATGTTTAAGAAGCTATGGATTACTGTATTTTCACCATGGATTTACATCTCTAGAATAACTTCAATTTATTTTACCATTTTCTATTTTTTTACCTCCATTTTTTTATTTTTTAGACAATTGCATCCATTTCTACATTCATGCACCTTTTTCCATTGATGATTGAGTAAGGATTGTTATTAATCACTCATTAATATTGTTTACCATTTGATTTCCCATCTTTGTTTAAGTAAATATTGTTACTAATTTGAAATTGATGTTTGATAATCATTTTTTACATGTATGCTTGGTTTGACATGGTGAGTTTATCTTTCTTACTTAAGGTTTATTTGTTTGAGTTTTTTGGTCTTTAGTAGCCTTGGCTTGTTCAGTTACCAAATTTACTCCAAAATTTTGACTTGGTCATTTGGTCCTAACTTAGCATTTGTCACCCTAGATTACCAAATTTCCAAGTGCATCTCATCTAAACCATGTCAATTATCTAGGCTTTCCTATGTTTGTTTATTTTTTCTCTTTAATTTGGTATCCTTGGGTTTGACCAAAATAGTCAAGCTACAAACATGATAGACAACCATCTAGTGATAAAGGTAATTCAAGGTACGCATACATTACTTTTATTTTCAGTCATTTACTTTCAATTATTTTATGCTTTAAAATACTATAATTTTTTAGCTTTAGCATTGTGTGTTATTATGTTTTTTTATCGAAGCACATCCCCTATTTCACCTGAACATGTGTGACACGTGATGAGATTTGAGTGTGACATATGTATACACATAATATTTTCAAAATTTATTAATTATTGATGTTTTATCTATTTCAAGAACCCATTGAGTCTCATTCTCTCTAAGTACATGCCTTAAATGGGTACTAGGAAAGGGGTGGGCAGACCATTAGTGCTTCATAGGATTGTTGTTTGTTATAACACCACTTTCTATCAATCCAACTTTATCCTAAATACTCCCATAATCTTTGCCTCCTTTTTTTCACCCTCCCCCTAGTCATTTTCCACTTTCATTATTCCCTTACTAATCCTAAGAACCTTTACAATGGTTTACGTTACACTGGTATCCCCATCGACCATGTACTCTTATTCATAAAACTCATTTAGAGTTTAGGTTGGCTCCTGGCTAACCTAAACCAAGACTAAATTTATTTTAATCAATAATGATATAGATTTGATTGGGCCAACCATAATGGATAAAATTTAATAAAATTTTATGGTTAGATTCAACTATATATACAGATTCATTTCATTATTTCTTATAAAAAAACAAGAGTTAATTATTCATTTGCACTTCTTTACAATCTACTCTTCTACCATTCTAATTGAGAAGTTATTGCTTATGGGTTATACTTGGAGAGGAATATTATCATATGGAAAAGTATTGGATGCTTTGGCCTTTCTTAGTGATCCTTACAAACCACAATAAACTCTTGTGAAGTACCTTTGGCCAAAGGAGATATTGAGTCTTGATAGGTTCATCTTCAAGGTAAGTATCTCTAGATTTACTCCTCTATTTTAATATATATAAGTAGCATAAGTAATGTATTTTGAATATATTACTCTCTCCATGTATTATATTTTTACCTATACATAGCTTAATTAAGATTCTCTTATGTTGAAATATGTTCCTAGTGTTGGTATTAAGGCATTATTGTTGTCATTGATGTCAAAGTCTAGTTGAATGTCCTTCATGTCAAAAGTCAAAGTTGATGTCATGCTTGATGAAGTGGTATGTGACTAAAAAAAAAAATTCTCTATTTAGATAAAATTTTAAGGCAACCTATTATCCTTTTGATACAGATAGTCCTCTATCTGCATTCTCCAATGTTGGTAGTTCTTGCCATTAAACTTTTCCATTCTCAGCTTACTTTCTTCTGCCATTGCTTCTCCCACTCAAACAAAAATTCCTGCAGAAACACCTGTGAGCAACCTGTAATCTGTAACCTGTAACCTGTAACCAAGGCTCTGATACCACTTGTTGGGGGATCAAACCAACAATAGATTACACTTGTGAAAGCAATAAATGCGGAAATAAATCAGATAGATAAGTAACTAAAATGATAAATAGCACAGAACAAGATATACAAGAAAACACCCTGAAAACTTGTATTGAAACTCTTTACAATAGGAATACAATTTGAAGAAACTTCGTTCTTCCACACCTCTCTCAGATGCACACAAGATCTCTCACTAGATCTCTATTCCTCAAGAGCTCTCTCTCAAGTACACTCAAATCCAACAACCTGGATTGATGCAACTCTGTACTGTCCTTCAAACATTCACAATTTCTACTCTTACAGTTCTACACTCATTCTACTATTCTAAGCTAAGAAGATCTTCCTACATATAGAAATAGGAAACTTGAGCATGCTCTTACAACAAACAGTTAAGCCTCTTGAACAAGGGCTCTAAAAATAATATTGCTAATAATAGAGACGCAAGCTTGAGTCCACGACTCAAACTTATCATGCAAACACTCGTTGCTGTCCACGGAAATAGCTTTCTGGACCCGCAGGTAACCGATGTCGGTTCCTGCCTGTTCGCCTGTGACCGTCGCCGGCCGACCCTACTGCCGACATCGGCGCCTCTGCAACTGCTACTAACCGACGTCGGTCGCTCTTGACCGACGCCGGCGTCTGTGTAGACCCGAACCTATTTTAGTATGCTCCTTGGTGAAGCTTTTAGCTCCACACCCTAACATCTTCTACCATTCTAATTGAGAAGTTATTGCTTATGGGTTATACTTGGAGAGGAATATTATCATATGGAAAAGTATTGGATGCTTTGGCCTTTCTTAGTGATCCTTACAAACCACAATAAACTCTTGTGAAGTACCTTTGGCCAAAGGAGATATTGAGTCTTGATAGGTTCATCTTCAAGGTAAGTATCTCTAGATTTACTCCTCTATTTTAATATATATAAGTAGCATAAGTAATGTATTTTGAATATATTACTCTCTCCATGTATTATATTTTTACCTATACATAGCTTAATTAAGATTCTCTTATGTTGAAATATGTTCCTAGTGTTGGTATTAAGGCATTATTGTTGTCATTGATGTCAAAGTCTAGTTGAATGTCCATGTCAAAAGTCAAAGTTGATGTCATGCTTGATGAAGTGGTATGTGACTAAAAACAAAAAATTCTCTATTTAGATAAAATTTTAAGGCAACCTATTATCCTTTTTGAGGTTTTATGATATTTTTATATTAGGTACAAGGTTTAAGGCAATCATCTTGGTTGAGCCCTAAGTTTTGAAGAGTATACAAGGTAAGCACATGGGTCAATAAGCCCTTATGAGGTCCTAATACAAGATTTTGATAAGACTGATACAAATATTTAAAAAT